>JBBCBC010000033.1:9642883-10138663 GCA_037126765.1 Stenogyne calaminthoides
TATACACAAAAAAATTGCCTAATGAATGCTTTTAGTAGTTAAAATATGATATTTGAATTTGCGCTTATTTGGATGGATGGATTGAAATCCATGGATTTCACACAAAATCACCACTCTCCAACGAATTTACAAATACTTAGATTTGGAGAATAGTTAAAAATTGAGGATTTCAAATCATCATCAAAACCTAGTCATTTGGAATCTCCTCCTCTCCCCCCACTTCACTCTCTTCCTATCTCCCATCTCTTAACAATTCATAATTTGAAAATATATGCATTCTTTACATGTATTATTTTTTCAAATCCATTCATTTCAAATCTTTTATATCTAAATGGAGCCCAAAAGGGTAAATTAAAAAAAAAAAAACCTCAAATTTGTTCAAATGAACCCCATAACCCTAAAAGACAAAAAAAAAAAAAAAATAAAACAATAGTTTGAGTAATTGAGAAATACAACATCATTTCACTTATTGTGTTTTTCATATTTGCATCAATAATTGTCATGTGATTTTGCATTATCCGTAAGTCAAAACGAAAAATCTAGTCTTTTTTAGGGTGTTTGCAATTTTTCAAACTACATGGTTCATTTGGTAATTTGGACATATTTTAAGAGGCGTTTTCTTTACTTTTACTAATGTACCCTTGAATTTATTTCATTATACGCATTTCCTCATTTTGCGAAAATGAAAAGCATACCTCCCCAAAAGGACTCTGGTATTCTGTCTTACTAGCGCTCCAGCGGCAACCATTGCGTGTTTCTCCACAACTACGCCATCGAAAGCAGCGTAGCTCCCATGCCAACAAAAAAGCCTCGTCCTCAATTGTGCACCCATGTATAACCGCACTATGACCTGTATATTCAATGTTTATTACTATATGATGAAGTTTAAATACAGGGGTAAACATGGAATTGTACTAAACCACTACAGTGTCAATTATGAAACAAACAGATCAAGTGAAGAAAACCAAGTCAACTCACCAACAGTAACATTATCTCCAATAATAGTTGGTAACACCTTCCCGCTTAGATTAGATTTTGCCACATGAACGAGAGAGTTGTCTTGTATATTTGTTCCGGAACCGACATTGATTCTGTTAACATCGCCTGTGCCCGGAAATTAAAATTTATCAATACAGCATACATCAGAAGACACTTCTTCCATTTTGTATGTATTTTTAAAAAAAGCATATGATGTTTCATTAAAAGGTACAGTATTATTTATTTCATTAAAAAGTATTAGTTTTTTTACTATAAAGTGACAGTTGTTGATCAATTGCATGGTAAAACTGTTATACATATTTTTTTCAGAAGGAAAGCAGGATTTACCAGCTTCCTAGGCATTCAAAACTTATGAAGCCACTTAAGAAGACTCTCGATAGTTGATACACACGGTTTATTCGGAGAAACCATGAAATTGTATTACTATGAAAGCTAAAGGCAATGTTTGTTTTGGGTTTTAAAAACCGGTTTTAGACAACATCATTCACTCTTACACATTGATCCGACACAAAGTTAAATCTCACTCTACTTTCCCAAAAATAATCAACTTATTGTTTATTAGGATTTCAAAAACCCTAGATTTCAAAAAACTGATTTTCAGAAACCCAAAACAATCATCGCCAAAAGGATCTAGATAGTGATTAAGTTCAGTAGTAAGAAAATAATCAAGGCCACAGATCCCAATATTATAATTATCAGAATTACTTAAAGTTCTAAACAACAAGAAAAGAATTGAGGACAGGAAAATTAAAATATAATGAAAAATAAGATACCATTTTTATGAACACAGATTTTTATAAAAAAAAAATGTACCTCGAAGAACACACCCGTACCATATGGATGATCCTTGTCCCACCTGAACATCCCCAATGATAGAGGCACTTCGGGCAACAAAAGCATCCTTATCAACCAAGGTGATTTATCAAGAGGTTCATCAGGATCGATGCCTCGACACTGGTTTAAACATTTTTAAGATTATTAGGAATCAAGTACAATTAAATGCATGAATGAATAAATATTAAGAAACTTAGGGGCGATTGGTTCATAATTCTTCAACTAGAAGGAATGGTAATGGAAATAATTACATGTGATTGTGGTGGTTTATGAGAAAAAAAGATGGCCAATTCAGCTTTTAACATATGTAGTACGAGGTAATGAGACTCAAAAAATAAGTTAATCATTATCTTATTTTGATTAACTAACTCCCCTATAATAATTTCTCCTCAATCTTTTGTCCCAACTTATTCCAAGATAATAGCAATACACTAACAATGTAACTATAATTCTCATTGTAATTCACTATTCTATGATTCATATCACCATTCCCATTGAAGAATTTAAACAAAGCACCCCCTAAGCTTATTGAAAGAAAGTAGCCTAACAAATTGTGGATATCTCAAGTAAAAAAAACGAGTAATGCTAAGGCCTCCACAAAATAACAAGATGTTACAATTGATATTAAAAGGGTAATATACCAAAGAATGAACTTGAGGTTCTAACTAACAATTTTCACTTTATCCTACATGTAATCATAAGTTACACATGAACGTCTATACTTTAAAATCGATTATTATGTAGTACGCACATATGCCTCAGTTTGACAATCAAATTTAGTTACATTTGCATTTCAGTGATCATACACTGTTTCTACTTGTCCGAGAAATTTCGCGCATTTCTCTATTTTCTAATGAAGATCACTTGTTCAAAAAATAACAAGTACCATAAGATCTTCAATAACAGCAAGCATCAACATAATTTAATTTGTCTTTTTCTTTCCAACCTAAAAGTCGAGCCCTCCTAAATTCATCATTTTTTCAAATACAAACATGCTTATTAACCATACTACGACCATTTTAGTACAAACAATACTTAGAGAATAAATCCAACTACCCACATTTTCAGAGGAAAAAAAAAAAAAAAACCCCTACATTTTCCCCAAATTCCGGAAGACTCTAAAATTAGAAATCATAAAGGAAAAAAAAAAACATTACATTAAGCACGAACTCACGCTGTTCTTGAAAGAAGTAATTTCCTTGAAGGCGGGATCCGAGGCGATCCATGGCTTGACCCGTTTCCCGAATCCAGAAGCCTACGGTGTACACTGCTCTTCCTAAGCTACCCATTGAATCAAGAAACGTTTTGCCAAGAATCTGGATTTCTTCTGCGGGAATTTTCAGCTGCTTTTGTGGGGCGTGTGCCAGCATCAAACAGAATGATTTTTTAATGACGCTTTGCTTTGTGATTGTGATGGAGTGGAGGGTACTGCGATCACTAGGGCAGACCGGCGGTGCTGTTTTGATTTGGAGGGGCAAGTTAGGATTTTCAATTTTTACAACCTTTGAAATTTCATTATTAATAGGTACAACACTTTTTTTTTTAAATTTCAGATTCCGATCCAAATATCCACTAATTCTATGATCAAAATCTACCGTTCACTTGCAGAGACCTTTTCAAATTAGAGCGAGCCTGTATTTAACCCACTCATTTAAAAAAAATATATATTCTCTAATCTCAAGTTTACACCACTTGATCAATTTTGGGATAACAAAATTTATCTATTGATACAATTTTAATTGTGATTTATCCATTTTAACCTTTACTAACCCTCTATTAATTTTAGTTAAATTATTACAAATTCCCCCAAAAAAATTCTCATCCCTTTTTTCTGAAGAAATTATTTCATTTGTTGAGAAGTTCAATTATTTCAGATTTATTTCCCCAAAATCAAGTCCATCTCAAGACCAATAATTTTAAATTTCAATTGTCGTTGCTCTATTTCAAATGTCATCCAAAATATTTAGTTTTGCACATGTGCAAAAATATTTATACTATGTGCAATTTATTTTTTACTTCTAAAATATATTTAATTTTGTGTACAATTTTTTTTCCGCATATTCACAATTTGTATGTGCAAAATAAAGAGCGATTATAAAATTTCAAATATAGCCTGAAAAAGCCTTCTTCCTTTGCAAGAGATACAAATATAATAGTTTTCAACAAATCCTTTTCATTCGAGCTATGTTTTTAAAAAGCGATCGGATCGGTCCGACCGCTTACTCGAGATGGCCTAAATAATCCCGGCTCAAGCGTTGGACAACCGGTCCTCACAACAAGTTTTAAAATTTGGGTCCGATCGGCTGATCGTGTTGGAATATAGAGGCACGTAAACACGTAATACATGCGCACCGAAATTAAATAGCTCACCAACAACGAACAATTAATTGCATAAACAAGTACGAGTAATCATAACGAGAAATTTTACAGTAATTCAATAGTAGATTTCTCAACTACGGTATTCACACGCAATCCCCGCTGACATTTGGTACAAATTTGCCAACATTGAATCGAGATGAATTTGCTGGAAAATTCATATTATAGATTTTATGGAGAAACTAGGTTTTCTTGTTGTAGTAAATAATGAATCCCGATGTCATATATATAGGAGAGATCGACTTAAATCCTAAGCCATCTTTCTTATAAGATAATTCATAATCTTGCAAAACAAATCTCAAAGATATGTTTTTCCCTTACGGATATTTTCCTACAATAATATTCCATAATATTATTTTCGATTCATATTTAATTAAAACTAATTTAATTAAATACTAATAATAATTAATTCTAAATTAATATATTATTAATTTTTCATAAATTAAATATTAAATCCAATTTAATATTTAATCAACCAACTATAATCCGTATTAATTTTGAGTTACTTGTTGTGTGACTTATAAACCCGCATATATCGAGCGATTAATAAACTAATCTGGTCTTAATTTAACCCTAGACAATAAATCGACATTCTCAATATACGAGGTACGCTATAGAAAACGCAACTACCTCAGAATCAAAACACGGGCTATTACGATTTCTTTTCATTCACTTAATACTCGATTAGTCTTGAACATGATGAAGTGTCTATTCAAATAAGTTAATCATAATATCTCTAATCACTAATCGATCATTTATGCTTCACACTCTTCACAAAGTCCAAGTCGACGCAGACGGTCAATGACTTTGATCCAATTATGATGAGAAGACGAGTATTCTCTAAATCCACTTTGAGGAATGAATCTTATTCTTGGCTCAACTACCACGCATTACGCATCTTCGTGATGAACCCAATCCAAGCCATATCTAACCATGGAAGTGGTGTAAGCTTGGCCACATGGTCAAAGTTCATCACTCCACACATGCCGTACAAGCGATTGACCTCAAATCAAAGGAGTATCGCGATCGCTCACTAACCGAGACAATCGTGTGACACATATAGTGGAACTACATCAAACGGTTGTTTTGATGGGTATACCAATACCCTCTAAGGTATTTGTGCATCAATCATGAGATACATAGTCTCTCTCGTAAGTGAGATCTTACTACACTCTCTAAGAGTATGATGCAGATCGCATTAATCAATCTCCATTGCATCATCAATGTCACATTCTTGATGATCATTGATCGGGGCTATTTGAGAATCATGCTTAAGTCAACGACAGCAGTGATTCAAGGAACACATATAAGAACAAATGCAAACAATCAAACATAATATTCTAATAAGTGTAAAGCCATACATTTAATATTAAATAAACAATAATATTAAACCAAAACTGAATATTATCTTAGCATTATGTTCATACAAAGAATTTTCTCTAGGATACTAACACTAAACAATCTCCCATTTGAACTAGAGTCAATCACCTATACGCTAACCCCCACCATTGAAATGTCTAAATGTACATGAATACCAAAGCTTTGGTGAAGGGATCAGCCAAATTATCTTCTGTGGGAACACTCTCAAACTCTATCTCTTCTCTAGTGATTATATCTCTTATCAAGTGATAACTGTTGGAATTTAGAGGCACGTAAACACGTAAAATATGCACAGCGGAATTAAACAGTTCACCAACAACGAACATATAATTGCATATTACGAATAAACATAACAATAAATCTTAGATTAATTCAAGAGCAGATTTTCAACTATGGTATCCACGTAATCCCCGCTCACTTTTCTGACATATTTGCCAAATATGAATCCCGAGATGAATTTGCTAGGAAAATTCTAACTCTAGATTTTATGCAGAGAATTTGAACAACTGTTTTATGGATTCCCAAGAGCTCATATATATAGGAGAGTCCCAACTTAAATCTTAAGCTAACCTGATTAGGAAATAAAATCCCTAATCTTTATTTGAATAAATCTCTTAGATTTATCTCCTACATATAAAATTTCTACTTTATTTAATTCCCATATGCAAATCTCTACGATTTATTTCCACATATATTAGATCCTACAATAATATTCCATACATTATTATTGGAAATTCCTATTTAATTAAAACTAATTTAATTAAATACTAATAATAATTAATTCTAAATTAATATATTATTATTTAATTCTCCATAAATTAAATATTAAATCCAATTTAATACTTAATCAACCAACTATAATCCGTATTACACGGAGTTACTTTGTCAGGTGATTTCATAAACCCTCATATATTGAGCGATTAGTCAAACTAACGGTCTTAATTGAACCCCTAGACAATAAATCGACATTCTCAATATATGAGGCACGCGTTAGAAACGCAACTACCTATAACTGAAACATGGGCAATTATGATTTTCTCATTTCATTCATTTAATACTGATTAGTCTTGAACATGATGAAGTGTATATTCAAATAACTTAATCACATTATCTCTAATCACTAATTGATTACTTGTGTCACACTTGGCAACAAAGTTCAAGTTGACATGCATTGAATTAATGACTTTGATCCAATTATGATGAGAAGATGAGTATTTTCTCTAAACCCACTTTTGAGGAATGAATCCTTCTCTTGCTCAACTACCACGCATTACGCACTTTGTGATGAACCTGATCCAAGCCATATCTACCCATGGAATGTTGGGGAATTAATTGCACGGATCTATTCGGGATAAATATTTAAATACAAATTTAATTCTGATAATTATTACTAGCATGAATTAATCCTATATTAATTCAAATAATAATTCAACAACAAATCATGCGATATAAACAGTTCACATAAATCCCACGCGCGGAATCACTACGGTTTACGAAACATACCTCTTGAATGGTAATGGCCTCGTTGATTAAACACAATCGAAAAACCTTCCCAAGTATTCCTTAATCCTTGCTCGACAATCCGGTAGGGCAGGATGCTCGCCCGAACAATTAACAAAAGGAAAATAATCTTTGTTGCACCACCTTTGTGGATTTACTATTTTTCCAGCACATGGAATTGTACTTGGGAATGAAACACTCATCCCCTATTTATAGAGGGTGTTGGTCGAAAATTTTGGGATAAAATAATATGGGAAAATCTTTTTCTTGATCTCCAAGAAATCTTGAATATATCTCATATATTTTTTTCTCCATAATTAAAATATTCCACAAAAAATCCTAACTCCTTTTGTTATGGAAATTTTGAAAATATAGGGAACAAGAATCCAAGATTTGGATCTTCTTGAATTTATGAGATATTCTTTGTATTTCAAGAAATACATATCTTTCATAATGTCTTTTTCAAGAAAATCAAGAAAATCTTTCTTGCCCTTTATATTCAAAATTTTTCGAAAATACTATATGGATAACCAAGTGGGAGATTTCTTGAATTTAATGAGATAATCTTGTATTCCAAGAATACATATCTTCATTCCATAACAAAATTCAAAGAAAATCTTTCTCACCTTTTAATCCATAATTTTTGAATTTATGATGAAAAATAAGGCAACAATATTTATTTTATTTTAAACACCTTTTTCGCTTATTGGACTTTATGTTGGGCTACTTAGGGGGCCTTTTTGGAGAATTAAGATTAACCTTCCAAACGGATCTTGAATTATCAATATTGAGCCACAATATTATTCAAGCCCATAAATATTAATTAATCACACTACATAATTAATATTGCACTATCCATCTTAACCCATATTATACTAATATGGCTCCCGCTTATTATTTCCCCCGTAAAGATTATCTAAATTATTAATTAATTCAAGCCAATCGAATAAATTCCCATTAGTTAATATATTTTGTCCTTGGTTACGAACAGCCAACATTATTATCCATACCGAAAAACTAGTTCCACTTGCAAGATTTGGTATGATAAAGCTTATGAACCTCCCAAGGGGGTAAATCGAACAAGCATACTTGCAATACCGATTCTCCTTATTAAATCTTAGCAATCGATTTGACCAATAATATTGCCCAAGATAAAAAGTATTGAATCTCGCTGATTCTCTACCCATGATAAGTCAAAGCAATAGTTACCAACCACACGATCCTATTTAAGGGACGAAGATTAAGAAATAACGAACCACCGAGGTCTAATTCTTCCTTGTTCGGGCCAAGAATTTATCCTCCCAGAGGGTCCTATTCAAATAAGATCACCATGCACTAGTGTAATCTCTTGGTCAAGACAAGCCAATCAGCCTTACACTTCAACCTTTCACGATGGATTGTTCATTTCCATCTAGGTCGTGAATGGTGTACTTTTTTGTTACAAGAGACCATTAATTTAATCTTTTGTGATCCGTATCACTAAATTAACTACTGATGTAACATGTACTATTTATTGAACAGCTTATGCAAAGAAATATATGTAACATTCAATGATATTTAAAGCATCAGTGATAAACAATTTATTTAAGTAAATAAGTCCGAAATTCAGTTTTGATTATACAAAGTAAAAGCATACTTTCCAAAGATAATCCCAACATGGAAGGGTGTAAAGCGCCGGTCATGGTCAAAGTTCATTACTCCCACACATGTCGTATGATTGACCTCAAGTTAAAAAGTATCGCATCACTCCCCACTAACCGAGACACCAGAGAGACACATATAGTGGAACTACATCAAACGGTTGTTCAATGGGTATACCAATACCCTCTAAGGTATTTGTGCATCCATCATGAGATACATAGTCTCGTGAGTAAGTGAGATCTTTACTACACTCTAAGAGTATGATGCAGATCGCACACCAATCTCCATTGCATCATCAATATCCCATTCTTGATGATCCTTGATCGGGGCCGTTTGAGAATCATTCTTAATTCAACGACAACAGTGATTCAAGGAACACAGATAAGAACAAATGCAAACAATCAAATATAATATTCTAATAAGTGTAACGCCATACATTTAATATTAAATAAACAATAATATTAAACCAAAACTGAATATTATCTTAGCATTATGTTCATACAAATGATTTTCCTGATACTAACACTAACAATCTCCCCACTTGAACTAGAGTCAATCACCTACATTTTTCAACCCTGCACCATTGAAATGTCTAGCAGTGCATATGAATACTCAAAGCTTTGGTCAAGGGATCAGCCGAATTATCTTCTGTGGGAACACGCTCAAACTTTATCTCTTCTCTAGCGATTATCTCTCCTATCAAGTGATAACTGTTGGAATTTAGAGGCACGTAAACACGTAAAATATGCGCAGCGGAATTAAACAGTTCACCAACAACGAACATATAATTGCATATTACGAATAAACATAACAAGAAATCTTAGATTAATTCAAGAGCAGATTTCTCAACTATGGTATCCACGTAATCCCCTTCCACGCTTGCACATGCGTTGAATCCAAGAGATGAATTTGCTAGGAAAATTCTAACTCTAGATTTTATGGAGAGAATTTGAACAACTGTTTTATGGATTCCCAAGAGCTCATATATATAGGAGAGTACCAACTTAAATCTTAAATTAACCTGATTAGGAAATAAAATCCCTAATCTTTATTTGAATAAATCTCTTAGATTTATTTCCTACATATAAAATTTCTCATTTAATTTCATATATAAACAAATCCCTCACGATTTATTTCCATATATTAAATCCTACAATAATATTCCATATATTATTATTGGAAATTCCTATTTAATTAAAACCAATTTAATTAAACATTAATAATAATTAATTCCAAATTAATCTATTATTATTTAATTCTCCATAAATTAAATATTAAATCCAATTTAACATTTAATGAACCAACTATAACCCGTAAAAGGAAATTACTTGCTGTGTGACTCATAGGCTCTCATATATCGAGCGATTAGTCAAACTAACGATCTTAATTGAACCCTAGACAATAAATCGACATTCTCAACATACGAGGCGTTGCTGGCCATGCAACTTCAACTACCGGAAACAAATAGGGCTATTCACGATTTTCTCCTTTCATTCATGAATACTCGATTAGTCTTGAACATGATGAAGTGTCTATTCAAATAACTAAATCAATTTATCTCTAATCATTAATTGACCACTCGTGTCACACTTGGCCACAAAGTTCAAGTTGACATGCATTAACCAACTTTGATCCAATTATGATGAGAAGATGAGTATTCTCTAAAATCTACTTTGAGGAATGAATCCTTTTCTTGTTCAACTACCACCTTGGCGCACTTCGTGATGAACCCCGATCCAAGCCATATCTACCCATGAAAGGGTGCAAGGCCAAATATGATCAAAGTTCATCACTCCACACATGTCGTATGATTGACCTCAAGTCAAAAGGAGTATCGACGCTCCCACTAACCGAGACACCCATAGACACATATAGTGGAACTACATCAAACGGTTTCTGATGGGTATACCAATACCCTCTAAGGTATTTGTGCATCCATCATGAGATACCTAGTATTTCGTAGTAAGTGAGATTTTACTACACTCTCTAAGAAAGATGACGCAGATCGCACACCAATCTCAATTGCATCATCAATATCCCATTCTTGATGATCCTTGATCGGGCCGCTTTTGAGAATCATGCTTAAGTCATCCGAAGTTTTCACAACCTCAATGACCACAATGACTATGGGAACACTTGCATGAATATATGCAAACAATCAAACATAATATTCAAACAAGTGTATTGCCATACATTAATATTAGATGAACTATAATATTAAATCAATACTGAATATCATCTAGTATTATGTCCTTACAATAGATTGTCTCTAGGACCATGACCAATTCTTGCACCCTTCCATGGGTAGATACTGCTTGGATTGGGTTCATCACGAAGTGCATGTGCGTGGTAGTTGAGCCAAGAATAAGATTCATTCCTCAATGTGGATTTAGAGAGAATACTCATCTTCTCATCATAATTGGATCAAAGTCATCGGCCGATGCACGTCAACTTAGACTTTGTGGCTAAGTGTGACATATATGATCAATTAGTGATTAGAGATAAATTGATTACGTTATTTGAATAGACACTTCATCATGTTCAAGACTAATCGAGTATTCGTGAATGAAAGGAGGAAATCGTAATAGCCCATGTTTCAATTACAGGTAGTTGCACGTTTCTCGCAACGTACCTCATATATTGAGAATGTCTAATTTATTGTCTAGGGTTCAATTAAGACCGTTAGTTTGACTAATCGTTCGATATATGAGGGCCTATGGGTCACACAATAAGTAACGGTTGTTTACTAATTATAGTTGGCTGATTAAATGTTAAATTAGATTTAATATTTAATTTATGGAGAAGTAATTAATAATATATTAATTTGGAATTAATTATTATTAATATTTAATTAAATAAGAATTCCCAATAATAATATTTGGAATATTATTGTAGGATTTAATATATATGGAAACAAATCGTAGAGATTTGTCATATATGAAATTTAAATCCGCAGAGATTTATATGTGGGAAATAAATCTAAGAGATTTATTTAAATAAAGATTAGAGATTTTATTTCCTAATTAGGTTAGCTTGAGACTTAAGCTAATCATCTCCTATATATATGAGCTCCTGGAATTCATAAAACGTGAATTCATATTTCTCCATAAAATCTCTAAGTTAGAATTTTCCTAGCAAATTCATCTCGGGGATTCAACGCTGGAAGATTTGTGCGAGTTAGTAAACGACTGTTACGTGGATACCATGTTGGGATTATACTGGAAAGTATGCTTTTACTTTGTATAATCAAAACTGAATTTCAGACTTATTTACTGAAATAAATTGTTTATCACTGATGCTTTAAATATCATTGAATGTTACATATATTTACTGCATAACTGTTCAATAAATAATACGTGTTACATTGTAGTTAATTTAGTGATACCTGTAGGTCCCGAACGGGTTTAGTGAGGGCAGAAGTCTAGAGGGGAGGGGTGAATAGACTTAAAAACTTTTTCGTCAGATCAAAAAGAGGGGCAAAGTAGCTTTGATCAGAGTCGAAGTGAATCGGCCATTCGATAATCAACTTATCGACGCTCAAGCGGATCGGTTCGGAACTATCGCTTTAACTGATGTGTGTGGAAGCTTAAGTTTTGCCCGTGAAAAACCAGCTTTTGATAAATCGATTCCAAGATTAATCTTTAAATCATTGACCAAGTGTCGATATGATCGATCGTAAGCTTGGTGCTAATGATCTCAACTTGAATATGTATGCGCTTTTTAAAGGTTGTGTGCGATTATGTGAACAAATAATCAAAGCAAGAAAGGCACACAAGATTTATAGTGGTTCGACAAACCAGCCCCACGCCCACTCTTCCCTATCAAAAGGGCACCGACTTAACCAACCGACTTTGTTTTATGTGTAAGTCCAACACAAAGACACCGACTAGATGTTTAAAGAGTTCACACTCAACCGATCCTGTAAATCGTAACTAGAAACCCTAGTCTCGAATTCGCTAAACAACTTAACCTAACTCGGGGTTTGGGTAAGATTGTTGAGGTTCCAACTATGAAATCTTTTCTTGCGATAAGTAGCCTAATCACCTAGATGAAAAGATTTCTATGCTAAGAACTTATGGGATGAACACTTAATAAAAATATTCTTCTTGATCGTGTTCTTGCAGCGAAATCAAATTAGCTTGAGCTTGATTGTTCACCGCTTGCTTGTTATTTCCGTATCTCACTCTAAAGTGTGATCCCATATATATAGACCTTGAAATCAAAGAGCCGTTGGAGAGCAATTTGAATTTCAGGCTATATTTGGTAGACTTGCAGGCTTGATGTGACTAGCTTCAGGAACGGCATGGCCGAAAGTGTGAATTTGTACTTTGTAGCCGTTTCAGAGAGGTAAAATCAAATCCCGCAATTGCCTACCCGATCATACGTGTCTTGTTCTTATTGATAGCAGACTCACTTTTCGCTTTCGCTTCTTCCAACTAATCTTGACATTCTTCTTGTTCAGATCATCGACGTATGATTAGGTGAAACATCAGATTTCACCAAGGAAATGACCGATCTGACGAATCGACCGCCCACCCGATAGAGTCTTCGGGTGCCGGGTTGATTTAGCTTTCAACTAGCGGACCTCGATCGATGTAGGTCTTCCGGGTCCGATCATCCGAAGTCATCCGATCTTCGAGTATCACGAGTTTTGAGCTTCACGACTTCACCGAGATATCTCGACCGGATCGATCGATCCGATCTTCCGTCTTTTCTAAATACTCGCCCCGCCTTGATATCGGCTTGTTCTTTGAGTCTTCAAATCGACCTATACATATTGAGTTCCCCTCAATATGTGACCCATCTATTACATCGGTTGTTCTATACAAAGAATTATCAACTGGTCTCCTATGCAGGTAATATAAACATCGACACCTAACAAAATCGACCGGGTCCTATTACATGTGATCTGGCGAAGCTCGGCTTGAGCAGCTTGCCCGGCCGATGTTTCACCCGATTTTTGTGGTGCAACAGATCGCTCAAGGCCCTTTCTTCATCCGACCATCTTCTAGCATCGAGTCATGTCCTTCACCGATTGAGCCGATTAACAAGATCTCGTGCGTAAGGATTGCCTTTTTGCCTTTTCCTTTCTTGGATTTTTGGGGGTCGGCCGATATCATCGTCCGTGGCCCAAAAATGATCAAGTGATTTAGAGAAAGCCTTTATAGGACTTCTTACCCATTCTGTTCCCATTTGGCCTTTTGCAATTTATCTTGAAGGATAACCGCAACCTTGTTGAGATTGGCGATCTTCTTCTTCGCATATACCCGCTCCACTCATCTACTCCAAATTTCTCATGTTCCCGGAGCGTAATGGCCTTCGTGAACCCGTGCAATTGATGTTCATCGCCCATCAATTATTGCAGCCATATGCATGCAGTTTGACCGATGTAATAGCATCTGGTTTAATGTAATACCCATTATTGTTTTTTTGGCAATATGTCAAACAACAATCCAGTATTTTCTCTTGAGCATTGGCCCCACAAATCAAGTATGATGTTTGTCGGCCTCTCGAAGAGCTTTTTTTCGATCAGCTGCCTTCGGGTCTCCCAGAATGGGCAAAAGTAGATCCGTCCTTTGGGTAGGTCAACAGACGGGTTATGTCCGCATTCGCTGGGCCGATTTAGCTTTTCGTGGATCGCTGAAAGTAGTTCTTCTCCGGAGCATCCAGATCCACTCTTAAATTCCTTAGAATTTAGTGCTTCATAACGCATCACCGGATTGCAAAGTGAGCAAATATAAAAAATTTCTCAAGGCCTACTTTTTCAAGAATTTGCTCGACCTCCATGGATTCCTGATCCCGAAAGTGATATTGAATCGCATTTAACTTATCATCCACGATCCTTTTTGCCGGCCAATATAGTTGCACATAATTTTGCCCATACCGTGAGTGATCATTCACAATCTACGATATGATAGATTCGTTTAGAGAGTTGTGCATTAATACAAAGAATATCACACAAAGTGAAACTAAGAAGCAATAAAGCATAACACAAAGAGAAACATTTAAGATCAATGGATTTACAAAGATGCATCAAATAAACATATATTACCGATTCTCGCTTTTTTCAAAAGATGATTTTGAAACTTAGGAAAACACTTTGAATTTGAGAGAAGTAACTGGAGTTTTCGTGAGAATAGATCGCAAGTTTGTGAAATGGAAAACTCGTCTGCTTTTTGATGAACTTTATAAAGACGAGGAGGGAAGAAGAAGACACGATTTTGAAGATCAACCGCTTTGAAAAGATTAAACGCCCCTATTAAGCGGTTTTGATCGTAGGTCGAAAGGCACGCATTTAAAAAACTTTGATTTAAAAAAGCACGCTTTAATAGAAGTTAATACATGTACCCCACGCCCGATTAAATGATTTGGCAGAGAATACGCCACACGATAACGGGTACAAGAAGGCAAATAATATCCGATAAAGATCCGATAAATAAGCAAAGAACAAGAGAAAAGAAAAATCCCGTTGATCGATATTGTAATCACCAATACTACTTGTCCATGTTGATTTCACTTGTTGATCTTAGTATTCGCCTCGAGCCTTAAAATTTCCCTAACCGATCCTTTTAACCGATCTTCTTCACTTGATCCGATTTGTTGAGGTTTCGAGCTCAACTGATCTTCCTTGAATACGCCCGATTTCCTTCGATCCTTCCTTTATCAGTTGAAGTTCCCCCTTCAACCGATATTTCGCTTTTCCCATAGACCGATGCATCCGATTTTTGGAGTTTTAAGCTCAAATTGATCTTCCTCATCCGATCAAATTTCAATGTATCGATTTTGGTCGACCTAACTGATTCTTCTCGATCAAGTCAATTTTGGGATAAGTGTTACCGCCAAACTTAGTCTAGAATAGTAGTCTCTATTCCTAAGTTGGCGCGATTTGACATGCGTAATTATCGCCCTAATCTTTCGATATGTCAATCCGCCGTAAATTTATCCAATTATCATTCAAGGATTCCTACACGCCGTCCTTTTTTGGTGCAAATTTAAAAGGTTTTGAAAACTTGAATTTGCATTTGCACTTGTTTGGCCTCTATAAATTGGATCAATTGTTTTACACAACATAACCCATTCACCATACTTATTTTCTTTTGTAAAATCATGTATCTGGTGAACCCTTATTTCCTGTTAAACTTCCCAAAAATATCTTTACCCCTTTTTCAATGATTTCACTTCTCAATTCAACCCTTTATGCCCCTTATTCCTGCTTTTCATTATCGCAAAGATTTCACATACGATTGTTGCAAAAGCTTCTACCACCATGGAGGCGGGTCTCTTTGCTGCAACCGAGAAGACACTTCTCCTAACCGTATGCACCTTGTGTGTCTATCGTTATGACGTAACTACCATCAACAGACTTAGTTCCGAAAATGAACGTGAGTTTGATATGCGATCTTGATCACCAACAACCGATCTTCGTGATATCACTCACCATTTAATGTAAATTGAGAGCCCAATCGACTCTTTCTTAGGGCTCTTGGCTTAAAAAATCCTATCAAGGCCAGCTTTCGCTCCATTTTTCTTGATCTTCACCTCTGAAATTTTGATATATTCTTTTTTTTTAGCCTCTCTCATCCTTGTTAAGTGGGGAAAAATGAGAGCATCGATTTAAAATCTCTCTCTCCCCTCGCCCACTTGGGTTAGGATGAGGGTTTAGGTTATAGATTTAGGTTTAGGTTTTAGGGTTTTTGGTTATCACTAATGTATCGACCTCCCAGTCCTTTGTACTTGTATCTTGTAATGTAACCCGACCTTTCGGGTCTTTATCAATGAAAAGTTCTATTATTCCATTGTTGTGTAAAATTCTCGATCTTTATGCGATTTTAAGCTTTAATCTTGTGAATATCTCTTGAAATCTTGCTTGTTTCGAATATCACCAAATCGACTCATAAAGATGTAAAATAGTCCAACCGATTTAATCGATATTCCTTTTAAAATGAGCATTTCCTTTAACTGATAAACCTTAAATCGACCGCCTTTAACCCGATAATCCCGTAGATCCGACGATTTCACATCGCCTTCCTCGATTTTCTTCGATCACTTGAGATACCAAACTCAACTCGATTTCTTTCAACCCGGGTTAGTCTCAACCACCGGGGTTCTCGAGATCATTCCACAAACATTTTAGGTGCATTTTCTCCAAGATCCGTGTTTCCTAGCTCATTGCATAATTCTTCGAATCGATCTCAAATAGTGGCTTGGTTAGAATATCACTTTTCTTCAGATATCAAGATGAATCTTTTCCATTCTCGATATTCTTCTTTTCAACATGATCTCTTATAAAATGGTGTCCCACATCCACATGCTTGCATCTTGTGTAGAACGGATTCGAAAGTGATTGCAATAAGACTATTATCGCCACGTAAAATAGGTACATTGTTAGCTTCAATGTTATAATCCTCACCACGACTAAGCCAGAGCAGCTTTAGAACAATAAATTTCCTCAAATACATATATTCTCGCTTCAAAGAGTAGATGTCGAATCGATGTCCGCTTTTGAAAACCACGAGATCGGCTTTTTACTTCCTAAGAACTAACATGTTCCCGAGGTGGATTTTTCATTCAATCTTGCAACCTCCATAATCGTAATCGTAATACCCACTAAGTTCTAGATTATCATCCGATGGGTAAAATAAACCAAGATTTACCGTCCCTTTCAGATACTTAAGAATCCGCTTAGTCGCTTTCTAGGTGGCTTATCATTGATTTGCCTCGAATCGCACATACACCTATCATGAAGGTTATATCCGGTCTGGCGGGCAACAGTATAGTAGAGATCCAATGAGAGCCCTATATTCCTTCCGATTTGTTTTTCTCGACCATCCTCATCTCGATCCATCTTGAATCCAAATATCATAGGAATTTTGGCTTCCTTACAATTTTGAACTCCAAACTTAGCCAATAAATTCCTAGTGTACTTTTGCTTAAGCGATGAATATCCTTCGCACTTTGCTTCACTTGAAGACCCGTAAAAGTAATTCATCCGACCCATCATGGACATCTCGAACTTCCTCAGCATCGCTTTTGTCAATCTTTCACATAGACTCTTGTTAGAGATCCAAGATGATGTCGCCCACGAGATCCGAACCATCGTAATATCTTTTCCATCTTCTATTCTCAATAAGGTTTTGTCCATCGCCCTTTAGTGAACCCACTATTGATCAAGAACCGAGAGAGTGATCATACCAAGCTCGAGGAGCTTGTTTCAGCCATAGAGAGCTTTTTCTTAAACGGTACACTTGGTTGCCCTTTTCAAAGCCCGGAGGTTGTTCGACATAAACTTCCTCTCGCTAGTACCCCGCTTAAGAAAGCACTTTTTACGCCCATCCGATACACGTTGAACCCTCTCGTGGGAAGCGATGCTTAAAAAAATTAATGGCTTTCTAGGCGAGCGATTGCAAAAAGTCTCATCATAATCAATTCCTTCCGATTGTGAATACCCCTTAGCAACAAGTCTTGCCTTATTTTCGTGATGATGACGTTTTCTCATCTCTCTTGTTCTTGAATACCCACTTCGTGCCAATAACGCCTTGATGACTTGGTCCGCCTACCGCCTCCCAAACTTGATTTCTTCGAACCGCTCCACTTCTTCCCGCATGGCTAGAATTCACTTTTAAGGCCTTTGTGAGCTTCCTCTATTGTTGTTGGTTCCTTCATAGACAGATAACAAAGAATACATGGCACTTTCACCAATCTCAAATCTAGTTTTAACTTTATCGATGGGTTCCGATTATCGATCACTGATGACCGGGTTATCCGTGTCCTTCGCTCGATTTATGCGGTTTGGAGAACATCGCCCGCTTCGATAAAATTTCATTACTAGCGATTGGGAGTGGTGCGTAGTTATGATCCACTTGATAAGAACAAGTCTCAAATTGATGTTGACTCATCATGTGTCGATGTCTATTCGCGGGAACTTCAGATGTTCCCCCGAACCGGATGGTTCATTGATACTTATCTCACCAATGTATCGCCTTCTTCATCGACAGCTTTTTCGACCTTAGATCCGAATGATCCGTGAATCACCTAGATCCGAATGTATATTGTTACGCTTCGATTCTTTTTCCTTGATCGTTAGTCGATCCATTTTCCTCAACATCGTGTTCTTGTTGATCGTGTACATCTTGTTCTCATTTCTTCTTGATCGAAGATGCTTCATCAAAGACTACATGGGGTGTTTCTTCCACAAGTAGGGTTCGCTCTGCATTGTGACCCCAAAGCCTTGCTAGATGAGGAATATCCTAGAAATATACCCTCATCCGACTTGGCCTCAAAAGTCTTCAACCGACTCTTCCCATTGTTGTGTATGAAGCACTTACACCCAAAAAACACGGAAGTAAGAGACACGAGGTTTTCTCGCCCTTCCACACTTCATAGGGTGTTTTGTAGTGAGCCTTAGTCAAGACATCTGCTCGAGTATGGCATGCGGTGTTGATTGCTTCGCCTTGGCTTGAGGCTTGGTATCGCATGTTCAAATAACATTGTCGAAGACTTCTTTTGAGAGTTCTCGTCCGCTCACCTACTCCATTTTGTTGAGGCGCCCTCGCAAATGATGTTTCATGTTGTATACCAAAACTTAGAGCAAAAAATCATTAATAAAAGAGTTCGTAAATTTCAGCACCTTTATCTCGATCCGATTTTTACTACACCTCGACAATCTCTTCTCATTTTGTAATCGCTTTTAGCAAATTTCGGGTATCTTCGTAGTCGCCTCATTCTTCTTGTGTAAGAATATAACCTGTAAACTTGGAATAATCATCCACGATTACTAGAGTATATTTGCGTCCCGCTGAGATCGACCGGTGTAATCGTCCGAATAGGTCCATGTGAAGTAAATTCGCAAAGATTTTTGATGCCGGTCCCGAATTCCCTTTGAATGAAGCTTTGACTGCTTTTCCTTTCGACATGAAGTACATGTCTTTCTTTGTAAATACTTCATTCTAAGTCCTTCTACTAGAGACATCCTTGTTATTTTGTTAAGAGTTTTAAAGTTCGGGATGGCTTCATTCTTTTGTGCTGCGAGCCAACCGCTACTTTTGGAACTCTTGACAATTAGGCATGCATTTCTTGGGCAAATCGCTCCAATCACCGTGTAGATCGCCCCTTTCCTTGAACCAAAGTAGGGCAAAATCTGCTGAGTGGCTCGATTCTTCATAGTGCATTGATCGATTCGAGAACTCAACATCAATCCGCTGTCGCAGAATGTGAAACCGATAGTAGGTTGTGCTTCGCACCTTCGACATACGAGACTCCAGCCATTTGTACATCATCATTCTCTAAGGTTCAACCTTGGTATAGCCAAAGTTATCATCACCGAAGAGTACACTCGGCCTTTCGCTTTCTATGTAAGAGCCGAGGAGATGTTTGCTTCCAAATATGTGCCTTGAGCATCCACTATCGATGTACCAGATAGTTTGCTTGCACACCTCCTTTGTTAGCCGCACCCACGCCGAACCTCGCAATCGATCAGCTTTAGGTACCCCTTTTGATCGGGTCCCGAGGGGTTAGGATTAGTTTTGGGAATCCATACAAACAAAGCACTTTATTGTGATCGCTAGATCGGCGCCCGATTTGTCTCCCATACCCGCAACATAATCATACATCTCTTTATATGCTTTCGCTTTTGTATGATTATTAGTGTGAACCTTGGATGAATTAGAAGATTTGGGATTTTCCTTTTCTCGTTTGTCTTCTTCTTATCCAAAGGTGGTTCAAAAAGAAGCCCCTAGATTTCTCGATTATAGGGTAGGTACGATCGCTACCATTAAAAGATTCATATCTTTTTAGGCATAGGTGGTTTTTGCAGCTTTACTCGAAGCATGCTTATTAGGTAGTCGACCTTGATTGGGTCTCGATTGTACTTCCCTTTTTACAAGGTTGTCTTTTCTCGATTCCCGACCGCTGATTAGGTTGAGGTTTCTTCGTAAGAACTGGTTCTTCAAGATTTCTCTACGATGCTTTTACCAAATGGGGTCCATTTAAATTCTTCCGTTAGGCACCCGCCTTTACCCGCTCAATCGGTCCTTTTCCTTATTAGATACATATTTGGCTTTTGATGTATCTTTTGTCGTAAATTGCCCTAATACACCTTTTGAGATGAATCACCGGGCTTTTTGAGGATGTGGAAGGGTTGTCATAGCTAAGTCCCTTCTTATTAATCGTTGTTCAAAAATAGGCGCTCATGTCTTGAACGGTTTTAGATGATTTTGAAAAACCTCCATTTTCTTACGCAGATTATCCTCGATGATTTTAGACTTTCATGTTTTTTGGAATGCTCATCGAATTTTGCTTGTAGGATTTTGAAGTCATCACTTTGTTGTTTGTTAATTGCTTAATCGATCTTTGATCTCGCTTCTCCCGATTAGAAGCTTTAACTTCGAGAATTTTAAATTCCCTACCACCTTCTCGAAAGCGGTTTCAAATGATCTAAGTTCGTAGGGCTTTACATAGATAATTTTTTTAGCAAGTCGATTATTTCGGGTCCTCACTTTTATCATTTTCAAATTCCACTATAGCATAAGTGTTCATCGCGATTGGAGAGATCCTCAAGCAATTGCTCGAGTAGAGTCACAGTCGATCTCCCAAAGAGTGTGCTAATGATAGAAGGTGTAAGTCGAATGAAGCAGTTTGGAGGTTACCTCGATTGTCCTCCCCGCCATCAAAAGCAGATCTCATCATCGTCAAGAGAATATCGATCTTCATTTTCATAGAAGTCAACAAAGATCGCGACGCGTAAGTCTTCTACGAGGAGTATCCAGAGTCCTCGAGGGCGATAGAATCACAATTCGACGACGCTAACCATGGCTCTTCCGTCTTTATAACGCTGTTTCTTCGCTCCTTTTCTTCCCTTTCTCTGGCGCCAGTCCGGGCGCCATTTATAGTGACCTGCCAATAGCTTGAAGACGCCCTGATCCACCGATCCTTTCCTTCCGTGAATCACTCCCGTCAGATGACCTATCATGTGATTTCCTTTCCGATAGTAGTCCGAGCTTTTTCGTCCGATTGGTTATCTCTTCCTTCCTCCGTCCGACTATCTCTTTTTTTTTTTCATCTCGGTGGATCCTTCGATCATCCGATCTCGTTCTTTCTCGAGATCTGGTTGGGTCGATCTCCTATCTCGCCCCCTCGGCTATGTTGATAGTCCTTATAGAATCTTCGATACTTACCAAGTTGGACGCTTGATTTCTCAAGCTTTCGGTAAGCAGAGCGATCTGCTCGCCGACTCACTATATTCCCAACAAAGTTCGGCTGGCCTTCGTTTCACACAAGGTTGCCTTTAAAAGCAACCGATTTTGAAGTTGAGGCTTCAAATGGGCACCTCATCTTCATCCGCTTGTCCTCTCTCAATCAAATCGAACTCAGGAGATTTAAGGCTCAAGAACAAGTCGCTATTTCATTTTTTGAGATGTCTTGGCAATCCTTGATCACCGTGGACCTTCATATCCCACTTCTTGGTGAGAGACCTTAGAATTTTGTAGTTGATATCTTTATCGACATCTCTACCAAGTTCTCGCTTGTTTATGTACATTGTAATTCTTCCATCGAGTTCGCTGATGGTTTCATTCATAAAGATTCGGCGCCGAACTTCACCAAATTCGGCTTGTAGACGGGGTACCGTTTTTATCCGCTCATTTCCTCGCATATTTCAAACCAGAGTATCCTACATTACTTTCGCAGATTTGAGATACTTAATCTTTTCTTTTTGTGACCTTATCCATTGTTTTCATGATAATATGCCGCCTTGATAGTATCTAGAGTATGCGCTTCTCTTCCTGATCCATCAAGGTCGGGCTTTTTTCGCATAAGACTTCTCTGGCAAAGTCTCAGATTCCTCCGATCGCAGGGTTATCAGAATAAATGATGATGGGTCCTCTTCGATGACTTCCATCATTCTCCCAATCGATCGACCCTAGATGGTTGGACATATATATGGCCCAATCTCGCATACTCATCGATTGAGAACTTCTACAGATCATGATACATACCGAGGTGTTATCCATGCCGAAAGTGATTTGGAAAATGAATGAGTTTTAAAAACTGTTTTTCAAGATCGGGTCATTTGACCACAAAGATTCTTCCTCAAGAATCGATGATACACAGAGTCAAGGGTCCGAGAACCAACAACTCGATACCACTTGTAGGTCCCGAATCGGGTTTAGCGAGGGCGTAAGTCTAGAGGAGGGGTGAATAGACTTCAAAACTTTTTCGCTGATCAAAAAGTGGAGGCGCTTAGCCCCGATCAGAGTGCGAGTGAATCGGGCCAATCGATAATCAACTTATCGACGCTCAAGGTATCGGGCCGTAACTATCGCTTAACTGATGTGTCGGAAGCTTAAGTTTTACCCGTGAAAAACCGCTTTTGATAAATAAGATTCTAAGATTAATCTTTTAATCGGGCTTGATCAAGTGTCATATGATCGATCGACGTAAGCTTGGTGCTACCGATCTCAACTTGGAATATGTATGCGCTTTTAAAGGTTGTGTGCGATTATCCAATCAGCTAATCAAAGCAAGAAGGGCACACAAGATTTATAGTGGTTCGACAAACCAGCCCCCACGCCCACTCTTCCCTATCAAAAGGGGCACCGACTTAACCAACCGGACTTTGTTTTATGTGTAAGTCCAACACAAGACAATCGACTAGATGTTTAAAGAGTTCACACTCAACCGATCCCGTAAATCGTAACTAGAAACCCTAGTCCGAATCTTGCTAAACAACTTAACCTAACTTGGGGGTTTGGGTAAGATTGTTGAGGTTCCAACTATGAAATCTTTTTCACAGATAAGTAAGTAGCCTAATCACCAGATGAAAAGATTTATATGCTAAGAACTTACGGGATGAACACTTAATAAAAATATTCTTCTTGATCGTGTTCTTAAAGCGGAAATCAAATTAGCTTGAGCTTCTTAATTGTTCAAATGCTGCTTGTTATTTCCGTATCTCACTTAAAGTGTGATCCCATATATATAGACCTTGAAATCAAAGAGCCGCTGGAGAGCAATTTGAATTTCGTGCTATATTTGGTAGACTTGCAGTTTGATGTGATTTTTTCAGAACGGCATGGCCGAAAGTGTGAATTTGTACTTTGTAGCCGTTTGAGAGGTAAAATCAAATCCCGCAATTGCTTCGGGTCCGATCATACGTGTCTTGTTCTTATCGATAGCGACTCACTTTTCAAAGGTCGTTTCTTCCAACTAATCTTCGACATTCTTCTTGTTCGGATCATCGACGATGATTAGGTTAGGAAACATCGATTTCACCGGTGAGTCGACCGATCACCCAATCGATCACCACTCCGATAGAGTCTTCGTGTGCCGGGTGACTTAGCTTCAACTAGCGTATCTTACCGATGTAGGTCTTTCCGTCCGATCATCCGAAGTCATCCGATCTTCGAGTATCCCGAGTTTGAGCTTCACGACTTCAAATTTCGAGATATCCGACCGATCGATCGATCCGATCTTCGCTCTTTTCTAGCTGCTCGCCCGCTTGATATCGCCTTTTGTTCTTTGAGTCTTCAATTGACCTATACATATTGAGTTCCCCTCAATATGTGACCTATCTATTACATCGCTTGTTCTATACAAGAATTATCAACTCGGTCTCCTATGCAGTAATATAAACATCACCTTTAACAGTCCGACCGGGTCCTATTACATGTGTTGTTGGACCTTTCATCAAAACTATAAATTTCCCAACAATACCGGATCACGAAGATTAAATTAATTCCTTGTAACCAAAAAAAGTAAACCATTCACGACTGCCTAGATGGAAATGAACAATCCATAGTGAAGCGGTTGAAGTGTAAGGCTCAGATTGGGTTTGTCTTGACCAAGAGATTACACTAGTGCATGACCGATGAATCAATAGGACCTACAGGAGGACGATTCTTCGAGAACTCCAACAAGGAAGAATTAGACCTCGCCGGTTCGTTATTTCTTAATCTTCGCTCCTTAAATAGGATCACGCAGGTTGGTAACTATTGCTTTGACTTATCATGGGTAGAGAATCAACGAGATTCAATACTTTTTATCTTGGGCAATATTATTGGTCAAATGCGATTGCTAAGATTTAATACGGAGAATCGTGGTGCAAGCACGCTTGTTCGACGGTTCTTGGGAGGTTCATAAGCTTTATCATACCAAATCATGCAAGGGAACTAGTTTCCTATGGATAATAATGTTGAACCGCTCTCAACCAAGGACAAAAGATATTAATTAATGGAAAGCTATTTCAAATGCTTGAATTAATTAATGGGCTAGATAATCTTAATCATGGGAAATAATAACCGGAGCCATATTGACCGTAATATGGGTTAAGATGGATAGTGTAATATTAATTATGTAGTCGGATTAATTAATATTTATGGGCTTGAATAATATTGTGGCTCAATATTGATAATTCAAGATCCATTGGAAGGTCCAATCTTAATTCTCCTAAAGGCCCCTAAGTAGCCCAAACATAAAGTCCAATAACCTAAAAAAGGTGTTTAAAATAAAATAAATATTGTTGCCTTTATTTTTCCTCATAAATTCAAAAAATTATGGATTAAAAGGAGAAAGTTTTTTCTTTGAATTTTGTTATGGAATGAAGATATGTATTCTTGGAATACAAGATTATCTCATTAAATTCAAGAAATCTCCCACTTGGTTATCCATATAGTATTTTCGAAAATTTTGAATATAAAGGGCAAGAAAGTTTTTCTTGATTTTCTTGAAATGATATTATGAAAGATATGTATTTCTTTAAATACAAGAATATCTCATAAATTCAAGAAGATCCAAATCTTGGATTCTTGTTCCCTATATTTTTCGAAATTTCCATAACAAAGAGGAGTTGGGATTTTTGTGGAATATTTTAATTATGGAGAAAAGAATATATGAGATATATTCAAGATTTCTTGGAGATCAAGAAAAAGATTTTCCCATATTATTTTATCCCAAAATTTTCGACCAACACCCTCTATAAATAGGGGATGAGTGTTTTATTCTCAAATACAATTCCATGTGTTGGAAAAATTAGTAAATCCACAAAGGTGGTGCAACAAAGTTTATTTTCCTTTTGCTAATTGTTCGCGAGCATCCTACCACCGGATTGTCGAGCAAGGATTAAGGGAATACTTGGGAAGGTTTTTCGGTGTGTTTAATCAACGAGGCCATTACCATTCCAAGAGGTATGTTTACGTAAACTCGTAGTAATTCCGCATGCGTAGGATTTACGTGAGCTATTTATATGCATGATTTGTTGTTGAATTATTATTTGAATTAATATAGGATTAATTCATGCTAGTAATAATTATCAGAATTAAATTTGTATTTAAATATTTATCCCGAATAGATCCGTGCAACTTATTCCCCAACAACTGGTATCAGAGCCTCAGTTTCGGGCTCTGAATTTTAAATTGTAATTTAATTCGTTTTCATTAAATTTGAAATTAGATAGTAGAATTGCTAGATATGTTTTGCAGGTATCCAATTGTCATGAAATTTAATGTGTTTATTTATGCATGCATATAAATTGTGTTTTTTAATTCGATTCGTTCGAATTCGTTTTGCCTCGTGAGAAAATCCACGAGTAGATTAGGATTTGTTTGATTTGATCAATGTAATAGACTAGTCTAGATGTAGGTTTATTTATTTTTTGTAAATAAATTATAACCGATCGGGAGCAACGGAGGCGGAGACGAAGAATTAAATGATAGATCTAGAACCGCATGACAACGGAAAGATCGCTACAAACGCGCAAGGAGGCACGCGCGCCGATGTGGACGCTGCACGCGGTGACGGGCACAACGCCAGACGCCGGGCGGATCGGCGCCGACGCCACCGACGCGATACAGGCGACGTGCACGGGGCGCGCGCAGGACCATGCACGGGAAGCAGCCGAGGCGGACGGGCAGGGAAGGCGAAGGCGCCGACGCTGGTCGCCAACGCCGAGATCCACGGGCGAGGTCGGGGCGAAGCCGGCGCGTATCGGATACGCTGGACGATCGCCGAAGTTGCCGCTGGCGCAGTTTTCGAGACGGGCGGAGGAGTCCGCCGTAGGCGATGCTGGCCGCCGAGGGCCGACTGGCGGGTTGGGCTGCCGGGCAGATGCGCGCGCATCCCGGCCGCGAGCTACTTTGCGGACGCCGAGACGATCGAGGGGAGAAATTCAAGACGGCGAAGATTTTCAAAATCAAGCCAAGAAAAAATCAAACCATGACAATTGGATAATTTGTGCCCAATATGTTTATTTTTCCGCTTTTACTTGATTTATTATTGTGTTTTCTTGTGCTTTATTTAATTTGTTTAAATGTGTTTGCATGAGAGTTGCCCAATGAAAAATCTCGATCAAAAATTACTAAGTATGTTTAAATAATTAATTGACAATTTTATTCCTGATAATAAAATTGAATTAATTTTGACCTCCATGATTTATTTATTTGTGAATTCTTTTTGGAGAAATTCCCCCACGGACGGGTCAAAAGTTAGCTTTCACATGAATGAATTCCAAATGGATGATTGTGATTGTTACTAGTGGCTTAATGACCTCCCCACGAGGCTCTTTTCAAAGCGATATAATAATTTCAGATTTAATCATGGTTATTACTTAGGTATAAAATTGATATGCATATACTTCCCTCAAGTCCCTCGCCAATTTTATATTGGTCAAGTGGGAGCCAACTATTAATCTAGCTATTAAAGGTTTGTAACTCGTTTTGTTTGTAACTCGCTTGAATGTGTTTAAATAATGACCCACCCCACGCGGGCTTATTTAAACTGCTTTTGAGATGTTGGCTGATGTATGTTCATATTTTTTTTCGAGATTTTAATATGAAACATGTGATCGAACCTTGTGATATATTTGTGCTTATGCATATTATTATTTATTTCATTCGGATGTCATAACCTTTTAATCCACTATTCAATATACTTAAAGTTAATAGAATATGTATGGAAACTATATTGATTGGAAACGGAAAATTATAATTGTCCTAACTGCACAAAAAAGCACAAGTGATTCTTGACACACCAAAATCGATGAGCCAACCGACGAGCCAAAAAATGCGAGACTCGCGATCACCTTAGAGAGATGTCGTCAAAAAATGGTGGAGGGCAAACCCTTATGATTACGCCCTCAACATTGATGGCCCATCCAACAAACTTGAGGTTCGAAAAGTGATTATAACTGAGACTCGCATTTAATTTGGTACTTCACCTCTCCCCAAAAGTTTCGAGCATTTTGGCCTCGCTAATCGATTTGTTGCAAGCCTTGGTCTCGGCAGAGATGTTGATGGGGTACCAAACTCAAGCTTTGACGGCAAGTGGTAAGCCTTCATTTTCTAGGCCAAAGGATGGCAAGAAGAAGAAGGTGACCAAAGGCCATAAGCAATCAGACTCAGATGTTGCCAAGGGCAATGATAAGATGACGAATGTTGGTGGTGTCAAGAAAAATCCAAAGAGGAAGTGCTTAAGCTGCGGTGAAAGAGGACAATGGAGGTTTGCCTGTTCCAACCCCAAAAGGGCCGGAAAGAAAGGTAATTCTCACGCACTACTTGTTGAAACTTGTTTAGCGGCGTATACTTCTCATTCGTGGGTAGTTGATACGGGATCCACTAATCATGTTTGCTTCACGGGTTCAAACTGATCCAACAACTTAGTGGCAGTGAGATCCTCATCACATTGGGCGATGCTACGAGAGTGGCAGCTGAAGCAGTGGGAGAAGTGCACCTGTCTTTTGAAGACAGAGTTCTAATTTTAATAGATGTTCTTTATTTTCCCAGTTTTAGAAAGAATTCACTTTCAGTTTCTAAAAATTCTGTTAATAGACACTTAGTTTTTTCTTATAAGAATGAAATCATTTCTTGAAATGATGAGTGTATCTGTTATAGGACATTGATGGAAAATCTATATACAATTAACTGTGTACACCACTCACGAAATGCATCCTATAACACATCAACTGTTTCCGATAAAAGAAAACGTGAACGAGACACTTCTATGGCATCTAAGATTGGGACATATTAATCCAAAGAGGATCCAAAGGTTGGTGAAAGATGGTTCACTGGATTTTCTCCAAGTCGAACCAATTCCAACCTGCGAATCATGTTTGGAGGGTAAAATGACCAAGAGGGCATTCGGAGCCAAGGGGAATAGAGCCAAAGAAGTGTTAGAAATCGTTCACACAGATGTATGTGGTCCAATGTCAACCAAAGCAAGAGGAGGTTATGAGTATTTCGTCACTTTTATTGATGACTACTCAAGGTACAGTTATATTTTCCTTATGAAGTATAAATCTGAGACCTTTGAGAAATTCAAAGAATTTAAGGCTCAAGCAGAGAATCATAGGGAAAAACGTATCAAGTCTCTACGATCCGATCGTGGAGGCGAATACCTCAAATATGAGTTTTTGAACTACTTGTTCGATGAAGGATTGCATCCCACTAATCGCAGACTTAACCCTCAACAAAACGGGGTTTCAGAGCGAAGAAATAGAACTCTTTTGGAAATGGTTAGATCTATGATGAGTTATCGGATCTTCCCAAGTCGCTTCGGGTCATGCCTTGAAAACAAGAAATTACATTCTCAACTTGGTGCCATCTAAATCGGGTTCCCAAAACTCCAAAAGAATTGTGGACCCAAGCGAAGCCCGGGGCTTTGAGACACATGAAGATTTGGGGGTGTCGGGCCTACGTGTTGGACAAGGAAGCCGGTAAATTGGATCCTCGATCAGAATTAAGGTTGTTTGTGGGATACCCCCGAGGGAACAAAAGGGTGTATGTTCTATGGTCCCGAAGATCAAAAGGTGGTAATAAGCACCCACTTTAGATTTTTGGAAGAAGACTATATGAACGAAAAGAAGACCCGTATGAGATTACCTTAAATGAGCTAAGGGCTAACCTCAAGTACAACTGCATAAAGATGACATACCAAACGACACACTTACACAACCGAACCTCGTCAGAGGGGAGAGTTGTGAAACAGCCCGAGAGATTCATGGGGATAGGAGAGTCCTTGACTTGATCCCCGTCAAGACGAATCGCACCCCATGGACATATGACGAGGCAATCCAAGACAAGGATGCATTTTCTTGGTAAACAAAGAATGAAAGCCGAAATGGGTTCTATGGATCATAACAGAGAGTGGGGGAGCTAGTCGAACCACTTAATGGGGTCAAACCCATTGGTTGCAAGTGGGTGTACAAGAGAAAAAGAGGACCGGACGGAAGGTGGAAACCTTCAAGGCAAGACTTGTGGGCGAAAAGGTTATACTCGTAAAGAAGGGATCGATTATGAGGAAACTTTTTTCGCCCGTAGCCATGCTCAAGTCCATCCGAATTCTCTTATCGATTGTCAAGATCTCAACTTTGAAATCGGCAAATGGATGTCAAGACAAATTTTCCTTAACTAAGTCTTGATGAAGAGATCTATATGCAACAACCCCAAGGCTTCATTGAAAAGGCCAAGAACACCTAGTTTGTAAGCTCATGAAGTCCATTTACGGACTCAAACAGGCATCCAGAGCTTGGAACCAATGTTTTGATCATGTTATAAAGTCTTATGGGTTTGATCAAAACGAAGTTCGAAAGTTGTGTGTACAAAAAGCGTGTTTGAATCGCATTGATATTCTTAGTACTATACGAGATCGACATTCTCGATCATCGTGAACGATGTAAAGGTGTTATCGCATCGTAAGGGCATGGCTTTCAAAAACAGCTTTGATATGAAGGACTTAGGGGAAGCCACACACATCCTTGGGATCAAGATCACCGAGATCACAAGAAAAGGATGATAGGTTTGTCGCAAGCTTCATACATAGACACTGTCTTGAAACGATTCAGCATGCAGGATTCCAAGAAAGACTTCGTACCTTTCAGACGTGGAATCCATTTATCTAAGAAAATGGGCCCTAAGACACAAAAAAAAGGACATAGATGATATGAGAGGCATTCCATATGCTTTACCGTCTCAAGCCTTATGTATGCAATGTCAGGTACGCCAACGATATCCGCTTTGTCGCTGGCATGGTGGCAAGATATCAAAGTAACCCGGAAAGAACATTGATTTACGCTTAAAACATTCTCAAGTATCCGAAAAGAACTCGAGATAGAATGTTAATTTATCGATCGATAGTCTAATCCCCATCGGCCACACCTGACTCGGATTTCCAATCGCATTTAGATTCCGTAAAATCTACCTCCCAGTGTGTGTTTTGCATGGGGGAGGAGCCATGACATGGAGAAGGCCAAGCGTAAATGCATCGCAGATTCTACCATGAAAGTTCTAATATGTAGTCGCCATGGAGGCAAAATGAAGAAGCTGTTTTGGCTCAAGAACTTCCTAGTGGACTTGAATGTAGTTCCGAATTTGCCTAGCAGAATCACTGTTTATTGTGACAATGCCGGAGCAGTTGCAAATTCAAGGGAACCAAGAGCCCACAAGGCCAACAAACACATTGAAAGGAAATACCATCTTATACGAGATATCGTTAAGAGAGAGATATAGAGGTGGCAAAGATAGCGTCCGAAGACAACCCAGCGATCAATTCACAAAGGGTCCGCCTCAATACATTCGAGAGACATGTGGAAGGAATGAGTGTCAAGACCATTGCCAACTGGCTTTGAGTATAAGTGAGAAATTATTAGGGTTCGCCGCCAATCTGCTTTGAGTATAAGTGGGAGAAATTATTAGGTTCGTAGGTAGGTGACATTAGATGTCACGATTAGAACTACACGAGATATGTCAGAGTATACTTAAAAGCGCACTTTGAGTATAAGTGGTAGATTGTTGGGATTATACCGAAAAGTATGCTTTTACTTTGTATAATCAAAACCAATTTCTACTTATTTATCAAATAAATTGTTTATCAATCGATGCTTTAAAATATCATTGAATGTTACATATATTTATCGCATAACCTGCTCAATAAATAAGACGTGTTACATTGTAGTTAATTTAGTGATACCAGATCACAAAAGATTAAATTAATAGTCCCTTTGTAACCAAAAAGTACACCATTCACGACCTAGATGGAAATGAACAATCCATCGTGAAAGGTTGAAGTGTAAGGCTCGATTGGCTTGTCTTGACCAAGAGATTACACTAGTGCATGACCGATGCAATCGAATAGGACCTACAGAGAGGACAGATTCTTCGAATCGAACAAGGAAGAATTAGACCTCAAAGGGTTCGTTATTTCTTAATCTTCGCTCCTTAAATAGGATCACGTGTGGTTGGTAACTATTGTTTGACTTATCATGGGTAGAGAATCAACGAGATTCAATACTTTTATCTTGGGCAATATTATTGGTCAAATGCGATTGCTAAGATTTAATACGGAGAATCGTGGTGCAAGCACGCTTGTTCGATTTGTTTCCCGGGAGGTTCATAAACTTTTATCATACCAAATCTTGTAAGGGAACTAGTTTCCTTTATGGATAATAATGTTGAACCGCTCTCAACCAAGGACAAAAGATATTAATTAATGGAAAGCTATTTCAAAGGGCTTGAATTAATTAATGGGCTAGATAATCTTAAACACGGAAATAATAACCGGAGCCATATTGACCGTAATATGGGTTAAGATGGATAGTGCAATATTAATTATGTAGTGGATTAATTAATATTTATGGGCTTGAATAATATTGTGGCTCAATATTGATAATTCAAGATCCATTGGAAGGTCCAATCTCAATTCTCCTAAAGGCCCCCTAAGTAGCCCAACATAAAGTCCAATAACTGAAAAAGGTGTTTAAAATAAAATAAATATTGTTGCCTTATTTTTCCTCATAAATTCGAAAATTATGGATTAAAAGGGGAGAAAGATTTTCTTTGAATTTTATTATGGAATGAAGATATGTATTCTTGGAATACAAGATCATCTCATTAAATTCAAGAAATCTCCCACTTGGTTATCCATATAGTATTTTCGAAAATTTTGAATATAAAGGGCAAGAAAGATTTTCTTGATTTTCTTCAAAAGATATTATGAAAGATATGTATTTCTTGAAATACAAGTATATCTCATAAATTCAAGAAGATCCAAATCTTGGATTCTTGTTCCCTATATTTTTCGAAATTTCCATAACAAAGAGGAGTTGGGGATTTTTGTGGAATATTTTAATTATGGAGAAAAGAATATATGAGATATATTCAAGATTTCTTGGAGATCAAGAAAAAGATTTTCCCATATTATTTTATCCCAAAATTTTCGACCAACACCCTCTATAAATAGGGGATGAGTGTTTCATTACCAAGTACAATTCCATGTGCTGAAAAAATTAGTAAATCCACAAAGGTGGTGCAACAAAGTTTATTTTCCTTTTGTTAATTGTTCGCGAGCATCCTACCACCGGATTGTCGAGCAAGGATTAAGGGAATACTTGGGAAGGTTTTTCGGTGTGTTTAATCAACGAGGCCATTACCATTCCAAGAGGTATGTATACGTAAACTCGTAGTAATTCCGCATGCGTAGGATTTACGTGAACTAATTATATGCATGATTTGTTGTTGAATTATTATTTGAATTAATATAGGATTAATTCATGCTAGTAATAATTATCATAATTAAATTTGTATTTAAATATTTATCCCAAATAGATCCGTGCAACTTATTCCCCAACAATCTACTGATCATGTTTGTTTCACTTTACAGGGGTTCAAGCGGACCCGGCAACTTAGTGAGAGTGAGATCCTCATCACACTGGGCAATGCTACGAGAGTGGCAGCTGAAGCAGTGGGAGAAGTGCACCTGTCTTTTGAAGACAGAGTTTTAATTTTAAGAGATGTTCTTTACGTTCTGAATTTTAGAAAGAATTTAATTTCAGTTTCTAAACTTTTTCTTGATGGATATTCGGTTACTTTTAATAAAGTTGTTACCATTTCTCTTTTTGATAAATTTATCTGTCATGGAACGTTGTCGAATAATCTCTATACAATTAACTGTGCACATCACTCACGAAATGCATCCTATAACACATCAACTATTTCCGAGAAAAGAAAACGTTCATCAGACGTGAACGAGACACTTCTATGGCATCTAAGATTGGGACATATTAATCCAAAGAGGATCCAAAGGTTGGTAGAAATAGGTTCACTGGAGTCTCTCCAAGTTGAACCAATTCCAACCTGCGAGTCATGTTTGGAGAGTAAAATGACCAAGAGGGCATTCGGAGCCGAGGGGAATATAGCCAAAGAAATGTTAGAAATCGTTCACACAGATGTATATGGTCCAATGTCAACCAAAGCAAGAGGAGTTTATGAGTATTTTGTCACTTGTATTGATGACTACTCAAGGTACGGTTATATTTTCCTTATGAAGCATAAATCTGAGACTTTTGAGAAATTCAAAGAATTTAAGGCTCAAGCAGAGAATCATAGGGAAAACGTATCAAGTCTCTATGATCCGATCGTGGAGGTGAATACCTCAGCGATGAGTTTTTGAACTACTTGTCTGATAAAGGGATTGCATCCCAGCTAACTGCACCCGGAACCCCTCAACAAAACGGGGTTGCAGAGCGAAGAAACAGAACTCTTTTGGAAATTGTTAGATCTATGATGAGTTATGCAGATCTTCCCAAGTCGTTCTGAGGTCATGCCTTGGAAACAACAGCCTACATTATGAACTTGGTGTCATCCAAATCGGTTCCCAAAACTCCCAAAGAATTGTGGACCCAAGCAAGCCCGCTTTGAGACACATGAAGATTTGGGGGTGTCCGCCCACGTGTTGGACAAGAATGCAGTAAATCGATCCTCGATCGTAATTAAGGTTGTTTATGGATACCCCGAGGGAACAAAAAAGGTGTATGTTCTATGGTCCCAAGATCAAAAGGTGGTAATAAGCGCCCACTTAAGATTTTTGGAAGAAGACTATATGAACGAAAGAAGACCCGTATGAGATTACCTTAAATGAGCTAAAGGGGCTAACCTCAAAGGCTAACTTTACAAGATGACATACCAAATGACACACTTACACAACCGAACCTCGTCAGAGGGGAGAGTTGTGAAATAGCCCGAGAGATTCATGGGGATAGGAGAGTCCTCGACTTGATCCCCGGTCAAGACGAATCGCACCCATGGACATATGACGAGGCAATCCAAGACAAGGATGCGCTTGGCAAAACAACAATGAAAGCCAAAATGGGTTCTATGGATCATAACAGAGTGTGGAGCTAGTCGAACCACTTAATGGGGTCAAACCCATTGGTTGCAAGTGGGTGTACAAGAGAAAAAGAGGACCGGACGGAAAGGTGGAAACCTTCAAGGCAAGACTTGTGGCGAAAGGTTATACTCGTAAAGAAGGGATCGACATATGAGGAAACTTTTTCGCCAGAGCCCATGCTCAAGTCCATCCTAATTCTTCTTATCGATTGTCACAAGATCTCGACTTTGAAATCCGCAAATGGATGTCAAGATAGCTTTCCTTATCGGAAGTCTTGATGAAGAGATCTATATGCAACAACCCCAAGGCTTCATTGAAAAAGGCCAAGAACACCTAGTTTGTAAGCTCATGAAGTCCATTTACTGACTCAAAACAGACATCTAGAAAGGTGGAACCAATGTTTTGATCATGTTATAAAGTCTTATGGGTTTGATCAAAACGAGTTCGAAAAGTTGTGTGTACAAAAAGCGTGTCGAATCGCATTGGTATTCTTAGTACTATACGAGACGACATTCTCGATCATCGGAACGATGTAAAGGTGTTATCGATGTAAGGGCATGGCTTTCAAAAACAGCTTTGATATGAAGGACTTAGGGGAAGCCGCACACATCCTTGGGATCAAGATCACTCGAGATCGCAAGAAAAGGATGATAGGCTTGTCGCAAGCTTCATACATAAACACTGCCTCTGCCCTACGTTGGCTTCATTATGACGTTGTCTCTAGTTTTGGTCCCATTTAATGCCTTGATGTTTTCTCGGATTTTTGTTGTTTATTTCACTTGTTGCTTGAACTCGAACTTCGCGATTTTGGTTTGATTGCTTCGAAATTGCAGCTTCCAAATTTTGTGACCGATTTCGCTTCGCTTTTGAGTTACATCGCTTAATCGATTTCGATTCAATAAGATTGAGTGATGAATTTCTCGACAAAATCACTAATCAATCGGTTAATCGATTACCCTTGATGAAATTGTAGTTGAGATTGTTGGTATCGGTTGTCCCGATTGACGGATGGTTTCGAGCAATGATGAGGAAGGGGTCGCGTTGAAAATTAGATTTTCAACGGACCCCTCTGTGCAGAATCACGATATTTGCACTTGAGCCCTTACTTAATTAAATAAAACTAAAAGGTTTTATGAATTAATTGGATTAATTTAAAACCCCGAAATAAAATTGATTTTATTTAAAATTAATTAGATTAATTTTAATGAAAATTAAAAAGTTGGACGCTTGATAATAATTGATTTGATTAATTATTAATTTTAATAATTTAAAATTGAATTAAAATTGATTTTAAAATTCTTTTTAAAAGGAATTATTAAATCCCACTGCTTTTACTTCGCTTTATATTTTAAATTTTTTAAACGCTTTTTACAAATCCGATTATAATCGCTTTTGGGTAGACGGCACCCAATAACCGCCGGACCGTATTTATTGTTTATGAGACGGCGCCAAAATAAATGTTAGTCCGTAAATCATGTTTGGGTAGGTGGGCGCCAATAATTGCTCAAATGTGATGTAGATTAACATGTTGATCTCGATTAAGCAATTAATACCCCGCCTTTTAAAAAAACGCTCACTAAAAAAATATGGTTTTCATTAATTTGATAAGATGTCTTCATTCAAAATTAAAAGTAAACCGGAGATTTCATTCCAATGAGTACTTAAAGACCCTCGCTTTTTTTTCGGATCTACATCTAATGGGACTTTTATAGGACATGTAATGTCACCGCTGATGGTTGTAAACCAACTTAACTTTGTTTAACTCTCGCCTCGAGGGAACAAAGGGTAAGGACATCACGAGATAGGTTCGACAAAACCTAGGAGTTGCAGCTTGAATTGGTTTAGAGACCTACCAGCTTATGCTATTGACATATTCAATTTCTCGCCGATTATAATAGTAGTAATGTGATCCTAGTCCATTATGATTTATATTAGATATAAATTGCATTTTTCCCGATGAGGTCGTTAAGTATGTGAAAATAATGGAGACAAAATAAACACAAAAGAAAGGTCATGTTTATTTTGATTGTTGAATATTGATATTAGGAATTATGTGTTTAATTCCCATTTTATTTTATTTCTCTTGGTTAGTTGAAATGTAAAGTCATAATGCATCATGACAGTTGAAGATACACGAGCAAAATTATCCAACACACGACTTAGAACTAGCCGCAGTTGCATATGCCTTGAAAATTTGGAGACATTATTTGCATGGTGGAAAGTGTGAAATTTACAAAGACCGTAAGAGTTTGAAATATTTCTTCACACAGAAGGAGTTGAATATGCGTTAGAGAAAGTGGCTAAAATTGATGAAAGATTATGATTGTACCATTCTGGCAAAACAAATATGGTGGCAGATGCACTTAGTAGGAAAGGTGAAGGTCAATTGGCATTATAAATGATCCAAGCGGTGGTTCGCGAATCGAAAGGGAGGGAGGCCGCCGCAATCGCTTGAAATGAGTTTAATCGATCCGCGCAAAACGTGATGGGGTGGGGCCGCCGAATTGGCGGGCAAGAAAATTGCACGGATTTCAATCAACAAAGAACGCCGTCAGGGATGGAGCGCCGCTTATCGCTGCGGGGACCGCACAGGCGTCACGAGGCACGACTAATAGCCGCCGCCTCCAGCAACGCGCCGTAGGTCGCCACCGCAGACGGGCGGCGCAAGGTGAGCATGTGAAAAGGGTTTCGAAAACCTTAATCGACGCAGGCGACAAAGATCAACGAAGAAGACAAGCAAAAATGAGTGTGTGTAATTGTCATCCCCAACAATCAAATAAAGGTGCGGTCAAATTCAATTTTGGCCGTACCGATGCGTTTTAAAAAATAATTTTATAAAACACCAATTAATTCAATTAAGAAATCAATCAAGAGCCTAAGCTCTGACACCATTGTCAGAATTTAGGGGCACGTAAACACGTAATACATGCGCAACGGAAATAAACAGTTCACCAACAACGAACATATAATTGCATAAACGACTACGAATAATCATAACAAGAAATCTTACACGGATGTCCCCGTTCACGGACTTGCACGGATGTGCCAGAGTTGAATCCCGAGACGAATATGAATCCCAAGAGCTCATATATATATGAAGAGGCCCAACTTAAATCTTAAGCTAACCTGATTAGGAAATAAAATTCCTAATCTTATAAAATAAATCTCTTAGGTTTATTTCCCACATATAAAATCTCTACGGATTTAATTCCATGTATATCAAATCTCTACGGATTTGATTCTATATATATTAAATCATATAATAATATTTCATATATTATTATTGAGAATCCTATTTAATTAAATCTAATTTAATTAAATATTAATAATAATTAATTCCAAATCAATCTATTATTAATTAATTCTCCATAAATTAAATATTATATCCAATTTAACATTTAATCAACCAACTATAATCCGTAAAAGGGAACTACTTGTTGTGTGACCCATAGGCCCTCATATATCGAAATGATTAACAAACTAACGATCTTAATTGAACCCTAGACAATAAATCAAATATTCTCATTATATGAGGTACGTGCGAGAAACGTGTGTTGGGAAATGAATTTAATAAAGAAGATTTTGATTAGATCCCAAAACCCCTGAGTATGACATGTTCAGGATAATCTTGATAGATGAGCCAGGATTCAGTTTTAGAGTGTTCAGGATGTTATCTGCACAATGTATAGTCAGCAGATATAGATCAGGTTAGATTCTGAAGATTCTGAAGACTCAGTAAGTTTATGAAGAAAATGAAGTTTCAGTATGAAACTGAAGTTTCTGAAGTTTCAGTATGAAACTGAGAAACCGAAGACTCAGTGAGAAACTAAGAAACTGAAGACTCAGTGAGAAACTGAGAAACTGAAGACTCATGGAGAAAACCGAGAAATCAAGACTCAAAGAGAAATCAAGACTCAAGATATCAATCAAGATATCTCTCTCAAGACATCAAGACTCGTAAGACCAAGATATCAAGATCGAAGACAAAGGATACCAAGGCACAAAGAGGTTATCAAGACTCAAGAATGTAATCAATGCTCAAGATAACCTCGAATGTTCCGAGGCAAAGAAACCGAGGAATATAGTGTTGGAATCCAAATGACGTGACCAATGAGAGGAAGACAAACAACCCGAAAAAAGTCGCAGAATTTATAAAGAATAGTATGGATTTGAATGTGATTCTCTCCAATGGTAACATTCAAATCCACACTATAAATACAAGATCTTCCATCAAATTAAGTGTGGAGAATATGCAAAAGATGCTACAGAGCCAAGAGCTTTATATTCACGCATTCCCACCATAGAACACAAGTCTGTAGATATACAAATATATTCAAAGAGTGTTCTAGAACCCAATCTAAGCAACCCAAGATATATCCCAACCTTAGCATTGAGGCTAAACAAATGTAAGGGAAAATCTCACCATAGTTGGATACAACACCAAACCCAAACTCCATTCTCTTAAGAGATAACTAGTGATGAAGTGAGGTAGTTGTTAGGCAATCCCGAGAGAGGGTGATAAGTCCCGTAGGAGTGTGAAATCATTAAACATCTAGAGGCGAGCCCGAGAGGGTGATAAGTCCAGAGGCGAGCCCGAGAGGGTGATAAGTCCAGTTGGAGTGAGAGCTCGTTAAATATCTAGAGGCGAACCCGAGAGGGTGATAAGTCCAGTTTGAAGGAATTTGCCTAGGAACATGGAGAGTGGATGTAGGAGCTTGAGTCTCCGAACCACTATACATTGTTGTGTTCTTTACTACTTTACGATCTTATCTTGTCATATGCATTCGATTATAAGCAAAACACAACACATGAGCTTAAAACGAAAAAAAATATGGAATCACCATTCATTCACCCTGTTTTTATATGCATTTCATGATTATTCCGCATTTCAAGGGTTTTCCACCGGGCCTATCAATTGGTATCAGAGCAGGAGTTCTAAAGTTCACTAATTTCAAAGTGAACACCTAAACATATCTTTTTTTAAAAACCCGTCTCTTCACTGATACATATCAATTGGTATCAAAGCGGGAGTTCTAAAGTTCACTAATTTCAAAGTGAACACCTGAACAGATCTTTTAAAAGAAAAACCCGCTTTTTTTAAAAATGCATATATTTTTTAATGTTTTACAAGGCCCTTGTTGAGATATTTTAGTTTTGATGAATTATGCCAAAATATTATCAACTTGTGTTATTCAAGCTAATTTACGATAACAAGTTGAGGGGAACTCACGAATCGTAAGTAGATGATCGAGATCGACGAGGTCATAGACGAGACCGATCGAGATCGATGAGTTAGATGATTTCGAGTCAATCGATGAGTCAGGCAAAATTCAGAAGTAAAGAAAAGCTAAAAGCCAGCAAATCAGAAGAGAAGGTTGCAAATCAGAAGATGAGCAGATAAGACTGATCAAGATCAGACGTGATCGAGATTAGATATGATGATGAACAGATGAGACTGATCGAGATCAGACGTGATCAAGATCAGATATTATAACCTGATATGCTAACCTGATATGATGTACTTACCAGATGCTATCCTGATATGTTGATCTGAAGATGTGTTGATCTGATCAGTCGAGATGATCAGATCAGGCAAAGAAGAAATTAGATAGCCTGTGTAAAAGTAATCTGAGACTCAGTAAGATCTGAGACTCAGTAAGTAAAACTGATCTGAGATTCAGTAAGGAAAACTGATCTGAGACTCAGTAAGTAAAAGAGACCTGAGGATCGTGATGTCCGGGTCGAAGAAACTCAACTCAAAACTGAAAAGTCAAGATTCCCGATCGCATAAGGTCCGCTGAATCAAGGAACATGAGACTCAGTATGTCACTAAAGACACTGAGGCTCAGATAGACCTGAAGAGCTGAAGCTGAAGATTGTTGAAGACTGAAGACCAAAGACTGAAGACTTGTAATTCTTTTGTTTTTGTCTTTACTTTTGATAAGTTCTTTGTAATCTGTAACTGTTATCATACATCAATGAAACTTTATCTTTATGCTCAAAGATAATATCTCATTATCTTTTTACATGTCTTTATATTTGATATGCCTTATGTTGTGTTGTGAAATTGTTGGGAGAATGATTGTGAAAATTATTAAGATATACCATTCTTGTAATAGGAAAAACCAAACCCGAGTATAGGTTAAGAGTGTTGTAACAAGATGGTTTGGCATCATCAAAAGGGGGAAATTGTTGGGGAAATGAATTTAATAAAGAATATTTTGATTAGATCCCAAAACCCCTGAGTATGACATGTTCAGGATAATCTTGATAGATGAGTCAGGATTCAGTTTTAGAGTGTTCAGGATGTTATCTGCATAAATGTATAGTCAAAGATATATAGATCATGTTAGATTCAAGACTCAAGAAGTTTCAAGAAACCGAAGTTTCAAGATGAAACTCAAGTTTCAAGTTTCAATATGAAATCGAGAAACCAAGACTCAAAAGAGAAACTAAGAAACTGAAAACTCAAAGGAGAAACTAAGAAATCAAGACTCAAAGAGAAATCGAGAAACCAAGACTCAAAGGAGAAATCAAGACTCAAGATGAAACCGAGAAATCAAGACTCAAGTGAGAAACTAAGAAATCAAGACTCAAAGGAGAAACTAAGAAACTGAAGACTTAGTGAGAAACTGAGAAATCAAGACTCAAAGGAGAAATCAAGACTCAAAGATGAAGACTCAAGATATCAATCAAGATATCTCTCAAGACACCAAGACTCGTAAGATCAAGATATCAAGATCGAAGACAAAGGATATCAAGGCACAAAGAGTTATCAAGACTCAAGAATGTAATCAATGCTCAGTATAACCTGAATGTTCTGAGGCAAAGAAACTGAGGAATATAGCCGTTGGAATCCAGCTGACGTGGACTAATGAGAGGAAGACAACCAACCTGAAAAGTTGCATAACTTACAAAGAATAATATGGATTTGAATGTGATTCTCTCCAACGGTAACATTCAAATCCACACTATAAATACAAGATCTTCCATCAAATTAAGTGTGGAGAATATGCAAAAGATGCTACAGAGCCAAGAGCTTTATATTCACGCATTCCCACCATAGAACACAAGTCTGTAGATATACAAATATATTCAAAGAGTGTTCTATAACCCAATCTAAGCAACCCAAGATATATCCTAAGCTTAGAGAGATTTTCACAACCTTAGCATTGAGGCTAAACAAATGTAAGGGAAAATCTCACCATAGTTGGATACAACACCAAACCCAAACCCCATTCTCGTAAGAGATAACTAGTGGTGAAGTGAGGTAGTTGTTAGGCAATCCCGAGAGAGGGTGATAAGTCCCGTAGGAGTGTGAACTCGTTAAATATCTAGAGGCGAGCCCGAGAGGGTGATAAGTCCAGTTGGAGTGAGAGCTCGTTAAATATCTAGAGGCGAACCCGAGAGGGTGATAAGTCCAGTTTGAAGGAATTTCCCTAGGAACAGGGAGAGTGGATGTAGGAGCTTGAGTCTCCGAACCACTGAGGTCTAATTCTTCCTTGTTCAGTTCTGAAGAATTTGTCCTCCTGTAGGTCCTATTCAGTGCATCAGTCATGCACTAGTGTAATCTCTTGGTCAAGACAAGCCAATCCGAGCCTTACACTTCAACCTTTCATGATGGATTGTTCATTTCCATCTAGGTCGTAAATGGTGTACTTTTAGTTACAAGGGACTGTTAATTTAATCTTCTGTGATCTGGTATCACTAAATTAACTACAATGTAACACGTACTATTTGTTGAACAGTTAGCCAGTAAATATATGTAACATTCGATGATATTTAAAGCATCAGTGATAAACAATTTATTTAAGTGAATAAGTCCGAAATTCAGTTTTGATTATACAAAGTAAAAGCATACTTTTCAGTATAATCCCAACAATCTCCCACTTATACTCAAAGTCTGCTTTTAAGTATACTACAACATGTCTCGTGTAGTTCCTAATACGTGTCATCTAATGTCACCTACACGAACCTAATAATTTCTCCCACTTATACTCAAAGCAGATTGGCAACGGTCTTGACACCCATTCCTTCCACATGTCTCTCGAATGTGTTCAGAGGCAGACCCTTTGTGAATGGATCTGCTAGGTTGTCTTCTGACGCTATCTTTGCCACATCTATATCTCCTCACTTAACGATATCTCGTATAAGATGGTATTTCCTTTCAATGTGTTTGCTGGCTTTGTAGGCTCTTGGTTCCCTTGAATTTGCAACTGCTCCGGCATTGTCACAATAACCAAAGATGTTGTCAGCAAATTTAACTACATTCAAGTCCACTAAGAAGTTCTTGAGCCAAACCGCTTTTTTTCCGCCTCGCAAGCAGCCTACATATTCAAATTTCAATGGTAGAATCATGACGATTTCGCTGACGCTTCTCCATGTCACACTCCCCCCATGCAAAACACACTACCGGAGGTAGATTTTCTTGAGTCTATGTCTGATTGGAAATCCGAGTCCGTGTAGCCGATGGGGATTGGACTATCTAACTGATAAATTAACATTCTATCCCGAGTTCTTTTCAGATACTTCGTATGTTTTTAATCGCCATCCAATGTTCTTTTTTCCTGTTACTTTGATATCTTGCCACCATGCCAATGACAAAGCGTATATCCTGGTCTCAGACAATCGCATTGCATACATAAGGCTTCCGACAAAACCGAAGCATATGGAATGCCTCTCATGTCATCTATCTCCTTTTGCGCCTTAGGGCACATTTTTCTTGATAGATGGATTCCATGTCCGAAAGGTAAGCCTTTCTTGGAATCCTCGCGTGATGTCAATCGTTTCAAGACAGTGTCTATGTATGAAGCTTGCTATAAGACTATCATCCTTTTCTTGTGATCTCGAGTGATCTTGATCCCAAGGATGTGTGCGGCTTCCCCTAAGTCCTTCATATCAAACTGTTTTGAAAGCCATGCCCTTACGCCCGATAACACCTTTACATCATTCCCGGCGATCGTAATGTCATCTACGATAGTACTAAGAATACCAATGCGCTTCCGACACACTTTTTGTACACAATAACTTTCGAACTCGCTTTTGATAAAAGCCATAAGACTTTATAACATGATCAAAACATTGGTTCCAAGCTCTGGATGCCTGTTTAAGTCCGTAAATGGACTTCATGAGCTTACAAACTAGGTGTTCTTGGCCTTTTTCAATGAAGCCTTGGGGTTGTTGCATATAGATCTCTTCATCAAGACTTCCGCATAAGAAAGCCGCCTTGACATCCATTTGCCAGATTTCAAAGTCGAGATCTTGAAGAATCGATAAGAGAATTCGGATGGACTTAAGCATGGCTACGGGAGAAAAAAGTTTCCTCATAATCGATCCCTTCTTTACGAGTATAACCTTTCGCCACGAAGTCTTGCCTTTGAAGGTTTCCACCTTCCCGTCCGTCCGTCCTTTTTTTTCTCTTATACACCCACTTGCAATCAATGGGTTCGACCTCCCCATTAAGTGGTTCGACTAGCTCCCACACTCTGTTATGATACATAGAACCCATTTTGGCTTTCATTACTGTTTGCCAAGAATATGCATCCTTGTCTTGGATTGCCTCGTCATATGTCCATGGGTCTGATTCATCTTGTCCGGGAATCAAGTCCGAGGACTCTCCTATTCCCATGAATCTCTCGGGCTGTTTCACAACCCTCCCACTACGACGAGGTTCCAGTTGTGTAAGTGTGTCATTTGGTATGTCATCTTGTACAGTTGGCATTGAGGTTAGCCCCCTTAGCTCATTTATGGTAATCTCACTTTTGGGTCATCTTTCGATCATATAGTCTTCTTCCAAAAATCTAAAGTGGGTGCTTATTACCACCTTTTGATCTTCGGGACCATAGAACATACACCCTTTTGTTCCCTCGGGGTATCCCACAAACAACCTTAATTCTGATCGAGGATCCAATTTACCGGCTTCCTTGTCCAACACAGAGGTCGGACACCCCCAAATCCTCATGTGTCTCAAACTAGGCTTGCGCCCGGTCCACAATTCTTTGGGAGTTTTGGGAACCGATTTGGATGGCACCAAGTTCAGAATGTAGGCTGTTGTTTCCAAGGCATGACCCGAGAACGACTTGGGAAGATCCGCATAAATCATCATAGATCTAACCATTTCCAAAAGAGTTCTGTTTCTTTGCTCTGCAACCCCGTTTTGTTGAGGGGTTCCGTGCGATTAGTCGATGCAATCCCTTCATCGACAAGTAGTTCAAAAACTCATCGCCGAGGTATTCCTCCACGATCGGATGGTAGAGACTTGATACGCTTTTTCCCTATGATTCTCTCGCTGAGCCTTAAATTCTTTAAATTTCTCAAAGGTCTCGATTTTATGCTTCATAAGGAAAATATAACCGCATTCTTGAGTAATCATCAATAAAAGTGACGAAATACTCATAACCTCCTCTTGCTTTGGTTGACATTGACCACATACATCCAGTGGAACGATTTCTAACACTTCTTTGGCTCTATTCCCTTGGCTCCAAATGCCCTCTTGGTCATTTTACCCTCCAAACATGATTCGCAGGTTGGAATTGGTTCAACTTGGAGAAACTCCAAAGAACCGCCTTTCATCAACCTTTGGATCCTCTTTGATTTATATGTCTCAATCTTAGATGCCATAGTAGTGTCTCGCTCACGCCCGATGAACGTTTTTTTTCGTAAAAGCTTGATGATGTTTATAGGATGCATTTCGTGAGTGGTGTGCACGCTTAATTGTATAGAGATTATTCGATAACGCTCTATGACAGATAAATTTATCAAAAAAGTGAAATGGTAACAACTTTATTAAAAGTAACCGAATATCCATCAAGAAAAAGTTTAGAAACCTAAATTAAATTCTTTCTAAAATTCGAACGAAAAGAACATCTCTTAAAATTAAAACTATGTCTTCAAAAAGACAGTGCACTTCTCCCATCGCTTCACCGCCACTCAGAAGATCGCCAAAGTGTGATGAGGATCTCACTCCCACTAAGTTGCCGTCCGCTTGAACCCCAGAAAGTGAAAACAAACATGATCGAGGATCCCAGATCCACCACCCATAAATGGGAGGCATACGCCGCTAAACAAGTTTCAACAACTAGTGCGTGATAATTACCTTTCTTTCCATTCCTTTTGGGATTGGAACAGGCTGACCTCGAGTGTCCTACTCTCCCGCTTTCCAAAACTTTACTCATGCTTGATTCCATGCTCTTATTTGATGTTGAGTCTGCTTGGTTCAACTTTCTTCTCTTTCCATCATCCTTATCACCACTTGACCTAGGATGAAAAGAAGATTCCTGTTTTCCAAAGTTCTTTTCCTCGCTCTCCCTTTCCCTTTCAACCAAAGTGAGAGCATTTACAAGACCATCCACTGTAAAATCTTGATCTTCCATTAGATACTCAAGATAGTGGTGATTATAGCTCTTTGGTAAGGATTGGAGAATGAAATCAATCTTAGTCTTGAAATCACATTTTTCGCCGAGGATCTCAAGTTCCTCAAATATCACCATAACCCTAAGGACGTGCTGAACTGCAGTAGTCCATTTTTCCATTTTTAATTCAGTAATTTCTTGCTTCACACTTTGGATTGCCATATGGGTCTGATGTGCGAACATCGCTTCGAGATTTTGTAAGATGTCTGCAGCTGACTCATATTCTTGATGAAGGTGTTTCAACGCATCTGACAGATGTGCCAGAATTGTATCCTTCATCAATTCATTTGCCAGCTCCCATTCACCATAAATCATCTCATCCCATATTTTAGCATCCTTAGTTGGTTTTTCGGGTTTTGGTGTATCAAGTACCCATTTGGAAGGTGATGCGGTTAGGACAGGTTTTAGTTTGTATTTCCAATCAAAAAAGTTTTCACCAGTAAGTAAATTGTCTTTAAGTATATTGAACAGTGGATTAGAAGGTTGCGACATGATGAACTGAAATAAACAATAATATGCATAAGAACAAATATATCACAAGGTTCGATCACATGCATCATATTAAAATCTCAAAAAAATATGAACATGCATCAGCCAACATCTCAAAACAGTTTAAATAAGCCACGTGGGGTGGGTCATTATTTAAACACATTCAAGCAAAGTTACAAACAAGAACAATTACAAACCTTTAATATCCAGAATAGTTGGCTCCACTTGACCAATATACAATTAGATGGGGACTTCGGGAAGTATATGCATATCAATTTTATACCTAAGTAATAACCATGATTAAATACAGGATTATTATTTCGCTTTGAACGAGCCTCGTGGGGAGGGTCATCGTCGCCACTAGTAATAATCCACAATTATCCATTTGAAATTCATTCATGTGAAAGCTAACTTTTGACCGGAACTCCAAAAGAATTCACAAATAAATAAATCATGGAGGTCAAAATTAATTCAATTTTATTTTCCTAATAAAATTGTCAATTAATTATTTAAACATACTTAGTAATTTTGAAGGTGAGATTTTCATTGGGCAACTCTCATGCAAACACATTTAAACAAATTAAATAAAGCATAAGATAACACAATAATAAATCAAGCAAGGCGGAAAAAAATAAACATATTGGGCACAAATTATCCAATTGTCATGGTTTGATTTTTCTTGGCTTGATTTTGAAGAAACGCCGCCTTGAATTTCTCCCACTCGATCGCCTCGAAAAAAACTCCATCTCAAACGCCACGCCAGTAGCTCACAAAATGATGCACGCTAAGATCCGGCTATCCTCGCCGAGCGGATCAAGGTCTTGCCAAGACAATACAGATCGCTAGCCGCTGCCGCGACCTCGGAAGCCGGGCAGTCGTCGGCCTCGGCGGCCTCGCCTCGCCCTCGCTTCGCCCGGCCTGAACTCGCGGCAAAGACTTCAGGCGCCTCACAAGACGCTGCTTCTCGTCGCCACCCATCCGCCACAAGACGGGCGCCAGCGTCTTATTATTGCACCCGCTCGCGCGGCTCGACCCTAGACGCTGCCTCGGCCTCACCCCACGCCTGCATGCCTTTCGCGTCTGGGTCGCAAGACGTGCCTCCCCTGGCACTTTTTCATCGCATGATGCACGCCGCCACGCCCGCCTCGATTTTATCCTTTAATTCTTCGCTCCGCCCATTTCCGATCCTAAGTTATAATTTATTTACAAAAAATAAATAAACCTAGATCTAGACTAGTCTATTACATTGATCAAATCAAACAATTCTAATCTACTCGTGGATTTTCTCACGAGGCAAAACGAAATCCAACTAATCAATTAAAAACCACAATTTATATGCATGCATAAATAAACACATTAAATTCCATGACAATTGATACCAGAAAAAAGATCTAGCAATTCTACTATCCAATTTCAAATTTAATGACAACGAATTAAATTACAATTTAAAATTGTGAGTCTCAAACCGCGGGCTCGATACGATTGTTGGGGAATAAATTGCACCTGATCTATTCGGATGAATATTTAAATACAAATTTAATTCTTATAATTATTACTAGCATGAATTAATCCTATATTAATTCAAATAATAATCCAACAACAAATCATGCATATAATCAATTCACGAAAATCTACGATGAAATTCTAATAGTTTACGTGAACATACCTCTTGGGGACGACAATGGTCTTGTTGATTAGACACACCAAAAGAACTTCCAAAGTATTCCCTTAATTCTTGCTTTCGACTATCCGGTGGTAGGACACTTGCGAACAATTAATAACGGGAAAATAAATTTTGTTGCACCACCTTTGCGGATTTACTAATTTTTCCAAAGACATGGAATTGTACTTGGGAATGAAAGAATCATCCCCTATTTATAGAGTATTGGTGGTCGAAATTTTTAGGCAAAAAACAATGTGGGAAAAATCTTTTCTTGATCTCCAAGAAATCTTGAATATATCTCCTATATTCTTTTTTTCCCATAATTATAATATTCCACAAAATCCCACCTACTTTTTTGTTATGGAATATTTTCAAAAATTATAGGGCAAGAATCCAAGATTTGGATCTTCTTGATTTTATGAGATATTCTTGTATTTCAATAAATACATATCTTCCATAATATCTTTTCAAGAAAATCAAGAAAATCTTTTTTTCCTTTAATTATCAAAAAATTTCGAAAATTGCTCTATGGATAACCAAGTGGGAGATTTCTTGAATTTAATGAGATAATCTTGTATTCCAAGAATACATATCTTCACTCCATAACAAAATTCAAAGAAAATCTTTCTCCCCTTTTATCCATAAATTTCGAAAATTATGAGGAAAAATAAGAAACAATATTTATTTTATTTTAAACACATTTTTCAGTTATTGGACTATATGTTGGGCTACTTAGGGGGCCTTTAGGAGAATTAAGATTGGACCTTCCAATGGATCTTGAATTATCAATATTGAGCCACAATATTATTCAAGCCCATAATATTAATTAATCCCACTACATAATTAATATTGCACTATCCATCTTAACCCATATTACAGTCAATATGGCCCCCGGTTATTATTTCCCGTGTTTAAGATTATCTAGCCCATTAATTAATTCAAGCTACTGAAATAGCTTTCCGTTAATTAATATCTTTTGTCCTTGGCTAAGGAACGGTTCAACATTATTATCTGTTGGGATTATACTAGAAAGTATGCTTTTTACTTTGTATAATCGAAACTGAATTTTCAGACTTATTTACTGAAATAAATTGTTTATCACTGATGCGTTAAATATTATCGAATGTTACATATATTTACTGCATAACTGTTCAATAAGTCGTACGTGTTACATTGTAGTTAATTTAGTGATACCAGATCACAGAAGATTAAATTAACAAATTTGTAACTAAAAAAGTACGCCATTCACGACCTAGATGGAAATGAACAACCCATCGTGAAATGTTGAAGTGTAAGGCTCAGATTGGCTTGTCTTGACCAAGAGATTACACTAGTGCATGACTGGTGCACTGAATAGGACCTACAGGAGGCTAAATTCTTCAGAACTGAACAAGGAAAAATTAGACCTCAGTGGTTCGTTATTTCTTAACCTTCGTCCCTTAAATAGGATCACGTGGGATTGGTAACTATTGCTTTGACTTATCATGGGTAAAATAATCGGTGAGATTCAATACTTTTTATCTTGGGCAATATTATCACCACATGTGATTGCTAAGATTTAATACGAAGAATCGTGCAAGCACGCTTGTTCGATTTGCCCCCTTGAGAGGTTCATAAGCTTTATCATACCAAATCTTGCAAGTGGAATTAGTTTCCTAGATGGATAATAATGTTGAACCGCTCTTGACCAAGGACAAAAGATATTAATTAATGGAAAGTCAAGCTTTTGGCTTGAATTAATTAATGGGCTAGATAATCTTAAACACGAGAAATAATGACTGGGAGCCATATTGACTGTAATATGGGTTAAGATGGATAGTGCAATATTAATTATGTAGTGGGATTAATTAATATTTATGGGCTTGAATTATATTGTGGCTCAATATTAGATATTCAAGGTCCATTAGAAGGTCCAATCTTAATTCTCCTAAAGGCCCCCTAAGTAGCCCAACATATAGTCCAATAACTGAAAATGTGATTAAAATAAAATAAATATTGTTGCTTAATTTTCCAACTAAATTTTGAAAATCATAGATATGTTGGGAGAAATATTTTCTTTGAATTTTGTTATGGAATGAAGATATGTATTCTTGGGATACAAGATTATCTCATTAAATTCAAGAAATCTCCCACTAGGTTATCTATGATGTGATTTTCGAAAAATTAGAAAATATAGTGGGCAAGAAAGATTTTCTTGATTTTCTTGAAAAGATATTATGGAAGATATGTATTTCTTGAAATACAAGAATATCTCATAAATTCAAGAAGATCCAAATCTTGGATTCTTGACCCCAATATTTTCGAAAATATCCATAGTAAATAAGATAGTGGGATTTTGTGGAATATTTTAATTATGGAGAAAAGAATATATGAGATATATTCAAGATTTCTTGGAGATCAAGAAAAGATTTTTTCCTCCCTATTTCACATGTAATTTTCGTCCCCCTCTCCTCTATAAATAGGGGATGAATGTTTCATTCCCAGTAACACACACTAAAATTGGTTTTTCGGAAAAAATATCAGCTTCGATAAAATATCAAATATTTTGTAACGTCGACAGATTGTATTTTTTTGAAAAACGACAATTGTGAGTAGTGTACAATTCCATGTGCTGGAAAAATTAGTAAATCCACAAAGGTGGTGCAACATATTTTATCTTCCTTTTGTTAAATCGCTCACAAGAATCCTTCCACCAGATAGTCGAACGAGGGCTAAGGGAATACTTGGGAAGTTCTTTTGGTTAGTCTAATCTGCCAGATCAATGTCATCCCAAGAGGTACGTTCACGTAAACTCGTAGAAATCCGCATGAGTAGGTTTTACGTGAATTATTATATGTATGATATGTTGTTGGATTATTATTTGAATTAATATAGGATTAATTCATGCTAGTAATAATTATAAGAATTAAATTTGTATTTAAATATTCACCCCGAATAGATCTGTGCAACTTATTCCCCAACAACTGGTATCAGAGCCACGGTTTTGGGCTCTGAATTTTTTAAATTGTAATTTGATTCGTTGGCATTAAATTTGAAATTGGATAGTAGAATTGCTAGATCTATTTTGCAGGTATCCAATTGTCATGGAATTTAATGTGTTTGTTTATGCATGCATATAAACGGTGGTTTTTAATTCGAATCGTTCGGATTCGTTTTGCCTCGTGAGAAAATCCACGAGTAGATTAGAATTTTTTTGATTTGATCAATGTAATAGACTAGTCTAGATCTAGGTTTATTTATTTTTTGTAAATAAATTGTAACCGGATCAAAAACGAGGACGGAGATGAAGAATTAAAGGACGAAATCCAAAACTGGGCGTAGGGCGGCAAGATCGCGGGCGTGCGCGCCAAGGAGGCACGCTACAGCACGCACGGGCGCCAAAGAGGACGAGTGGCCGAAAGACGGGCGACGCTTAGGTGCACGCGGATCGTATGCGCGAGCGACCAGCCGACGGCGGGGTGGGCAAGGACGGACGCGGTGCCGAGAACCGCGGGCAGGCAGTATGGGCGAGAGCACGCGACGCCGCCGCCGAGAGCTACCGAGCCCCGCCGAGGTCGCTGAGGCGCGGGCGGCGCGCTTCCGGGACGCCGAGAATTTTAACATGGCCAAGGTCGGTCGGATGATCGGGCGCAGATCCCATCATTTCGAGTCGCCATGGCGTGCTTTCGAGATGGAGTGTTTTTTTCAAGACGATCGAGTGGGAGAAATTCAAGACGGTGTTTCTTGAAGATCAAGCCAAGAAAAATCAAACCATGACAATTGGATAATTTGTGCCCAATATGTTTGTTTTTCTGTTTTGCTTGATTTATTTTGTGTTATCTTATGCTTTATTTAATTTGTTTAAATATGTTTGCATGAGAGTTGCCCAAATGAAAAATCTCACCTTCAAAATTACTAAGTATGTTTAAATAATTAATTGACAATTTTATTCCAGATAATAAAATTGAATTAATTTGACCTCCATGATTTATTCATTTGTGAATTCGTTTGGAGAAATTCCCCCCACGGGACGATCAAAAGATAGCTTTCACATGAATGAATTCCAAACTGATGATTGTGGGTTATTACTAGTGGCGACGATGACCCTCCCCACGAGGCTCGTTTAAAGCGAAATAATAATCCTGTATTTAGTCATGGTTATTACTTAGGTATAAAATTGATATGCATATACTTCCCCGAAGTCACTGTCAATTTTATATTGGTCAAGTGAGAGCCAACTATTAATCTGGATATTAAAGGTTTGTAACTGTTCTTGTTTGTAACCTGCTTAAATGTGTTTAAATAATGACCCACCCCACGTGGCTTATTTAAACTGTTTTGAGATGTTGGCTGATGCATGTTCATATTTTTTTTTAGATTTTAAATATGATGCATGTGATCGAATCTTGTGATATACTTGTGCTTTTGCATATAGTTATTTATTTCAGTTCAGCATGTCGTTATCTTTTAATCCACTGTTATTATACTTAAAGTCAATATGTATGGAAACTATATTGATTGGAAACGAAAATTATAATTGTCCTAACTGCACAAAAGCGCAAGTGGATTTTTTGACACACCAAAATCAGATGAGCCAACCGACGAGTCAAAACATGCGGGACTCGTCAGATCACCTTGCGAGAGATGTCCTCGCTAAGAATGGTGGAGGGCAAACCCGTAAGGGATTATGTCCTCAAAATAGATGGCCCATCTGAACAAACTTGAGATTCTGAGTGCAAATTATGATCTAGAGACTCAGATGATTTTGGTACTTCACTCTCTACCCAAAAAGTTTTTTTGGCCTCACTAGCTAATTTTTTGCAAGCTTTTGGTCTCGGCAGAGATATTGATAAGGCACCAAACTCAAGTTTTGACGGCAAGTGGTCCGTCTTCATCTTCTAGGCCAAAGGCAGGCAAGAAAAGGAAGAGGACCAAAAACCATAAGCAATAAAACTCAACTGTTGCCAAGGGCAATGGTAAGATGAGGAATGCTTGTTGTGTCAAGGAAAATCCAAAGAGGAAGTGCTTAAGCTGCGGTGAGAGAGGACAATGAAGGTTTTGCCTGTTCCAACCCCAAAAGGGACGGACAGAAAGGTAATTCTCACGCACTAGTTGTTGAAACTTGTTTAGCGGCGTATACTTCTCATTCGTGGGTGGTTGATACGAGTTCCACTAATCATGTTGGCTTCACGGGTTCAAACGGACCCGACAACTTAGTGGGAGTGAGATCCTCATCACACTGGGCGAAGCTACGAGAGTGGCGGCTGAAGCACTGGGAGAAGTGCACCTATCTTTTGAAGATAAAGTTTTTTTTGAGATTATCTTTATGTTCCCAGTTTTAGAAAGAATTCACTTTAAGTTTCTAAAATTCGATTAAAGGACACTAAGTTTCTTCTAATAAGAATGACATCATTTCTTGAAATGATGAGTGTATCTGTTACGGGACATTGATGGAAAATCTCTATACAATTAACTGTGCACACCACTCACGAAATGCATCCTATAACACATCAACTATTTCCGACAAAAGAAAACGTGAACGAGACACTTCTTTGGCATCTAATATTGGGTCATATAAATCCAAAGAGGATCCAAAGGTTGGTGAAAGACGGTTCACTGGAGTTTCTCCAAGTTGAACAAATTCCAACCTGCGAATCATGTTTGGAGGGTAAAATGACCAAGAGGGCAATTGGAGCCAAGGGGAATAGATCCAAAGAAGTGTTAGAGATCGTTCACACGGATTTATGTGGTCCAATGTCAACCAAAGCAAGAGGAGGTTATGAGTATTTTGTCACTTTTATTGATGATTACTCAAGGTACGGTTACATTTTTCTTATGAAGCATAAATCTGAGACCTTTGAGAAATTCAAAGAATTTAAGGCTCAAACAGAGAATCATAGGGAAAAATGTATCAAGTCTCTACGATCTGATCGTGGGGGTGAATACCTCAGCGATGAGTTTTTGAACTACTTATCTGATGAAGGGATTGCATCCCAGCTCACTGCACCCGGAACCCCTCAACAAAACGGGGTTGCAGAGCGAAGAAACAGAACTCTTTTGGAAATGGTTAGATCTATGATGACTTATGCGGATCTTCCCAAGTAGTTCTGGGGTCATGCCTTGGAAACAGCAGTTTACATTCTGAACTTGGTGCCATCCAAATCGGTTCCCAAAACTCCCAAAGAATTGCGGACCGGGCGCAAGCCTAGTATGAGACACATGAGAATTTGGGGGTGTCCGGCCTACGTGTTGGACAAGGAAGCCGGTAAATTGGATCCTCGATCAGAATTAAGGTTGTTTGTAGGATACCCAGAGGGAACAAAAGGGTGTATGTTCTATGGTCCCGAAGATCAGAAGGTGGTCATCAGCACCCACTTTAGATTTTTGGAAGAAGACCATATGAAACAAAGAAAACCCAGAAGTGAGATTACCTTAAATGAGCTTAGAGGGCAAACCTCAGTGCCAACTGTACTATATGATATACCAAACGATACGCTTTCACAACCGGAACCTCGTCGGTAGTGGGAGGGTTGTTAGACAGCCCGAGAGATTCATGGGAATAGGAGAGTCCTCGGACTTGATTCCCGGACAAGACGAATCAGACCCATGGACATATGACGAGGCACTCCAAGACAAGGATGCAGTTTCTTGGCAAACAGCGATGAAAGCCGAAATGGGTTCTATGTTTCATAACAGAGTGTGGGAGCTAGTCGAACCACTTAATGGGGTCAAACCCATTTGGTTGCAAGTGGGTGTACAAGAGAAAAGGGAGGACCGGACGGGAAGGTTGAAACCTTCAAAGCAAGACTAGTGGCGAAAGGTTATACTCAGAAAGAAGGGATCGATTATGAGGAAACTTTTTCGCCCGTAGCCATGCTTAAGTCCATCCGTATTCTCTTATCAATTGTTGCGCATTTCGACTTTGAAATCTGGAAAATGGATGTCAAGACAGCTTTCCTTAACGGAAGTCTTGATGAAGAGATCTATATGCAACAACCCCAAGGCTTCATTGAAACAAGCCAAGAACACCTAGTTTGTAAGCTCAAGAAGTCCATTTACGGACTCAAACAGACATCCAGAGCTTGGAACCAATGTTTTGATCATGTTATAAAGTCTTATGGGTTCGATCAAAATGAGTTCGAAAGTTGTGTGTATAAAAAGCGTGTCGGAACTGCATTGGTATTCTTAGTACTATACGTAGATGACATTCTGATCATCGGGAATGATGTAAAGGTGTTATCAGACGTAAGGGCATGACTTTCAAAACAGTTTGATATGAAAGACTTAGGGAAAGCCGGCCACATCCTTGGGATCAAGATCACTCGAGATCGCAAGAAAAGGATGATCGGGTTATCGCAAGCTTCATACATAGACACTGTCTTGAAACACTTCAGCATGCAAGATTCCAAGAAAGGCTTTGTACCTTTCAGACATGGAATCCATCTATCCAAGAAAATGTCCCCTAAGACGCAAAAGGAGATAGATGACATGAAATGCATTCCTTGTGCTTCGGCTGTCGGAAGCCTTATGTGTGCAATGTTGTGTACTAGATCGGATATCTGCTTTGCCGTAGGCATGGTAGCAAGATATCAAAGTAACCCGGGGAAAGAGCATTGGACGGTAGTTAAAAATATTCTGAAGTATCTGAAAAGAACTCGGGATAGAATGTTGGTTTATCAGTCAGATAGTTCAATCCCCATCGGTTACATGGACTCGGATTTCCAATCAGACTTAGATTCCAGAAATTATCTGCCTCAGTTAGTGTGTTTTCATTTTGGAAGTGTAGCCATCAAATGGACGAGTGTGAAGTAGAAATGCATCACTGACTCAACCATGGAAGTCGGGTAAGTAGCTGCTTGTGAAGCAGTGAAAGAACCGATTTGGCTCTAGACCTTCTTAGTGGACTTGGATGGAGTTCCGAATTTGTCTAGCAATATTTGCTAGGAGCAGTTGCAAATTCAAGGGAACCAAGAGTCCACGAGTCAAACAAACACACTAAAGGAAAGACATCTTATACGAGAAATCGTTAAGAGAGAAGATATAGATGTGACAAAGATAGCGTCTAAGGACAACCTAGCAGATTCATTCACAAAGGGTCTGCCTCTGAATACATTCGAGAGACATGTGGAAGGAATGTGTGTCAAGACCGTTGCCAATCTGCTTTGAGTATAAGTGGGAGAAATTATTAGGTTCGTGTAGGTGACATTAGATGTCACAGACTACACGAGACATGATGTAGTATACTTAAAAGCAGACTTTGAGTATAAGTGGGAGATTGTTGGGATTATACTAGAAAGTATGCTTTTTACTTTGTATAATCGAAACTTAATTTTCAGACTTATTTACTGAAATAAATTGTTTATCACTGATGCGTTAAATATGATCGAATGTTACATATATTTACTGCATAACTATTCAATAAGTCGTACGTGTTACATTGTAGTTAATTTAGTGATACCAGATCACAAAATATTAAATTAACAGTCCCTTGTAACTAAAAGTACGCCATTCACGACCTAGATGGAAATGAACAACCCATCGTGAAAGGTTGAAGTGTAAGGCTCAGATTGACTTGTCTTGACCAAGAGATTACACTAGTGCATGACTGATGCACTGAATAGGACCTACAGGAGGATAAATTCTTGAGAACCAACAAGGAAGAATTAGACCTCGGTTTCGTTATTTCTTAACCTTCGTCCCTTAAAATAGGATCACGTGGGATTGGTAACTATTGCTTTGACTTATCATGGGTAAATAATCGGTGAGATTCAATACTTTTTATCTTGGGCAATATTATCAAATCACATGTGATTGCTAAGATTTAATCTGAAAAAATCGTGTGCAAGCACGCTTGTTCGACGGCCCTTGGGAGGTTCATAAGCTTTATCATACTAAATCTTGCAAGTGGAATTAGTTTCCCAGATGGATAATAATGTTGAACCGTTCCTTGACCAAGGACAAAAGATATTAATTAATGGAAAGTCGTTTTGAAGGCTTGAATTAATTAATGGGCTAGATAATCTTAAACACGGAAATAATGACCGGAGCCATATTGACTGTAATATGGGTTAAGATGGATAGTGCAATATTAATTATGTAGTGGGATTAATTAATATTTATGGGCTTGAATTATATTGTGGCTCAATATTAGATATTCAAGGTCCATTAGAAGGTCCAATCTTAATTCTCCTAAAGGCCCCCTAAGTAGCCCAACATATAGTCCAATAACTGAAAAGGTGATTAAAATAAAATAAATATTGTTTCTTAATTTTCCAACTAAATTTCGAAAATCATAGATATGTTGGGAGAAAGATTTTCTTTGAATTTTGTTATGGAATGAAGATATGTATTCTTGGGATACAAGATTATCTCATTAAATTCAAGAAATCTCCCACTAGGTTATCTATGATGTGATTTTCGAAAAATTAGAAAATATAGTGGGCAAGAAAGATTTTCTTGATTTTCTTGAAAAGATATTATGGAAGATATGTATTTCTTGAAATACAAGAATATCTCATAAATTCAAGAAGATCCAAATCTTGGATTCTTGACCCCAATATTTTCGAAAATATCCATAGCAAATAAGAGAGTGGGATTTTTTGGAATATTTTAATTATGGAGAAAAGAATATATGAGATATATTCAAGATTTCTTGGAGATCAAGAAAAGATTTTTTCCTCCCTATTTCACATGTAATTTTCGTTCCCCTCTCCTCTATAAATAGGGGATGAATGTTTCATTCCCAGTAACACACAAAAATTGGTTTTTCGGAAAAAATATCAGCGTCGATAAAATATCAAATATTTTGTAACGTCGACAGATTGTATTTTTTCAAAAAACGACAATTGTGAGTAGTGTACAATTCCATGTGCTGAAAAAATTTGTAAATCCACAAAGGTGGTGCAACATATTTTATTTTCCTTTTGTTAAATCGTTCACAAGAATCCTTCCACCGGATAGTCGAACGAGGGCTAAGGGAATACTTGGGAAGTTCTTTTGGTTAGTCTAATCTGCCAAATCACTGCCATCCCAAGAGGTACGTTCACGTAAACTCGTAGAATTCCGCATGCGTAGGTTTTACGTGAATTATTATATGCATGATATGTTGTTGGATTATTATTTGAATTAATATAGGATTAATTCATGCTAGTAATAATTATAAGAATTAAATTTGTATTTAAATATTCACCCCGAATAGATCTGTGCAACTTATTCCCCAACATTATCCATACCGGAAACTAGTTACACTTGCAAGATTTGGTATCATAAAGCTTATGAACCTCCCAAGGGGGTAAATCGAACAAGCGTACTTGCACACGATTCTCCGTATTAAATCTTAGCAATCACATGTGACCAATAATATTACCCAAGATAAAAAGTATTGAATCTCGTTGATTCTCTACCCATGATAAGTCAAAGCAATAGTTATCAACCACACGTGATCCTATTTAAGGAACGAAGATTAAGAAATAACGAACCACTGAGGTCTAATTCTTCCTTGTTCAGTTCTGAAGAATTTGTCCTCCTGTAGGTCCTATTCAGTGCATCAGTCATGCACTAGTGTAATCTCTTGGTCAAGACAAGCCAATCTGAGCCTTACACTTCAACCTTTCAAGATGGATTGTTCATTTCCATCTAGGTCGTGAATGGTGTACTTTTAGTTACAAGGGACTGTTAATTTAATCTTCTGTGATCTGGTATCACTAAATTAACTATAATGTAACACGTACTATTTATTGAACAGTTATGCAGTAAATATATGTAACATTCGATGATATTTAAAGCATCAGTGATAAACAATTTATTTCAGTGAATAAGTCTGAAATTCAGTTTTGACTATACAAAGTAAAAGCATACTTTCCAGTATAATCCCAACAACCGAGACACCCGTAGACACATATAGTGGAACTACATCAAACAGTTTATCGGATGGGTAAACCAATACCCTCTAAGGTATTTGTGCACCCATCATGAGATACTTAGTATCTCATAGTAAGTGAGATCTTACTACACTCTCTAAGAGTATGATGCAAATCGCACACCAATCTCAATTGCATCATCAATATTCCATTCTTGATGATCCTTGATCGGGGCTATTTGAGAATCATGCTTAAGTCATCTGAGTTCTCACAACCTCAATGACAATAATGATTCATGGGAACACTTGTACGAATAAATGCAAACAATCAAACATAATATTCAAACAAGTGTATTGCCATACATTAATATTAAATGAACTATAATATTAAGTCAAACTGAATATCATCTAGTATTATGTCCTTACAATAGATTGTCTCTTGGACACTAACACTAACACCAACAAGATCGATTGATTGAAGAATTTGGCAGGATAAAGTTAACCATTGTCAAACCAAATCAGACAACTTCAATCTTAGCCGCAACGTCAGTCCAACCAGTGTTGAGAGGACAAGTAATAGAAGCTCAAAAGAGCGATCGACTCCTTCAACTCATTAGCAATAGAGTCAAAAGAAAATTTAACCATAGACTTTACTATAGTCTCAGATGGGGCATTAATATTTTGAGGAAGAATCTATATACCGAAGAAGGATGAGTTGCGAGATGATATAATGAGAGAAGCTCATAGCACACTGTAATACCGTGCACCTCAATGAAACGAAGATGTACAAAGACCTTAAGAGCAACTCTTGGTGGAGAGGCATGAAACGATCCATCGCACAGTTTGTTAAAAGGTGCCTTACCTGCCAAATGACCAAGTCTAAACATCAGCGCCCTACCGAATTGTTGAAACAACTTGAAATTCCAGAGTGGAAATAAGAACATGTGACAATGGATTTTGTGACGGGTCTACCTAAAAGTCCTAAACAACACTAAGTTGTATGGGTTGTAGTCGATAGGCTAACCAAAGTTGCACGATTTATACCAGTCAAGATGAACTGTCCAATGAATCGACTAGCTAAATTGTACATTGATGAGGTAGTACGGTTATACAGAGTTCCAACGTCGGTTGTCTCTAACCGTGATCCGTAGTTCACTTCAAAGTTTTGGAAGAGTTTGCAATTGGCAATGGGCACACAACTGAATTTCAATACTGCTTTCCATTTACAAATTGATGGACAATTAGAGAGAACTAATTGAATTTTAGAAGATCTGCTAAGGACTTGTATTTTGGACTTCAACGGGAGCTGGGAAGATTACTTGTCCTTAGTAGAATTCGCTTATAATAATAACTATTAGCCTACCATTGGGATGACACCACATGAAGCACTCTATGGACGGAGATGCATAACACCCATTCACTGGTATGAAGTTGGAGTGAGAAAAATATTGGGCCCATAACTAGTGGAGAAATATGTGGAAGCAATCAATAAGATTCGAGAGAAAATCAAGACCACACAGGATCGACAAATGTCTTATGAAGACTCCGGAGAAAGAACTTACAATTCGAAAAGGGTGAGAAAGTGTTTCTGAAGGTTTCGCCTATTAATGGAATAGTCCGATTTGGGAAAAAGGGAAAGTTGAGAATGAGATACATAGGCCTGTTTGAAATCTTAGAACGAGTTGGAGACGTGGCATATCAACCTTCCCTAACCTTAGAGTTGTCTGCAATTCATGATGTTTTTCACGTATCAATGCTTCGAAGAAACGTCCTGGACCCTTTTCACCATATGACACTTGAAACTTTAGAAGTCAATAAGGATTTTACACTAGAAGAGCGACCTATAAACATTCTAGGAAGAAAAATTAAGACTTTGAGGAATAGAGACATACCTTTAGTACTAGTACAATGAAATAGACATGGAAAGTAAGAGGCGACATTGGAGCGCGAAGGGGACATTTTGAATAAATACCCGGAGCTCTTTGAGAAATAGGTCCAAATTTCGAGGTAAAATTTTAAAAATGGTGGGGAGAGCTATAACACCCCATTCCTTTATAAATTTTGCATTTCACGATTTAAACAATTTGATAATTTATTTAAGCATTAAAGTCGTGGAATTATTTTTCTAACTAGAAGCTTATGATTTATTTAATTGAAGAGCTAACGTTTTCAATGAAGTTTTAAGAGTTTTGTAGGATGCGTACTCAAGAGGCCGGGCTCGGTTGTGACTCACTCGATACCAGCAGACAAGGAAAAATGGTCAAGTTAATTTTGAAACTAGTATGATAAAATTTATTAATAATTATAGTAAAATGATAATTCTTGTACAGATAATGCATATATATATATATATATATTTATATATATGCACACATTGGATAAGATTAGAAATATATATATATATATATAATGATAATAATAACAAATAGATATATATACTAACTTAAAATATATACACATATATATATATATATAAAAGAAAAAGAAAAAGAAAAAGAAAAAGAAGTTACAATAAGATATTTTGTTTTGGGGAGCCGGATCTAATAATTAGATTTTAAAGGATTTCTTTTATCCCAACACGCAGTATTTCTTTTATCCCAATACGTAACAGAAGCACATCTTTTCTTTATTCCCTCTCTAAAGTTTTCCCTAGAACTTTCATATTCTGCACATTTCAAGCAACATAGACGATTCAAGAGCCCTTCCAAGGTACGACAAGAACAAAAACTCATTCTTCAAACTAGATTTTTTTTTCGGACTATTAAATGTATTTCAATTTTCTTCTGCTCATTTCCTAAGAATCATGGTAATGTGATGTTTAAAATAAAAACTTCCATTTGAAAAAAAAAAACGTTTTATGTCTTGGGGTTTAGTATTTTGTTGAGTTTTCTTTTTTTCTTGTGGGATTTGCCAACTATATGACTCTTTGGTGTTTGTTGATGAATTGCATGTTGATTTTGACATTGCACGTGACTTTTATGTTCAATATTCTACTAAATCTCTTCTATTATATCTTGAGATGATTTATATGGTAGCTATCTAGTGTCTAAAATGAGTTGAAAGCCCTATTTGTGCTTTATATGAGATAACTTTGTTGCTGAAATTTTATTTATAACACTGCATGATTTTTCGAAGAATATTTAGGGACCTTAATGAACGATTTAACTTAAATTCTTTTACCACATTGAATTACTGGAAGTCTAGGATATGTTAATATTTCAGATTTTTCGGAGTTGTTTCCGATTTTATATGAATTTTCTCCCAAATTGCTGTTCAATGTCAAAAACACTTCGTTTTAAGGTAGTGTTTGCAAAAATTTCCGTAATCAGCTCAATTAGATTTTAGGAGTGAAATTTTACTAGGTCGTTTTAGTGCCTCTTAGGAGATTTAGGAATTTTACCTAGACATTTTTGAAGCTTTACCATAATTTTAGGGAATTTTTCTCACAAACAGTGTTTTTCGAGTAAATTAACAAACTGTTTTTATGCTCTATTAGAATACATGCACAATTTAACTCTATCTGAAAATTTTACTATGAATATTTCTATTTGTTAAGATAACATTATATATATTTTTATAAATTTTAGTCATGTGTAAATTTTATGAAAAATAATTGATGGTCCCGATTTGAAAACCCATTTTGCTCGTGCGGAAGCAAATCATTTTTTAAAAGCGATGCATATAAAACAGGGGTGAGGGCAGAGTGATTCCAATTTTTCCGTTTATTAATCTCATGTGTTGTGTTTTGCTTATAATCGAATGCATATGACAATATAAGAACATAAAGCAGTAAACAACACAACAATGTATAGTGGTTCGGAGACTCAAGCTCCTACATCCACTCTCCCTGTTCCTAGGGAAATTCCTTCCAACTGGACTTATCACCCTCTCGGGTTCGCCTCTAGATTTTTAACGAGCTCTCACTCCAACGGGACTTATCACCCTCCACGGGATTGCCTATAGATGTTTACCGAGTTCACACTCCAACGGGACTTATCACCCTCACTCGGGATTGCCTACCCTCCCTTTCAGGATTGCTAGATGTTTACCGAGTTCACACTCACCTACAAACTTAACCGACTGATTTGGGTAAGGTTTGTTTGGTTTCCAACTAGGTTGAGATTTTCCCTTACATTTGTTTAGCCTCAAAGCTAAGGTTGGGAAAATCTCTCTAAGATTAGGATATTACATTTGTACTTAGATCTAGGGTAGAACACTCTTTGAATATATGCGTGTATTTCTTTCTCTGTGTTCTATGGTGGGAATGCTAGATGATTTGGCTTGATGGATGTTTCACGCATTTTCCACACCGAATTATGAAGGAAGAACTTATATTTATAGTGTGGATTTGAATGTTACCATTGGATGGAGTCACATTCAAATCCATACTATTCTGTAGCTTTTTGCAGCTTTTCCAGACTGGTTGTCTTCCTCTCGTTGGTCCTCGTCAGCTGATTCTAACGGCTATATTCCTCAGATTCCTCGCCTTGGAATCATTCAGGATTCTCTGAGTCTCAGTGTCTTCAGTTCCATCTGAGCCTTCAGGTCTATCTAAGCCTTTAGGTCTATCTGAGCCTTCAGCTGACTTCTCTTCAATGGACCTTTGTCCGATCGAGCATCTTGACACTCGGTCAGCCCGAGTTGATTCTTGTCTTGAACAATCGACCCTCGGTCACTAGCACTCGAGCTAGCCCGATCATCCAGCGGCGTTCGATTCTCGGTGAACATGACTTCGAATGACTTCTCTTACATTGACTTCTACTTTTCGATATCTGATTACGGATTTACGATGTCAGTTTCTTCTCGCGCTTTGATCGTCGGCTCACATGATCGGTCGATTATAACTATCAGTCGGCATATCGGTTTATCGCATCAGTTAATACATCGGGTTAGCATATTAGGTTACTTACGTCGATCTCAATCCGCGTCGATCTTGATCATCTGCTTTCTTCTTAATTTGATCTCGATCATGTCGATCTCGTCGGTCTCATCTGCTCCTCTTACGATCGCAACCTTCTCTTACGATCTTACGGTCGGTTTCTTTACGATCGGCTTATGCGCTCTTGATCATCCCGGATCGGTAGTGCGATACGATCATCGATCGGTCATCTGGTCATCTGATCTTCTGATCATCTGGCTTAGCTTTTCTTCTCTTCTGATTTTGCACAGCTCATCAGTTTAACTTCGAACTCATCTAACTCATCTGATCTCGATCAGTCTCGTCTGATCTCGATCATCTACGTCTGATTTCGTGAGTTCCCCCTCAATTTGTTCTCTCGTTCCCCCTCAACTTGTTATCTGTAAATCAGCTTCAACAACACAAGTTGATAATGTTTTGGCATAATTCATCAAAACTAAAATATCCCAACAATTTCTCCCTTTTTGATAATGACGCCAAAACATTTAAAATATATGCATTTTTACAGAGATCGGGTTTTTGTTTTCAAAGATCAGTTCAGATTGTCACATTAAAAACTGTGATCTTTTGAACTCCCCCTCTGATACCAATTGATGGTCCCGATTTGAAAACCCATTTTGCGCGTGCGGAAGCAAATCATTTTTAAAAGCGATGCATATAAAACAGGGGTGAGGGCAGAGTGATTCCAATTTTTCCGTTTATTAATCTCATGTGTTGTGTTTTGCTTATAATCGAATGCATATGACAATATAAGAACATAAAGCAGTAAACAACACAACAATGTATAGTGGTTCGGAGACTCAAGCTCCTACATCCACTCTCCCTGTTCCTAGGAAAATTCCTTCCAACTGGACTTATCACCCTCTCGGGTTCGCCTCTAGATTTTTAACGAGCTCTCACTCCAACGGGGACTTATCACCCTCCACCGGGATTGCTTTACGATGTTTACTGAGTTCACACTCCAACGGGACTTATCACCCTCACTTTCGGGATTGCCTACCCTCCCTTCGGGATTGCTAGATGTTTACCGAAGTTCACACTCACCTACAAACTTAACCGATCGATTTGGGTAAGGTTTGTTTGGTTTCAACTAGGTTGAGATTTTCCCCTTACATTTGTTTAGCCTCAAAAGCTAAGGTTGGGAAAATCTCTCTAAGCTTAGGATATTACATTTGTGCTTAGATCTAGGGTAGAACACTCTTTGAATATATCGTGTATTTCTTTCTCTCGTGTTTCTATGGTGGGAATGCTAGATGATTTGGCTTGATGGATGTTTCACGCATTTCCACACCGAATTATGAAGGAAGAACTTATATTTATAGTGTGGATTTGAATGTTACCGTTGGATGGAGTCACATTCAAATCCATACTATTCGGTAGCTTTTTGCAGCTTTTCCAGGCTGGTTGTCTTCCTCTCGTTGGTCCTCGTCCGATTCTAATTATTATATTCCTCGATTCCTCGCCTTGGAATCATTCAGATTCTCTCGAAGTCTCGGTGTCTTGATTCCATCCGAGCCTTCAAGTCTATCTCGAGCCTTGGTCTATCTCGAGCCTTCACCGACTTCTCTTGGCCGGACCTTGTCGTCGAAGATATACTAACACTCAGCCGACCGAGTTCGGTTCTTCCGTCTTGAACAATCGACCCTCAGTCACTAAGATTTTCAGTTAACTCGATCATCGCCAGCCAGCTTACGATTCTCAGTGAGCATGACTTTAGATGACTTCTCTTCTGATGACTTCTCGCGATCGATATCGCAGTTACGGTTACGATATCGATTTCTTCTCGCTGATCTGATCGGCTCACGCATGATCGGTCGATTATAGCATATCAGTCGGCGCCATCGGTTTATACGCATCAGTTAGTACATCGAGGTTAGCATATTAGGTTACTTTCCGATCTCAATCCGCGTCGATCTTGATCATCTGCTCATCTTCTAATCGATCTCGATCCGCGTCGATCTCGTCGGTCTCATCTGCTCTTCTTCTGATCTGCAACCTTCTCTTGATCTTAAATTCGGTTTCTTTACGATCGGCTTATGCGCTCTTGATCACCAGATCGGTTGATGCATTTTGATCATCGTCGATCAGTCATCTGGTCATCTGGTCTTCTGATCAGCTGGCTTAGCTTTTCTTCTCTGATTTTGCACAGCTCATCAGTTTAACTTCGAACTCATCTAACTCATCTGATCTCGATCAGTCTCGTCTGCAGCCTCGTCTGATCTCGATTATCTAAGTATGATTTCGTGAGTTCCCCCTCAATTTGTTCTCTCGTTCCCCCTCAACTTGTTATCTGTAAATCAGCTTCAACAACACAAGTTGATAATGTTTTGGCATAATTCATAAAAACTAAAATATCCCAACAATAATCTACTACAAATTGTCTTTTCAAGGTATATGACATAAAAGAGGAGCTTAGCAAATTATTTTTCAATTAATCATCTGCTTGAATAAAATTAAAATTTCTTCGGAATGGATGACTTGAACTCGTAACAAGCATCTATAATATTTGCATGGTTTTTAAAGATGTATATGTGAATTTGCTTAATTGTTATGTCCAATATGTCTTTTACATACGAAATCGACTAACTTTTATAGTTAGAATTGTCCCTTGGGGTATGTGGAAGTCTGTTAGAATATTTTAAGCCTACTACAATCTCAGAATGACACGTGTGTATATATATATGTTTATAAGAATTAATGATTACGAGACAAAAAGATAGCTAAATGTGTCGAGTGCAGTACGAGACTGCCAGACTCTGAGAAAGTTATTCCGCTACATCCAACGTAAAGAAAGTGGATAACATTTAATTATTTTTGTATTAATATGAACACGCAGGTTTACAAACTATGCTCTGTGTGAAATAAGGCAAGTCTACGGGCAATGCTAAGTTGTGTCCAATAAGTAAGCTGATATGTGTGAAATTAAGCTGAGTCAGGTTTACGGATCTTGACATATACTCGCATTACGTGATAATTAGTCTTTTTAACGTAATCGTACTTAAAATGTTATCCCACTGGGCTTCCCCTCCGGTGGAAGACTCATGATGCTACTTTAACTTTTTCAGGTCCTGTTGACGACGAAGCTGATGCATGACTGACTGGGTAGACTCCGTTAAAGTTGCTTAACATGTTTTAAAATTATGTAAGGAGTGAATTAAGTATTGATATGATTTAAATTATGGTTTTGAATTATGTGTGGATTTCAAGGATAATCTGTAAACCCTTTAACACTTATTTATAAAATATTTATGTGCACGTTATAACATACTCTTGGAATTATCTTATTTAGTAAGTGTTTGACTTAGAAATGTGGGTTAGACACGAGTTAAGCACAATCATGATTAGACACTTAAAAAAAACTCGTGTTTTCATAGTTGGTCTTCCGTTTTATTCACTTTAGATATAAAATTCTTTCAACCTAATACGTTTTTACCCTAAGTAGAGTGACACCAGTTTTGGGACACTACATCTTAAGTTTCTGATTGTTTTGGCTCCAACATTTCATTGAATAAATCATAGCAAATGTACTTGCAAGTACGCGCAAACGTGATCATCGATCATATCAATTAAAACGGACAACTAATACATGTGGAATTTTCATTATATTTGTTGTCGAACTATCAAGCTATGTTTTAAAAGCGGAAGCGAACGGTTAATCTGACAACCTTAACGCTTTCGTTCTATTGAAGCGGTTAATCTGACAACCTTAACGCTTTCGTTCAATTAAAACGGACAACTAATACATGTGGAATTTTCATTATATTTGTTGTCGAACTATCAAGCTATGTTTTAAAAGCGGAAGCGAACGGTTAATCTGACAACCTTAACGCTTTCGTTCTATTGAAGCGGTTAAGCCGTTATTACGTCATAATTACACAATATATAAATTGTTGGAATACGAGGATTAGAAATTATAATTAATCTTCTACTTTAAAAGATACGTCCCGTATTTTTATGTAGAGGTTATCTCATTAGCCTCTTTTCTCCCTCCATTATCCATTTCATATGTAGATTTATAATTAATGTATATACATATAAATAAATAATATATTATTTACATAAATAACAAATATTATCTTTATTCTCCTTTAATAAACATTTCCCCTTAATAGTATATCATATAAATAAGGTACCATAAAAATTAAAGACAAAAACTTGTGTGAACCCGAGTTTAACGTGAACTCGATTTATTTAATATCACTGTTATGTGTAAAAACTCTCACTGTTATACATAAAAACTATCACTGTTAAGCACAAAAATAATCACTATTTTAAAAATATTTTATATTTTAAACAATGAAAATTTTATACATAACAGTAATAATTTTTATCCATAAAATTGATAGAGTTCACGCATAGACCTGATTCACATGAATGTTACTCAAATTAAATTAACATGCCTCAAATTACAATTTAAAGTTCAATTATAATTTAATATACGACGAGTGTTTGGAGAAAGAGTGTAACATATTTGATTGATCTAGTATGATATTCATTGGGACTTCAAAATAAAATAAAATAAAAAAACTTTTTCAATTTTTTTTTCAAATACAGCAACTCGTTGAGTTGACCGGTCCGACCAGCCAGTTCGACCCAATTTTGCCACTTTTGCTTGGTTTGCAGGCATTTTGAAGGGTGATCGGTCCAACAATTTTTTGTTAGATAGTTCCACTTGATTATATTTTAAAAAAGCCAAGAACACGCACCATTATGTACATACAATCTCAACCAATTTCACACGCATTTACAACCAATTACATTATTAAATATACGTATATAAAAAACCCTAAATCATGGTTACGCACTGACCCCGGCCCCACCGTTGGGCGGGCTAGACCCGGCCACGTCAGCAACATGAAACTGTGCTGCGTACCTCCCTGCGGTGCCGTCCCCTGCAATTACTGGCGGTTCGTTCAGAAATGCCGAGTTACTGCTTATCCACCTGAAATTATAAATTCAGAAATTAATATTAAATCCAGATTTCTCCTAAAATTGAAAATATATATTTAGTTCATACCATACCAGCCATTTTTTTGTATTATTTGCTCCTTTTCTAGCGCAGACATGACTGCTGCTCCATCTCTTGCACTTTCACTTCTTTCCGCAGCTTCTTCAAATATAATTTTTTGCTGCATATATAAAAATACGTTATTCAAGGTGTATAAATAATCAGCGACGAATATATTTTTATCTATAGAATGGTCTTATTTTAAGACACTTTTATCGAGTAACTTGTGATAAATTAACATATATATCACTTTGTAAGAAATACATAATATTTTTAATGTGCTAAATTATAATATCACTTTATAATAAAAAAAATATATTTTGAATAAAGGGTGTGTCTCTTGTTGTCAATTTCATGCTACAGTTTAAGCGCATTTTTAAAAAATATAATTTATTTATTTGAAATATACATTTTATTTATATTGAACTATTTGATATATTTAATTTAGACAAATAAATTGCGTTTTTTTCAAAAAATATATTTAAATAATACAGTACACTTATGCATATAAAGACTCTGCCTTTAACTAAACAACTTTAACTAAACAACTAATACCATTGTACTTAATACTCTTTTAATAAAATAATTAATAGTATTTAAAAAAACAAACACTAATACCAATCAATTTATACACTGTAAAATTAGTGTACATAAGACATTGTCTTTACAATAATTAGTTAATAGCTATTTTTATGTTTATATATTTGGATTTAATTATTTTTAAGTAGTAATTGTATCACTATTCTAAATTCGTAGTAAAATTAGTATAAAAATAAATATTTTTACGATATTTTTTCCCTTTACTTTTTAAAAGATTTAGTTCTTTTTAGACAAAATTCTGGATACGTCCTGTGGTTGGGGTATACGCGTGTTGTTTACTGGATACGTTGGTCAGTTTGTGAAGCACATAACTTTAACATGTAATATATATATATATATATATTATAACATAATTTTATTAGAAAAAGAATTAGAGAAAAAGAATTAACCTGGGTGCGAGGTGAAAGAAGAGAAATATCCCTCAAGTGCTCCTCCTCTTTCTCCTTCTTGGATTTCCAGAAGGCTCCAATTTCATCTTTTGTCAATGATTTATTCCTCCTAAACTTAACTGAAAATCAAAGTAAAATAAAAAACCAGATAAATAATTAAATAAATAAAACACATAAATCAAACCTTAATCAACCAATAAAATTGTACTAACCAGCATTAGGGTCTGGGACATGGGAGCCCCAACCAGCCATAAGAGAACCCATCGCTCAAAATTCAAAATTTTCAAGTCACAACTTATAACAAGTGTAATAGTATTAGTGTGTTACTGAAAAAGGTTGCACTCTGTCTATTTATTCAGATATTTAAGAGAGAGCGTGATGAGACATAATGGCGTGGTTGGTGGGCCCCGTAATGTGTTATTATCCGTTTATTGACCTTATCTTCATTTCATTAAATTAATACTAGTATATTTTAGAATTAAATGGTGGATAAAACCTTGGACTTTGGAACCTGGTTTTTGTAAGTGCATGCATGGGTTGATTAATATCTACTTCACCATACTATTTTCAAACGACTTTGGAAAGATATGTTTGTTTGTTTATTTAGAGATAAGATAAGATCATATATAAGAGGTTGTCACGTCATACCGTTTCGTTCGTATGTGATGAATACAAAATTATTTAATTATAAAAAATTAAATTTAAATAGTGAGTAAATGATTGGGGTGGCTAAGTTTCGTGGGTAACAGTTGTTAAATTAAGTTTATACATGAACTCTATCATTATTATGTGTAAAAAATATCATTATTATGTATAAAAAGTTTTACTGTTTAAAATATAATATATTTTTTAAATAGTGATAATTAATTTTTGCGTATAACAATAATAATTTTTATGTATAACAATAATAATTTTCATACATAATAATGATATTAAAAATATCAAGTTCACCATAAAATTAGGTTCACACAAAATTTTGTCAAGTCTTATTTGCACCAATTAAGTGCACTGTGCACTTTATAACTTATTTCAATATCACATAATTTATTATATTAAAATATAATATTTATTTATATTGAACAATATGATTATATCAATTATTAATATAAAATAATAATTTTATAATTCAATCAAAATAAATTATATTCAATAAAATAAATTGCATAATTTTAAAAGACACCGTAAAATTCACGGTGAATATGATGGAAATAAGATCCACCGAATGTGAGAAAGTGAACACTAGATTAGATGGTGTCATATCACCAGCATTTGTACATATATAATCCGATTTTGTGCCCCAGATAATGATGACAAATCCTGTGCAACTTATTGCTGTCAAACGTCAATGAGTTGGATTAACTTTAGGAGTGATATGATTTAATATAATACTCATCTGTTCATAGTTAACCTTATAGTTATTATGTGCTTAAATTTTAAGAAAAAATAATAAAATAATAAAGTGTTGGTATAAAAAGAATTATTTATTAATATTTTATGTGATAAAGTGATGAATAATTGGGGGTAGAAATAGTTGTTTATTACTCCATTTATCCCAAACTCAATTGGACATTGCACTTTTCGACTCGTGTTTTATTGAGCGAGTTGTTTATAATATATGAAATGATAAAATTACTTTTAAAGTATATATGATAGGATACATGAAGGGTAACACTATCATACCACACCTTAAAAATCTTTTTATCATTTCAATTATTAATAAACAACTCGCTCTCTAAAACACGAGTCAAATAGTGAATGCCCAATCGAATTTGGGACATAGGGAGTAGTATTTTATGTGATAAAGTGATAAAATGTGTATTTTTATTTAAGGGAATTGTCAGTTAATTTTGGGACGCTCGAAACAAAAACTGTAAGATTTATTTTGGGATGGAGGGAGTACTTAATTTGTTATATTTGTTAAATAAATTAAATGAACTGTTCGAGAGCTCGAACTCTTATATATATAGATAAATGACTTGAGCTCGAGTTCATAAAATACTCAAAATTTTAATAAGCGAGCTTACCAAGCTTGACTTGCTAGGTTTCATAATTAAAAATTTCATTAAATTCCATTAAACTAATTAAACTCGTTAGATTGTTACCGAGTCGAGCAAAATTCTATTTGTATTTCGTTTGATGCTCCGCATTTAATTTAAATTTGATGCTCTCATTTTTATGTATAAAAAATAATTGAAATGCACTCTATTTGTTTTCTAGAAAAAATGCCACATTTAATTTAAATTTGATGCTCTCATTTTTATGTATAAAAAATAATTGAAATGCACTCTATTTGTTTTCTAGAAAAAATGCGCGGCGACTAATCTACCCGGTGGTAGGTAGATGACCCATCTAATAAAATAATATGAAATTAAGATGAAATATATTAATCAGAAAGAAACATTTATTGACCATTTTTTCAAAATGATATTAGTAACACCTAATTATATTATATGGTATCCATAACAACATACTTAAAATCTCTCCTTTATGTTTTCAAGAAATCCGCCTCTCATGACGAAACAATTATCTTAATCTGAGTTTTGGCTCCATGACCCCAAATAATCCCTATTTTCCCTCCCCACTTAATCTTTCTTATTGTTAGTTGTTACCACTTATTCTTCCCTTCAAAGAAAGAAAATACCATGTATTCTAACTTCTAAGAACTGCCTAAACAACTAATTAAAAAAATAAAAGATGAAATATATATGTAACTTATAATAATAATAATAATAAAAGTAAGATTTTTAAAATTATAATTTTTTTAACTTTATAAAAATGGATTAAGTTATGTTATTTTTTTGAATTAAAATTATATTTTAATGGATACATATCAAAATAAATCGTTTTTTAGATTTTTAATTATCTAATAATCTTTAAAATTATAATTATATTTATTTTTAATATTTTTTTAATTTTAATAATCATTAATGTTATAATTATATTCATTGAAACAAGTACTACATTTCTATTTAAACAAGTAATACTTTTCATTTAAATAAATGCTACTTTTCATTTAAACAAGTATTACATTTCCATTTTAAAAAGTAATACTTTTCATTTAAACAAGTAATACTTTTCTTTTAAACAAGTACTACATTTCTATTTAAACGAGTAATACTTTTCACTGAAACAAGTTCTACATTTTTATTTAAACAAGTAATACTTTTCATTGGAATAAGTACTACATTTTTATTTAAACAAGTAATACTTTTCATTTAAACAAGTAATACTTTTCATTGAAACAAGTACTACATTTCCATTTAAACAAGTAATACAATTCATTTAAACAAGTCATACTTTTCATTTAAACAAGCAATACTTTTCATTTAAACAAGTACTACATTTCCATTTAAAAAAGTAATACTTTTTATTTAAACAAGTAATACTTTTCTTTTAAACAAGTACTACATTTCTATTTAAACAAGTAATATTTTTTATTGAAATAAGTACTACATTTCTATTTAAATTTTAAACAAGTAATACTTTTTAACGGAAAAAAAATTGTATGAAACCGAGTTCACGTAAACTCATTTTCTTCAAATATCACTGTTATACTCACTTCTTATGCACAATATTAATAGTTTGTAATCATAACAATGATACTCGAAAAAAAAAAGAGTTCATGTAAATTCAGGTTCAAATGGGCACCAATTTTTTTAATAGATATATATGATTAAATATATAGTATAATATATTTTTAACTAGGAGTTTTATCAATTCAGGGCCTGAAAGATGGTAAAGCTATCAATTTAAGGTCTGAAAGATTTTTCCTATCGATTTAAGGCCTGAAAGATATGAAATTATCAATCATGGGCCTGAAAGATAGAAACTATCAATTCAAGGCTTATAAAATTTAAGGCTATGTTTGGCACTAAAACCCTAAAACCTGAACACTAAACCCTAAACGATGAACCCTAAACCTTGAACCATGAACCCTAAACCCCCTGAACCGTAAACCTCGAATCGTAAACTCTAAAAATAAAAAAAATAAGAACATGAAATAAGGATATGAAATATAAGTATCAAACATGACCTTAAAATGTGTGAGCCTCAAATTGATAGTTTTTATCTTTCAGGCCCTGGATCGATAGTTTTTAATCTTACATGCCTTGAATCGATAGGAAAAAAATTTAAGGCCTTAAATTGATAATTTTGTCATCTTTCAGGCCCTGAATTGACAATTTTCCTTTTAACTATTATTCACCAATATTGATTTTAATTAGCTATTTTTCACGAACATTTAACTTATTTAAGTTAATTAATTGATTACGATTTCTATAATTATAAATTGTATGAAGTCGAGTTCACGAAAACTCATTTTATGTATTAATATTCATCTACAATTAACTTAGATAATACAAACTCTCATGTGAAACTTGTTCATAATATGAAACAGATACTATTACATTTATAATCTGATATCACTATTCTTTTAAATTAATACTAACATCATTTAATATTATGATCTTAATCTGTAAATATAATGATATCAATTAATAAGTGTAGTAATATTAATTTATAAGTATGGCGGTATATATTTCATATTAGGAACAAGTTTCAACTAAGACTTATTCCTTAAAAATATTAAATGTTAGAAGGATAAATAATTTGATAGGAGTCAAATTGCATATTATTGAAAGAAAAATGTGCCAATCTTTGGGAATAAACAATAAAATAAATAACTATTAATTTATAAATTAATTCTTAAGCTAAGAAATAAAATAATTTAAGTTACAGTTCTAATTAATATATATAAATCTTTCATATATATATATAAATAAAGTATAAAGGCAATACTAAAAGCATATGTTCTTTATGAATTCTAATTTATATTAAAAAAAAAAAACTACACTTCATTGTTTCCAGATTATTGAGGCCGGCTGAATTGGGGAGTGCTTAAGAATACTTGGGAGTTTAATAACAATATCTTTAATGCTTCTTTCTTTAAAAAACCTAGTATTTTCTCCCGTGCGATGCACGAATTTAAAATTGTATGAATATTTAATTATTTATGGACATTAAAATTGTATGAATATTTATTTGACATGAATTATAAATAATAGTATTATTGTATTGTAATTATATTAGTAAATGATATAATAACTTAATAAATTGGTACCTACTGAAATTGTATTACCAAAAAAAATAAATAAAGAACACTACTTGATTTATATATATACTACACATACAAAAGCTACTTAAATAAATACACATTAAAATTTAAAAATAAACTTTTTTGAATGCATTATTTGTTTTTTCATTTCTTTAACTTGCTTTTTTCCATCATATGAGACGTTCTCATGCATGAGACGGGGTACATCTTAGCACAAATCACATTTACTCATCCCAAAGTGTTAAATCGTCAATGTCCAACTTATGCCTCGTCTCATCGTGAGACGATCTTATGCAAGTGTGCCTCATAATATATATAAAACCCATAATTCAAAGAGTAACACTCATGTGAACCAGGTTTATACATGAACTCTATCACTGTTATATGTAAAAATTATTACTGTTATGCACAAAAACTTTCACTGTTAAAAAATATAAAGCATTTTTTAAACAGTAATTGTTTTTGTGTATAACAGTGATAGTTTTTATACATAACAGTGAAAATTTTTATATGTAACAGTGATACTTAAATAACCGAGTTCATAGCATGAACCAGTCTATACAAGTTTTTTTCTAATTCAAAAGTAATTGCTCGATACAATTATTGTTACGGCCCATATACTTTTACCAAATAGTAATAAATATAAATGAATATATATACATAGCCATTTAATATATTTAATTTAATTTAAATAATTACACACGGTGGAGTGGAGACATGTCATCTCTCACCTCCATGCTGCCGGACGAAACCCTCACAAACATACATATCCATTTTCACTTTTCCCCCTCAATCTCTCGGCAAAATTCTGGTCTCCTCAATTCACAAATCATTTTCTCCTTCAATCTATAAAAATGATCGCGCTCTTCTTTAAATTATGTCTTAATGTCTCTATTTTTAATGGGTCATATCTGATAATTTGTATATAGCATTATGGTTCATGTGTATCTTGGTGTGAATAGTATGTCTGCAATGTGGATCTAAAGGTAATATTTTCGGATCCATAACAACTCATCTTGTTGTAATATCAATATTATTTTGAAGATTTATTTTATAATACTGTAGATATGAGTTCATACTTCCAGACCGGATCGGTGTATACTTCGGCATCGGAGAAGAATTCTGAACGGTAAGGTCTAGTATCTGTAAAATTCCTTGCAATACTTAACATCATTCTTCATTTTACAAAGGCTCAGGATTGTTAGGAAATTATTATTTCCTATATATGGGCCACATATTTTATGCAATTATATTAGCTATTTATAATTATAATTAGGCTTAATTGATTGATTAAATTATGGTGATATCATTGACTATTGAAATTGATATGAAATTATGAGTAGATACCAAGTGAACCCTAATTGAGTACTATATAAAGAACATCATGGTTATGGCCCCCAAGATACTAAATCGCATACAGTTTTCTACTCTCCCCATCAAGAGGGAAAACGAAGGACTCATACGGAGATTTAGTTGAGGAAGGCAATAAAACCACCCCCATCGATCGCGTTGCATTGGTGAGGCTTTTCCTATACAAAATATTGCTATGGATCCAGGCATTTCACTAAGAGTGGGTCTTCTGTGCACCAAGTGCACCAATTCAAATTGGTGCACTATACACCCTAACCCCTAAATAATGAACCCTAAATTACATATGAACCATTTCGACCGGGTGAACCATGAACCACTTGGGCCGAGTGAACCATGAAGCACTTGAGCCGGGTTTCGGGTCGGGTTGGGTATTTAAAAAAAAAACTCTAAAGCTGAAATTAAAGTTAAAACAAAACCGAAACTGAAAAAAAAAATTATAACACAAATTTAAATAAATTGGGTAGGATAGGGGCGAGTGCACAGATTCTAAATCCGTGCACCTGGTGTATTTGAGACCTACCCTTTCCCTAAATCCACTAATCCTTGATGATTGAGCATGTTGTTGTCCTAGAATTTCCGCATATAGGATGTTTTTTTGTATTATATATATTCCAGTAATTGTTTAATTCCAATATCAGGACCTTCACTTATTGGTATTTTGCCTGTAGACAAAAAATTATTGTTCCGTAAAATCCAAAATGATGATTCGGGGAGAAATTATTTGGTTTTACTCGATGAGAGTGAGGTTTGATCTTGAATCTTTGTAGCATTGCATTGGTTCCAGATAAACCCTTCAAAAAAAATATTAAAAATTTTGGAAGTTAAAGTTAAATAGACAGGAATATATTTGAAACTTGTCTGAGTTATTCTGGATGTTGTGCCTATAGATAAAATGTATAGCTAGGATGTCTTGATGCCGTGAAAAATTGTGATTTTAGCATCTCAGTTATCCCTAGCAAGCTCCTCCCCTGATCATATTTTCAATCTTCCAACCTGCTGCTCCCTTTGCTAGTTAATTTCTGATCCTGGTCTCTGGAACCTTTACCACATTTTTCTAGCTTAAATAATTGTCTATTGTACTCTTATATGTTGTATTATGTTTTTGCTATACTATCTGCACCATGGCATACACAAGCAAGTTCAACTGTTGATAATTATATAATGGTTTATACTTACCTCTTAATTTTTGCACCACTCCAGCTGTCCATCAACTGAACTTGAAGATAGTTTTGTTGAAGTTAAATAAGATGGTATTGCACAACAGATTGGTGATGTTGTTAGCAAACTGCAAGAATAGTAAATCAATGGTAAGTTTGCTAAATCCTTAACACAAATTGGTATGTTCAATTCAAAATTGTGGGATTGTGATAAACCAAAAAATGGTGTGTAAAACATAGAGAAAAGGTAATGAAACACAAAGAGTTTTGAATGAACTTGTTGTATCGTGAATATTCTTCCTGTTGCAATGATCCTACACTTTGTTGGTTTCCTCTTTGTTTTCTGTTGTTCCAGCTGCATTTCACTAACTAACATGTAAAATATAGATGATTATGTGATTTTATAATGAGTTTTATATCAAACAAAAAAACAATTTATATAGAATATATGGTAGATTCATACCGATTATATTTTTGTTATAGAACAAATTAAAGACCGAGTTTGTACTTGTGTTTGCAGGTGCACTTGAAGATTGAAGTCATTCCAAGATTGGTATTCTGTTACAGAAAATATAAATCTTTAATGTTATGTATAAAAAGAGTAGCATGAAAATAGATGGAATCTTCACCTATATGGAAGCCAGAAACACTGGGCTGTTGATGGAAGGGAGACTGTATATATTCTCGGTTAGCAATGCTTCAAATTCAAATTCTGCCGTGAAGCTCATTGGGGTTTGAGCAACATTAATCATGAATTTGAAAGCATGCTATTTGAAATCTGAAATTAATTTGTTGAAATTTCAAATTTAATAAATATGTCTTGGAAAAGATGAATTGGAATGATGACAGATTATTTCCGACTGTAACAGAGTTTTCACGACGATCTAAGCTTGAATGGGAAAATATAATATATGTGACATAGAAAATTTGGTTCACTGTTCACGCGAAAATCAGCGTGTGAAATGTACAGCATCTCCATGTGTCGAGTAATGTTCACCTGCTACTTCTATTTTTATATATTTATAGATTCCTTTTTTTTATATGGTGGGTGGATTACCCACCTGGTATTGTAGCATTCTCCGGCGGCTACTGTAGTTGCTAAAGAAACTCAATTCGACGTGGTCCATGCATGCTTCTTTCTCGGTTTCGTCCATTCTACGCTGCACCCCCAGCCAAATGACATTTGTCACCCTATTGCTTTTAATATTTACTTGTAATGTACCAGTGTGAATACACGGTGATTTTTAATTTTTTTACATATTATGATATAAATTCTTATAAAAATTTATTCATGTATCTTACTTAATAAAAAGGAGTGAAATTTATCATTTTTATGATTGTAGTTATATAGTTTGAAATTTATTGTTTAATCATTTCATGGAGTTATGAGTACATATAACATACATATTATTTAAATTTTAAGAGTTGCCCTGACGGTGTGAGCTTTGAAATTAAAAAATGTGCTCCTCTCCAATCATAGTATGGTGATACCCTTTTTTAAAAAAATGGCACCACATGATTTTTAAATCTTGGCGACTTGCATCTCTAGACGCAGCAACATAAAACAAATGCATTATTTACGTAATCACTATTGTCTTTTAGGAGTCTTTCTTGATGCTGCTACAATCCCCTTCCCTTCCCCCACCCCCCAAAAAAAAACCTCATAAATATGAAATTGTGCCATCAATAGTGCTACTCCTTATTTCAAGTTTGGCGTCCATTTTCAAGTATTGCCGTTTATAATTTTTTAAATATAATATATTATTATTATAATATGATTAATATTTACATGACAATAAAATATCCAAATTCAAATGTTAGATGACCTAAACATATAATATGCTGATTCTGACGATCAATAAACATCTGTGCGATAGAATATATACAGTATAACCTTTAGAAATTAATACTCGATAAATTAATAACCTATCTAAAATAATATTTTTCTCCGGTCCCGACTTGGGCCCCAAGCGTAAATTAATAATTTCGATAAATTAATAAGATAATAAAGACCCCTATATAATACAAGGGTCCCATCAACATCATAAATTAATAATCTCATAAAATTACAAAGATAACTAAGACAACTTAGTAAAATATGACTCTAGTGTTGATAGTTTTCTATTGAAATTCAAATCAAAATGTATCTCATCTCTCACTTTTCTCACGGCACTTAAAAGCTATGGTGTGGCGTTCGTTGACTGCAGAAAGAAATTATGAAGGATTTTTGCCGCTGCTATTACTTCTTTTCGCGTAACCGGCTCTAATGGTACCGTATCATCTTGAACATCATCCTCAATTGAATTTTCAATAATAGTATCAACAATTTCTCCTAAGCTTTGGATCTGTGAACATCCTTCATTTTCACCTGGATAATTCAATAGATGATTGACATTAAATAAGATGATTCAGGTTCCTAACATTTAATATTCATTAATATCTCTATATAATTGAATTTAAATTCATGAATTTTGATGTAATCAATTTAAATTAAATGAATATAGAATACCTCCTTAAATTAATAAATTATTAATTTATCAATTAATTAATACCTCTCTAAAAATTAATATTTTTTTTCGGTCCCAACTGTATTAATTTATAGAGGTTATACTGTATAGGAGCAACTCTTTGCATAAATGTAACACATTCATTCAATCAATGTACACGGTTGTTTTTGTTTATCTTTTGTAATATTCAAAGACAAATATAGGAGGACCGTCTCGGGATGGTCGCTCGAAATTTAAAAATTTCTTACTATATATGTAGAAAATTTTATATTTATGTTTTATATTCGCAAAATTTTATCATTTCTCCCCCTTAAAATTAAATTCTGGATCTGTTCCTGATTATATTATTTTTATTTAGTTCATTAATTTGTGTATGTACTCTTTTTATTTAATTTATTACTTTATGCTTTATTAGCACTTGCATTTCACCCCTCAATCTTGTTCGACTGCAAACTTGCGTTAAAGCCCAATTTCGAAAGGAATAAAAAGAAATAAACTACATTCTACTTTGAAACTACTCTTATCAGTGTGTTACAAAGAATAATACATGTATCCCTTAATGAAAAATGATATACCACTCTAAGGAAAATCCACTCCATGAGAAAATGCATTATAAAATAAAATTACTACTTTTGACAAACTGTAAATTACAATTTTATATTTTCAATATCCATTAAAAAAATATGCCTATCTATATTTTGGGTACATTGCAAAATATGGTTAACAAATACGGGTACTTTTTCCTGCAACACATTATACTCATACATAATCAAAATTTGCATGAGATGACCTTGTACATATAAAAGAAATCCTAACTCAATTTAATTATATGAACTGTTAATTTTTGGGTTGGTATATGAATTTTTTTTTTTTATAAAAACCCGAATTCACGATGAACTATATTTTTATTAATATAATTATTATGTATAAAAACGGGTAAATTGCGCCAACCCCCCTCCGGCCCTCCCCCCAGTTTACAAAATCAGTGTCAAACCCCTCTGTGCTTTAAAAATTGTGTGAAACCCCTTGTAGTTTCATAAATATGGAATGAAATCCCCTTGTGATTTTTTAATATGGCGTGAAACCACCCATTTTTGTTGGGATGAAGAAAAATGTATTACACGCTCACTTTTTAGTTTTATTTTTTCACTTTTTTAATTGAAAAATGACATAATTACCCTCCATTAACTATATTAAAAGTAATTTTGGTGTCAAGCCTTCATATTTTAAATCATAGTATGGTGATACCCTTTTTACACCATATTTATAAAACCACGAGGGGGTTTCACACAAATTTTCAAGCACAGAGGGTTTTGACCCCAATTTTTCAAATCACAAGGGAGTTTGACACAATTTACCCGTATAAAAACTATGACTATTATGCATAAAAAATTGTCAATGTTTAAATATTTTTAAAACAATGATAATTATTATGCATAACAATGATAATTTATGTACATAATAATAATAGAGTTCATTTATAAACCTATATATATATAGGAGTATTACTCTAACATATGACTCAATCTTTTTTTATTTCAACCCTTGACTCCAAATATTTAATGAACTCGAATATTTAAACTAGGCAAAAAGATATCATAAAATTAATAATTTAGACACAAATAAAATACATAACACAAAGAAATACAATTTAACATAATAGTGTAGATCCAAGACAATTTAAATAAATAAACTACATCAATATGTTATAACAAAGCTACAATAGAAGCCCACATGTAATGTTTAGACCGAAATAGCCCAATGATTTTTAATGTTTATAAAAGCCCATAAATATTAGCCCATCTCTCTTCTGAAATATGAAAACATTAAACAGTAAAGCACACAGCAACTCATTTCCTTCTCTCTGCACATCTTTCATTGTCGACCATGGGTTGTCTTGGAATAACTGCAAAATGTGTGTTTTCTAGACAAACTTAATTGACTGAAATTAAACTATTTATTTTCCTTCATTCTCTGCCGAATCAGTACAATATTTTAGCATATTGTACAATTGTTTAGCTGAATTTTAGAATAAATAACAATCAAATAACAATTGTGCATGCTTTGTTGTGGGGTTTGATAGTGACAACTGAAAATGAATCAAAAGAATGTGTTTGGTACATAACTTTCACTCCTAATTTTCTCACACCTATTCACTAATTTTTTTTGAGTTAAATTCTTTGTATGCCAAGGTGAAGAAAACACAACAGAAGAACAAATTTGTAACTTGTGGACATTCCGTTAAATTCTTTGTATGCCAAGGTGAAGAAAACACAATAGAGGAACAAATTAATTTATAACTTCTGGACATTGAAAAACACCTATCCGTTGTGGCCACCTTTCTTCAGTGCTGCGACCCAACAATGGCCAGCAAAAACAGTTACCTTCTCTCGCATTGATGATCACAAGTTCACAACTATTATTTATGTATGGAATTTCAGCCAAGTATTGCCAATCAACGCCACGCGCGCCCAACCTTGGACGGGAAAATTTTGCTGCACGCACCTTATTGCTTTTAATATAGTATAGATATAGATTTTAATTTTAATTTTTGTTTTTTGTTTTGTTTTACATTTACATTTGTAAAATTTTTAGTCTTTTTTTTTTATTTCATTTTTCTTTTTAACTTTTTTTAATTAGTACATTAGTATTTTAATAATTTCTTGTTATTTTTTAAATAATTATAATACTATTCTAAGCATATTGTAAGCAAATTAAAATTGCACTCAATTAAAAAGCGACCCATGGATATTACGTGTTAATTAAATTTATTATTGGGAATATAAATAAAGCAAATTCCTAAAATACATTAATTAATGGTGTCATCGACCCATTAAATTAATTAGGTATAATTCAAGTTATATTGCCTAATAAATTATATTGGACCTCTAAAGTCCAATAAATGAAGTTTGGCCTCAAAAGTCGAATAAATGAAGTTGACCTCAAAAGTCCAATAAATCAAGGTGGGCCTCAAAAGTCCAATAAAACAAGTTGGGCCTCTAAAAGTCTAATAAATGAAGTTGTGCCTCGAAAGTCCAATAAATGAAGTTGGACTTATAAAGTCCAATAAATCAAGTTGGGTCTCTAAAGTCCATTAAATCAAGTTGGGCCTCTGAAAGTCCAATGAAACAAATCAAGTTTAGCCCAAATCCTACAAGCCCATCAGATATTTCTAGAAAGTTCTAGAATCTTCCGACCCACTTGTCAAAGCCTGTTAAGCCTAGGGCAAAACCCTATTCTACACCTATAAATAGAGGTATTCCTCATTCACTTTTACAGATACACACAGAGACATCAAGACAACAACAACAATAGAAGATTCAAGACTTCAGATTCTCTACGAAGGTTTGAAGACGTTCTTCATCGGCTTCAAGCGTTCTTCGTGCAAGTCATTCGGAAATGGCATCCGATCAGAGATCAAGCTACTAAGCCCTTCGATCAGACGTTTCTCCTCAAATCTTCTTGAAGATTCACAAGCATTCTTCGTGCATGTCATCTGGAAATGACATCCGACCAGAGATCAAGCTGCTAAGCCCTTCGATCAAACGTTTCTCTTCTCAAAGATTCAAAGATCTTCCTCACAGACCCTCGAAGATTAAAAGACGTTCTTCATCAAATTCTAAGACGTTCGTCCAGAAAGTTTCCAAAAATCATGGTCGATTCAGAACAAGACGTTAAGTCCTTGGATCGATAACTCAAATCCACTACTTCAACTCCAAACAAGATTAAGGCGAGGATCACTCCAAAAGATCATCCAAGGCAAATTAGAGATTGAACCCGCAATATTCCAGCTTCAAAAGAGGAACAAATTAGAGATTGAACCCGCAATATTCCAGCTTCAAATTCAAAGAAATTAAGTTATAATTTCATTTCCGTATTTTTGTATTTTAATTCACGAGATTTGTATTTACACATTTAACTTTCAATTAATTCTGTCTTAATAGTATCGAGCACACTCACGTGAGACGGTATCACGGTGAGACGGAGCATAATGTGGGCATTGACGCTTTAACATTTTAAAAAGGGTAAGTGTTAATTTTTGTTGAATTGTACAACTTCTCATACAATTTTTTATCATATAAATTATTATGGTTACTATTGAATAGAAAGTGGACAAATTTATTGCCTAACAAAGTGATAAATAAATAGAAATGTATTTCGGATAAAATGAGACAATTAATAAAAAATGAAAAATTATATTTTATTTATTGATTAAAAAAATTCTAATAAATAGTTAACTTTTCATGTAATTAAAAAAAATGATATCAAAAAATCTTATTCGAAAATTTTTTATTGCTACCATTTCACAATTTTATGATACAAAATTTTATAGATATTACATTTATTATTTTACTTGACACTATATTTAAAATAATATTGAATTGTTAAAAATATAAAAAAAAGAAATAATTAAAATACAATTAAAAAAAAACATAAAAATTAACATAAAAATAAATATACAAAAAAAAAAGTGGTGGGGCCACAGGGGTTCTGAGCACTGCCCAACACCCCAGCATAGGCAAAATCTCCTCTCTTTCACTCTTGCTTTTACTTTTTTTCGTTCCAACATATAATGCTTGTAGAGGTGGCAAAATGAGCCGATCCGTAGCCCAAAAATAGGTTAGATTGTGCTAGGCTTAATTTTTTATGGCCCAAAAAGAATTGGGCCAATTTGGTTCTGCCCGACTATCTTGCCAGGTTGATTGAGCTTGGGGTGGATTTAGCCCGGGGTTTTGAACTGACCCATTTTTTTAAAATATTACAAAATTGATTAGAAGCAGTCGAATAATATTTCTAGCATTAACTCCAAGATTCCCTTTCTTTCTCTTTTTTTTTTTTTGGTCTTATGACATTCTCCAGTAGTCTTTACACCCAAAAATATCAAACCATAAGGAGACCCTAATATTTTACATTAATTAATATATACATTTTGAAGTGATATTTATACTATTATCATTATTTAATAACAGAGGATAATAAAATTGATAGAAATTCTTGAACTGTGCTGTTGTCTTTTTAAATTGTTATTTGAACTTATTTTAGATATTGACATCACTACATTTTTATTTTATGATAGTGAAGATTTTGGTTGATAATTATAATGAATTTTAGAGTAGTTTCACTAGGCTTGTGTTGTTTATGAGATGTTAACAATAGATGCTTCATGTTAAAAGATATCATGTTTTTTGTTTGTTGGATTAAATCTATTTTGATGCAATATGATGTCTTTTCGGTACATAAAAAAATAAGAAGAACCATATTTTTTTTGAAAATTATATAATTAACATTTAAAAATATTATAAAAAATATCATTTTGGCACGTTGGCCCGCCTAGGGTTGGGCTAGGCTTTGAATGGGTAGGCTCACTAAGAATCGAGCCTGACCCAACCCAAAACTTGCAGTTGGCCTGGTGGGCCGTGCCGAGGCAGACTCGATCGTTTTGCCATCTCTAGTTGTTTGTTTTTTAATTGTTACAACATTGAGTGGCTTAATGGGCTGCTCCAAAATGACATAATCATGGGTCCAACTACTTTTTCCATTTGGGCCGCCAAATGGGCCTGCAACTTTCTGCTGTTGAGCTATCTCCTTCATTTTTGCGAATTGGGCTGAGTGAGCATTTTTCAGCCACACATCAATTTTGTATCGTTCATAATTTGAGCTCACTAACTTTATTTGATCAGATTCTTTTTTTTTTCGTTGGACCCTCTTTTCGATGCACTTCTAATGGTTCAACCCTCTTCTCCAATATCTTTCTAGATCAGAACAATTTTGCATTAATATTTGCTAGATTTTACTCGATTCCTACACACTTCATCATATTCTCAAATAAACATGATTAATAACATTTTCATTGCAAATGAGATCAAATCACATCAAATATGACACAAACAATGACCATAAAACAAGAATTATCACCCTCACCAATAATAATAATAATAATAATAATAAATGTCAGGTGTTTAGATTGTGTCTAATCAGTACTTAAAACACGAGCCTCGCCGTAATTCCCAATTTATAATGGGACATGACCGGCAAGCTGGTGAAAAACGACATTGTTTTAGGTGATTTCCAACAATATAAGATGAAAATTGAGCAATTCTAGTAGTTATGGAACTAAATCATTTAAAAAATAGTTATGGGATGAAAATTGAGTAGTTATGGGACTAAAGCATTCCAAATTGAGCAATTCCTGTAGTTATGAGATTAAATCATTCAAAAAAATAGTTACGAGACTAAAACTGAGCAGTTTTAGTATTTATGGAACTAAATTGTTCCAAAAAAAAAAACAATGAGACTAAATAAAAAAAGGTACAAAGTTATGAGACCATTTATGATTTAATCCAGCAAAAAATACATTAAATGATTTAATAATGATAAATTTTTATATGAAATATTTCACGGATGTAAGATCCGTGAAATATGACTCGCAAATCAGAATGAGAAGCGCATAATACAGAGTTAAAAAAAATTTGTAAATCCTGTGCTGGTTGAATCAGGTCAAGCTGATATTTCGTAAAAATTAGCGCAAAGGCAGAACTGAAACTCGCTCCGAGATTTGTGTTACTATAAGGGAAAAATGTGTTCTTTGAGTGCATGGGTGTGTTACTATAAAGAAGAATCCGTGAAACATGACCCACGTGTCAGAAAGAGAAGCGCATAAACAAAGTGAGAAAAATTTGTGGATCATATGTTTGTTGATGTTGCCACCGATGTTACAACATTGTTTACAACATCAGTATTCGTCCTTTCTTCTTAACCACTAACACTTCTATGTTCAATGTTGTCTTTGATGTTGTTGACTGCAAGTTGACGATCTAGGTTGTTCTGCAAGATTCCAGAAGGTTCCACAAGCTTCAAGAATCGAGTAGAATGGACTAGATATGCGACTGTTTTTCAGAGATCAAAGAAGACCCACTAAGTGGCAGTTACAAAGATCGTGGAAGAATGGATTGAAGAGTTTCTAGATCCTTCAAGGAGGCTCTAGTAAGGCATACACGAAGTCTATAAATAGAAATAATGGTGTTCACATCAATTGCCAAATATCACCAAATATAGCTATATATCGTGTGCCATCTTTAAGCAACAACCGAGCATCAACTGTAGAGTGCGTGAGTGCATCCAGAGTGATAGGGTCATTGTTGTGGATTTTGTTTTACCATTAGAGTGTAATTGTAGGGTTTACAATATCTCGAGTTGGTGTTAGATTTGTTCTTAGAATATATCATTTGGTAGTGTAGAAATACACCTAGCCTTTTAGATCATATGCTTGATCTTGTTTCAAGAGGGTCGATTTGTGAACCTCTTTGTACTCATTATTTTTAATAAATAGTGATTTTGGCCATAGGGCTTCACAATCTACATTGATATAGATTGTGTAAAGTCTTATTAAAATTCGTGTGTTGTGTTTCTGAGTCTTCCGCTGTTTCTGTCTTTTGAATTTACTTTGAGTGTCACAACATTCAGTGTAACATTACTCAGATTTTACTAAACACAACACCGCATATCACACTTTCAGTTGGCACCAGAGCCGAAACTTGATTTTTCTAAGTTAGATCCTGTGTCAAGTGTGTTGTTTTTGTTATGGCAATGGAATATCCACTTACTCCACAAAGTTTGAGACCACCAATTCTTGATGGTACAAACTATGTGTATTGGAAACCAAAGATGAGAATATACATCAAGTCAATTGATGAACGTGCTTGGAGAAGTATACTTTCAGGATGGACACCTCCTAAGAATGCTGCAGATGAAGAAGGAGAAGTTACAGTCAAACGCGAACTGGATTTGACTAATGATGAAAGTACAACTGCTAGCTAGAATTCTAAATCTTTAAATGCAATATTAACATTAGTTGATATGACCATGTTCAAGATCATATCAACATGTGTTTCTGCAAAAGAAGCTTGGGATATATTGCAAGAGCACAATGAAGGTTCAGATAGTGTTCGAAGTGTTAGTGTTAGTGTCCTAGAGACAATCCTTTGTAAGGACATAATACTCAGATAATATTCAGTATTGGTTTAATATTATTATTTGTTTAATATTAAATGTATGGCGTTACACTCATTAGAATATTATGTTTGATTGTTTGCATTTATTCTTATATGTGTTCCCTTGAGTCACTGCTGTCATTGAGTGAGTGAGAACTCAGATGACTTAAGCATGATTCTTAAATAGCCCCAATCGAGGATCATCAAGAAAGGGATATTGATGATGTAGTGGAGATTGGTGTGCGATCTGCATCATACTCTTAGATAGTGTAGTAAGATCGCACTTATTACGAGATACTAGGTATCTCATGATGGATGCACAAATACCTTAGAGTATTGGTATACCCATCCGAGAAACCGTTCGATGTAGTTCCACTATATGTGTCTACGGGTGTCTCGGTTAGTGGGAGCGATGCGATACTCCTTTGACTTGAGGTCAATACGCACGACATGTATGGAGTGATGAACTTTGACCATGACCAATGCTTGCACCCTTCCATGGGTAGATACGGCTTGGATTGGGTTCATCACGAAGTGCATGTGCGTGGTAGTTGAGCCAAGAAAAGGATTCATTCCTCAAAGTGGATTTAGAGAGAATACTCATCTTCTCATCATAATTGGATCGAAGTCATTGGCCAATGCACGTCAACTTAGACTTTGTGACTAAGTGTGATAATAATGATCAATTAGTGATTTGAGATAAATTGATTAAGTTATTTGAATAGACACTTCATCATGTTCAAGACTAATCGAGTATTCGTGAATGAAAGGAAGAAATCGCAATTGCCCACGTTTCAGTTACAGGTAGTTGCATGTTTCTCGCAACGTACCTCATATATTGAGAATATCTGATTTATTGACTAGGGTTCAATTAAGACCGTTAGTTTGACTAATCACTCGATATATGAGGGCCTATGGGTCACACAACAAGTAGTTCCCTTTTATGGATTATAGTTGGTTGATTAAATGTTAAATTGGATTTAATATTTAATTTATGGAGAAGTAATTAATAATATATTAATTTGGAATTAATTATTATTAATATTTAATATTTAATTAAATTGGATTTAATTAAATAAGAATTCCCAATAATTATATTTGGAATATAATTGTAGGATTTAATGCATATGGAAAAAAATCATAGAGATTTTCATATAAGGCATTTAAATCCGTAGAGATTTATATTTAGGGAATTAAATTAAAAGAAATTAATTTAATTCAAGATTAGGGATTTTATTTCCCTAATTGGGCTAGCTTAGGGTTTAAGCTGGGCCTCCCTATATATACAAGCTCTAGGGAATTCACAAACAACGTTACTTCATATTTTCTCCATAAGATCTAGAGTGTAGATTTTCCTAGCAAATTTGTCTCGGGATTCAACGCTGGCAAACCCGTGCAAGTCTATAATCGGGGATTACGTGGATACTGTAGTAGAGAAATCTGCGCTCAACCTACTGTAAGATTTCTCATTATGATTATTGTAATCTGTATGCAATTAATTGTTCGTTGTTGGTGAACTATTATTTCCGCTGCCCTTGTGATTACGTGTTTTACGTGCCTCTATATTCGAACAGTGGTATCAGAGCTTCAGGCTCTTGTTTTAATTGCATAAAATCTGATTTTTAATTTTTTTTTTTAATAATCAGTGGGGCACGGTTTTTCTAATTAAACCACACCCCTTGTTTTGTTTTGTTTTGGTCCTGTTTCGCTCGTCCCCTTTCGTCTTCACCGAGAACCCAAAAATTAGGGTTTCTCCCCAATTTCCGCCACCGGGCTGCCTCGCGTTTTTGACCTCTGGCGACGGCGCTACGCCGTTTCGCCAAGGGCCGGTTCTAGGCACCGCGCCTCGTGATGCGCGCAGGAGCCCGCGGCTCGACCCCAAAACGGCCCTATCTCGCCTTGGAGGCTTTGATCGTTTCCGCTGCGATTCATGGCGAATCGCCGCTGATTCTTTTAGATTTCGACGTTGGTCCTTGAACGTACTCATGGCTTGGCCGGCGTGCCCATCTCTTCGCGTTTCAAGGCAGCGCGTCACCGGACTCTGGAAGAGTTAGTGGCGATGCGCTGCCGACTCGTCGCCTGCTTGTGTTCGTCGATCTGGTTTTGAACCAGAGATCGACCAGAGGTGCGGCACCGCGCTTACCCCTTCGCCTCGTCCGCATCGATGACGGGTCGCCCGCACGCTAGGCGTGGTGTTGGAGACCCGCGTTGGACCACTGGCCGAACCATGTCGCGTCGCCTCATTCGATTCTGTTCGTCTTCGTTGGGACCCAAACTGTTTTGATTGTTTTGGTTTCTTGTTTAGATTGAACGGATGAAATTAATTTGATTAATTGTGATGCGATTTTGATTCTGAAATTGGGTTAATTTGGTGTTTGGACTTCGAATTGGATTCGATTTGGTTGGGTGATGATGTAGGAGGGCTGTTTTGCAAACTCGATTTGAGACATGCCCTCCCGTGCAAATTTTAGAAATTGCACCTGAGCCCACAAGATTAAAATAAATAAAAACTGAATTTTGGAATTTTATTGGATATAATTCTGAGATTAAAATTCGGTTGGACCAAGACGATTAATTGGATTAATCAAATTTAATAATCTTAAAATGGATCTTTAATTAAAATTAAATTCGTTTTCAAAGGATTTATTAAAAACCCACTGTTAACTTGTTTAATCGTTTTTAAATTAGTTAACGTTTAAGTCCGCGTTGTAAATGTTTGGGTAGGCGGCGCCCAAATAAATGTCGGACGGTGTTAAATGCTTGGGTAGACGACGCCCAAATATTTGTGAGTCCGTATACATCATGTTTGGGTAGGCGGCACCCGTAATTGCTCAAATATGACTTAGACTTCATGGATCTCGATTAAGCAATTAATATCCCATCTTTTAAAACGTTCCTCACTAAAATATGGTTTTCTCATTAACTTGATAAGATGTCTTCCATCGAAATTAAAAGTAAACCGGAGATTTCGTTCCAATGAGTACTTAAAGACCCCCGTCTTTTGCTCGGATCTACATATAACGGGACTTTTATAGGGACATGAAAATGTCGCCGCTTGATGGTTGTAAACCAACTTAACTTTGTTTCGCTAGCCCTCGCGGGGAACAAAGGGTAAGTGACACCAGTCGAACTAGGTTTGACAACTAGGAGTTGCAATCTGGCAATTGGTTTGGAGACCTACCAGTTATGCTATCATAATGATCAGCCCTCGCTGGGATTATGATGGTAGTAATGTGGATCCTAGTCCATTATGATTTATATTAGATATAAATTCATACTTTTCCGATGAGGTCGTTAAGTATGTGAAAATAATGGAGACAAAATAAATTGAAAGGCCATATTTATTTTGAATCGCTGAATATTGATTATAGGAATTATGTGTTTTAATTCCCATTTTATTCTATTTCTCTAGGATTGTTGAAATGAATAACTTGTCATTGAGAAGTGTTTTGGAAACAAACAAGTTGGCTGGGCCAAACTTTCTCGACTGGCACCGAAATGTTCGTTTGGTGCTCAGGGAAGAGAAGATTGAGTACGTGTTGGACACACCAATCCTTGCTACCCCTGAGGCTGGTACTGAAGAGGCTGAAGCGTTCGACGCTGCTGCCCAAAAGAAGCATCAAGAGGATGCTTCCCAGGCTCAGTGTGTTATGCTACTCGGAATGACTCCCGAGCTGCAAAGGCAGCATGAGAAGATTCTTCCCTTCGAGATGATTAAGCATCTCAAGGATCTCTTTGATTCTGAATCTCGTTATGAGATTTATGAAGTGATGAGAGATCTGTTTAGATGCCGATTGTCCGAGGGAGGGAAGGTTTCTCCTCATGTATTGAAGATGATAGGGTTAATAGAGAAACTTGGTCGTCTGGGCATTGAGCTCAAGACCAACGTTGCTGTTTATGCCATTCTTCAGTCGCTTCCCGATTCATATTCGAGTTTCGTAGTAAACTTTAATATGAATAAGACAGAATCGACCATGCCCGAGCTTCATAACATTCTCAAGACTTTTGAGTCTTCCACTGCTAAAGAGAAGCCCGTACTCATGGTGAGTGCCTCTACTCCTTCTGGTCCGAAAGGAAAGAAGAAGCGGAGAGGCAGGGCAAAGAAAGGCGCTAAGCCTAGCTTCCTAAGCCCAAAGGTGGAATTCAAAAGAAGGATAGGGTGGACTAGAATGTATGCATCCACTGTAATCCGAAGGGGCATTGGAAGAAGGACTGTAAGGTTCTAACAGCTGAAAAGAAGACACAAGGTGTCTCAGCCACTGGAACAGGTATATTTGTTATTGAGATAAACATGTCCACAAATGATACTAACTGCTGGGTATTGGATATCGGTTGTGGCTCACACATTTGTACTAATGTGCAGGGTTTCAAGCATACCAGGGCAGTTAGGCCGGGTGAAGTCGCCCTACACGTTGGGAATGGAGCAAGAGTTGCTGCTGAACGTGTTGGTGTTTATGTTTTAGACTTATCTTCTGGTTTTAGACTTGAACTAAATAATTGTTATTTTGTTCCTTCTATTACCCGCTGCATTATTTCTATTCCGATGTTGAATATTGAAGGTTTTTCCTTCCATTTTGCAAATAATAATTGTTATTTTTCGCTTAATGGTGATGTGTATGGAAATGCTCATTTATCTAATGGTTTATATTTGTTGCATTGTGGACATAACATTCTTAATATACAGAACAAATGACTCAAACTTAGTAATCATGAAAACCCAACTTACTTGTGGCATTGTAGGCTTGGTCATGCAAATGAGAATAGGATAGCAAGGTTAAGAAAGTTAGACTACTTAACCCCATTCGACTTTGAGTCTTATGGTAATTGCGAATCCTGTCTCAAGGGCAAGATGATCAACAAACCCTTTTCTGGGAAAGGGGTTCGTGCCAAAGAAGTTCTAGAGTTGATCCACAGTGACGTTTGTGGACCGCTGCCCACTCTAGCTAGGGGTCAATTCGGCTACTTCTTTACTTTTACTGACGATTTCTCTAGATTCGAGTACGCGTATCTAATGAAACCCAAGTCCGAATCGTTTGAGAAATTCAAGGAGTATAAAGATGAAGTAGAGAAATATCTTGGTAAGAGTATTAAGACTCTTCGATCAGATCGAGGAGGGGAATATCTTAGCCATGAATTCATTGATTATCTGAAGTTGCATGGAATCCAATCACAATGGACTCTTCCCGGTACACCCCAAATGAATGGAGTGTCCGAGAGGAGAAACCGAACCCTGTTAGACATGGTAAGGTCCATGATGAGTTTCTCCTCCCTTCCGACATTCTTATGGGGATACGCACTCCAAACCTCAATCTACATTCTGAATATGATTCCATCCAAATCAGTTGAGCATACGCCATACGAGCTATGGCATGGCAAGAAGCCAAATTTCTCTCACATTAGAACATGAGGTTGCCCCGCGTTTGTGAAGAAAATGCTCACTGATAAGTTGGAAGCAAAAGATGAAAAGGGTTATTTTGTGGGATATCCTAAGGAAACTAGAGGATATTATTTCTATCTACCTCAGAAACAAACAGTGATTGTTTCAAGGCAGACTAAATTCCTTGAAGAAGACTACGTCTTCAAGGAACAAAGCCGTAAGACGATAGAACTTGAAGAAATTCAAGAACCACAACTTAACAAGGAGACTGATGTCTTGTCAAAGAAACATGACAAAGAATCAGTGGGAGCGTTCAACAGCTCACATGGTGGAAGTTTATCACTAAGTGATCCTCTTTCAGCCAGTGGGAGCGTAATTGGAATTGCATTGCCCGAGCAACGAACTCCAAGTGGGCTGAATGAGAACAACATAGTTCAAACTCTCGCCCAAGAGGCATTCAGAAGTGCTAAGGAGTATCGGGAAGTGTCGCTCTTGAGGCCTCCCCGTTCGACAATGAAATCGCCGCACCATAAAATTTTCACGATCAGAATGTGCAGTCTGAGCAACCACAACTCCGTAAGTCCATTAGAGTTCATAATCCACCAACAAGATATTATGGCTTCCTCGTATAAGAGCATGATGATGTGGAGATCCCAGATAAGGACGAACCTAGAACTTACATTGAGGCAACATTAGATGTTGACTCAAAGAGTGGCATGAAGCCATGAAATCCGAGATGGACTCAATGTACGTCATGTTGGGATTATACTGGAAAGTATGCTTTTTACTTTGTATAATCAAAACTGAATTTCAGACTTATTTACTGAAATAAATTGTTTATCACTGATGCTTTAAATATTATCGAATGTTACATATATTTACTGAATAACTGCTCAATAATTCGTACGTGTTACATTGTAGTTAATTTAGTGATACCAGATCACAGAAGATTAAATTAACAGTCCCTTGTAACTAAAAGTACGCCATTCACGACCTAGATGGAAATGAACAACCCATCGTGAAAGGTTGAAGTGTAAGGCTCAGATTGGCTTGTCTTGACCAAGAGATTACACTAGTACATGACTGATGCACTGAATAGGACCTACAGGAGGACAAATTCTTCAGAACTGAACAAGGAAGAATTAGACCTCAGTGGTTCGTTATTTCTTAATCTTTGCTCCTTAAATAGGATCACGTGTGATCGGTAACTATTGCTTTGACTTATCATGGGTAGAGAATCAACGAGATTTAATACTTTTTATCTTGGTTAATATTATTGGTCACATGTGATTGCTAAGATTTAATACGGAGAATCGTGTGCAAGTACGCTTGTTTGATTTGTCCCCTTGGGAGGTTCATAAGCTTTATCATACCAAATCTTGCAAGTGGAATTAGTTTCCGGTATGGATAATAATGTTGAACCGTTCCTTGACCAAGGACAAAAGATATTATTTAACGGAAAGCTATTTCAGTGGCTTGAATTAATTAATCTTAAACACGGGAAATAATAACCGGGAGCCATATTGACTGTAATATGGGTTAGGATGGATAGTCCAATATTAATTATGTAGTGGGATTAATTAATATTTATGGGCTTGAATAATATTGTGGCTCAATATTGATAATTCAAGATCCATTGGAAGGTCCAATCTTAATTCTCCTAAAGGCCCCCTAAGTAGCCCAACATATAGTCCAATAACTGAAAAAAGTGTTTAAAATAAAATAAATATTGTTGCTTATTTTTTCTAATTATTTTCGAAATTTATAGATAAAAGGGGAGAAAGATTTTCTTTGAATTTTGTTATGGAATGAAGATATGTATTCTTGGAATACAAGATTATCTCATTAAATTCAAGAAATCTCCCACTTGGTTATTTATAAGGAAAATTTTGAATTTTTTGAAAGATAAAGGGCAAGAAAGATTTTCTTGATTTTCTTGAAAATATATTATGGAAGATATGTATTTCTTGAAATACAAGAATATCTCATAAATTCAAGAAGATCCAAATCTTGAATTCTTGCCTATTATTTTCGAAAATATCCCATAACAAAGAGTAGGTGGGATTTTGTGGAATATTATAATTATGGGAAAAAGAATATAGGAGATATATTCAAGATTTCTTGGAGATCAAGAAAAGATTTCCCCACATTGTTTTTTGCCACAATTTTCGACCACCTATGCTCTATAAATAGGGGATGACTCTTTCATTCCCAAGTACAATTCCATGCGCTGGAAAAATTAGTAAATCCACAAAGGTGGTGCAACATAATTTATTTTCCTTTTGTTAATTGTTCACAAGTGTCCTACCACCGGATAGTCGAATAAGGATTAAGGGAATACTTGGAAAGTTCTTTTGGTTAGTCTAATCAGCCATAACACTGTCATCCCAAGAGGTACGTTCACGTAAACTCGTAGAATTCCGCATGCGTAGGATTTACGTGAATTAATTATATGCATGATATGTTGTTGGATTATTATTTGAATTAATATAGGATTAATTCATGCTAGTAATAATTATAAGAATTAAATTTGTATTTAAATATTCACCCTAAATAGATCTGTGCAACTTATTCCCCAACAACTGGTACCAGAGCCACGGTTTCGGGCTCTGAATTTTTTAAATTTTAATTTAATTCGCTGACATTAAATTTGAAATTGGATAGTAGAATTGCTAGATCTGTTTTGCAGGTATCCAATTGTCATGGAATTTAATGTGTTTATTTATGCATGCATATAAATTGTGGTTTTTAATCGATTCGTTCAGATTCGTTTTGCCTCGTGAGAAAATCCACGAGTAGATTAGGATTTGTTTGATTGGATCAATGTAATAGACTAGTCTAGATCTAGGTTTATTTATTTTTTGTAAATAAATTGTAACCGGATCGAAAATGAAGACGAAGACGAAGAATTAAAGGATAAAATCGAACCGGCGTGGCGTGGGCCGTCGTCATGTAAAACATGAGGCAAGGAGACGGGCGCGGGGCAGGGTGGAGGCAAGGCGCGGCGGCGCAAGGATCGGGCGCATGGGCGGATGCGCGGCGCCTGCGCGCCACCGTCTTGCCCGAAGCCGGGCGGGATCGGATCTTGGCGGATGGCGGCGTCGTGGTTGCTTGCTCATGGTTGGCTCATGCGAAAGCGTATCTTATTATCTTGTGATACGTCGTCGTCTTTTAGAAGCTATGGACCACCATCTTGCGGCTTCTTTGGCGCGGGCGGCTTCTTAGAAGTATCTTGAGGCCGCCGAAGTCTTGGCCAGTGGCCCACCGGATCTTGGCATGCATCCCTTGCGAGCTACTTGGCGTGGCATTTCGAGATTTTATATTTTTTTCGAGACGATCGAGTGGGAGAAATTCAAGGCGGTGTTTCTTCAAGATCAAGCCAAAAAAATCAAACCATGACAATTGGATAATTTGTGCCCAATATGTTTATTTTTCTCGCTTTGCTTGATTTATTATTGTCTTATCTTATGCTTTATTTAATTTGTTTAAATGTGTTTGCATGAGAGTTGCCCAATGAAAAATCTCACATTCAAAATTACTAAGTATGTTTAAATAATTAATTGACAATTTTATTCCTGATAATAAAATTGAATTAATTTTGACCTCCATGATTTATTTATTTGTGAATTCTTTTGGAAAAAAATTCCCCCACGGACGGTCAAAAGATAGCTTTCACATGAATGAATTCCAAATGGATGATTGTGGGTTATTATTAGTGGCGGCGATGACCCTCCCCACGAGGCTCGTTCAATCTGAAATAATAATCCTCAGATTTAATCATGGTTATTACTTAGGTATAAAATTGATATGCATATACTTCCCCAAGTCCCTTTCAATTTTATATTGGTCAAGTGAGAACTACTAATAATCTGGATATTAAAGGTTTGTAAATGTTCTTGTTTGTAACACCTTAAATGTGTTTAAATAATGACCCACCCCACGTGGCTTATTTAAACTGTTTTTGAATGTTGGGCGATGCATGTTCATATTTTTTGAGATTTTAATATGATGCATGTGATCAAACCTTGTGATATATTTGTGCTTATGCATATTATTGTTTATTTCATTCATCATGTCGCAACCTTTTAATCCTTTGTTATATACACTCAAAGAACACCAATTAACTGGCGAAAACTATAATGTTTGGAAACGAAATATGAGTTTTGTCCTACCTGCACAAGAACATTATTGAGTTCTTGATGTACCCAAGCCACGTAAGCCTACTGATGAATCACCTAATGCGGAAAGACATGAGTATAATATTTGGGAGCAGGCCAATGAACCTATGAAACGTGTAATCTTGACTTCACTGTCTGATGATTTGAGACACATTCATGAAGGTGTTGAGTCTACTGCAGAAATTATGCAAAGTCTTGAAGAAATGTTTTTAACAAAAGACCGCATGATCAATCAGTTTAAAAATGACGACGTGGCTAGGCTAAAGATGGTTGAGGGAACACCCGTAAGGGAGCATGTTCTCAGAATTAAACACCATTTTCAAAAACTGGCTTATCTCGGAACTAAGTATTGTGATGAGGTCCAAATCGAATTTCTGTTGCTAACTCTGCCAAGAAGCTTTGATGGATTTTACTGTAGTTTTGTGATGAGTGATCACATGTTTACTATGGATATCCTACAAGAAGCCTTGTAGAAAGTAGAGAAGCATTTAGGAAAGAAAGACGAAGCATTGGTGACCAAAAGTCTTTTCTCGAGATCTAGGCCAGTGGAAGGCAAGTCTCAAGAAAAGGAAAGTGGTCAGAACCAAAGCAAACTCATCACTAAGAAAAGTGAGAAAAAAACATTTAGCTGGTTGGGTGTCAAGAAAGGACCAAAAGGAATATGTTTTAATTGCGGTGAGAAAGGACATTGGAGGTCAGCCTGTTCCAATCCTAAAAGGAATGAAAAGAAAGGTAATTCTCACGCACTAGTTGTTGAAACTTGTTTAGCGACGTATGCCTCCCATTTATGGGTGGTGGATACGGGATCCACTGATCATGTTTGTTTCACTTTACAGGGGTTCAAGCGGACCCGACAACTAAGTGGAAGTGAGATCCTCATCACACTGGATGATGCTACGAGAGTGGCAGCTGAAGCAGTGGAAGAAGTGCACCTGTCTTTTGAAGATAGAGTTTTAATTCTAAGAGATGTTCTTTACGTTCTGAGTTTTAGAAAGAATTTAATTTCAGTTTCTAAACTTTTTCATGATGGATATTCGGTTACTTTTAATAAAGTTGTTACCATTTCTCTTTCTGATAAATTTATCTGTCATGGAACGTTGTCGAATAATCTCTATACAATTAACTGTGCACACCACTCACGAAATGCATCCGATAACACATCAATCAAGCTTTTAGAAAAAAAACGTTCATCAGACGTGAACGAGACACTTCTTTGGCATCTAAGATTGGATCATATAAATCCAAAGAGGATCCAAAGGTTGGTGAAAGACGGTTCACTGGAGTTTCTCCAAGTTGAACCGATTCCAACCTGCGAATCATGTTTGGAGGGTAAAATGACCAAGAGGACATTTGGAGCCAAGGGGAATAGAGCCAAAGAAGTGTTAGAGATCGTTCACACAGATGTATGTGGTCCAATTTCAACCAAATCAAGAGGAGGTTATGAGTATTTTGTCACTTTTATTGATGATTACTTAAGGTACGGTTATATTTTTCTTATGAAGCATAAATTTGAGACCTTTGAGAAATTCAAAGAATTTAAGGCTCAAGCAGAGAATCATAGGAAAAAACGTATCAAGTCTCTACGATCTGATCGTGGAGGCGAATACCTCAGCGATGAGTTTTTGAACTACTTATCTGATGAAGGGATTGCATCCTCACCATCCATTGCACGGGAACCCCTCAACAAAAGCGGGGTTGCGAGGCGAAGAAACAGAACTCTTTTGGAAATGGTTAGATCTATGATGAGTTATCGCGGATCTTCCCAAGTCATTCAGGGTCATGCCTTGAAAACAACGACTTACATTACGAACTTGGTGCCATCCAAATCGGTTCCAAAAACTCCCAAAGAATTGTGGACCGGGCGCAAGCCTAGTATGAGACACATGAGAATTTGGGGATGTCCGGCCTACGTGTTGGACAAGGAAGCCGGAAAATTGGATCCTCGATCAGAATTAAGGTTGTTTGTAGGATACCCCGAGGGAACAAAAGGGTGTATGTTTTATGGTCCCGAAGATCAAAAGGTGGTCATAAGCACCCACTTTAGATTTTTTGGAAGAAGACTATATGAACAAAAGAAGACCCAGAAGTGAGATTACCTTAAATGAGCTAAGAGGGCTAACCTCAATGCCAACTGTACAAGATGATATACCAAACGACACACTTACACAACCGGAGCCTCGTCGTAGTGGGAGGGTTGTGAAATAGCCCGAGAGATTCATGAGAATATGAGAGTCCTCAGACTTGATTCCCGGACAAGACGAATCAGACCCATGGACATATGACGAGGCAATCCAAGACAAGGATGCAGATTCTTGGCAAACAACAATGAAAGCCGAAATGGGTTCTATGTTTCATAACAGAGTGTGGGAGCTAGTTGAACCACTTAATGGGGTCAAACCCATTGGTTGCAAGTGGGTGTATAAGAGAAAAAGAGGACCGGACGGGAAGGTGGAAACCTTCAAAGCAAGACTCGTGGCGAAAGGTTATACTTTCGAAAAGAAGGGATCGATTATGAGGAAACTTTTTTCGCCCAGAGCCATGCTTAAGTCCATCCATATTCTCTTATCGATTCTTTGCGCATCTCGACTTTGAAATCGGCAAATGGTCATCAAGACAAACTTTTCCTTAACTAAGTCTTGATGAAGAGATCTATATGCAACAACCCCAAGACTTCATTGAAAAAGGCCAAGAACACCTAGTTTGTAAGCTCATGAAGTCCATTTACGGACTCAAACAGGCATCCAGAGCTTGGAACCAATGTTTTGATCATGTTATAAAGTCTTATGGGAACAAAAAGCGTGTCGGAACTGCATTGGTATTCTTAGTACTATACATAGACGACATACTGATCATCGGGAACGATGTGAAGGTGTTATCAGACGTAAGGGCATGACTTTCAAAACAGTTTGATATAAAGGACTTAGGGGAAGCCGCACACATCCTTGGGATCAAGATCACTCGAGATCGCAAGAAAAGGATGATAGGCTTATCGCAAGCTTCATACATAGACACTGTCTTGAAACGATTCAGCATGCAAGATTCCAAGAAAGGCTTCGTACCTTTCAGATATGGAACCCATCTATCCAAGAAAATGTGCCCTAAGACGCAAAAGGAGATAGATGACATGAAAGACATTCCTTATGCTTCGGCTGTCGGAAGCCTTATGTATGCAATGTTTGTATGATGAGACGGATATCCGCTTTGCGTTGGCATGGTGGCAAGATATCAAAGTAACCCGGGAAAAGAACATTGGACGGCAGTTAAAAACATTCCGAAGTATCTGAAAAGAACTCGGGATAGAATGTTAATTGTAGGTCCCGAACGGGTTAGTGAGGGCAGAAGTCTAGAGGGGAGGGGTGAATAGACTTAAAAACTTTTGTCAGATCGGTATGAGGCGATTAGCCCGATCAGTCTTGAGTGAATCGATTTTTGGCTGATAACCAACTTCTTGTCGCTGAAGGCAGATTAGTTCGGTAACTATCAGTTTAACTGATGTGTGCGGAAGCTTAAGTTTTACCCGTGTGAAAAACCAGTTTTGATAAATCAGATTCCAAAGTTAATCTTTTAATCAGTTGACTGAAGTGTCAAGTTTGATCAGATCAGAAGCTTGGTGCTAACTGATCTCAATTTGGAATATGTATGCGCTTTAAAAGTTGTGTGCGATTGTGTGTCGTTAATCAAAGCGATAAAGGCACACAAGATTTATAGTGGTTCGGACAAACCAATCCCCACGTCCACTCTTCCCTATCACAAGGGCACCTACTTAACCAACTGGACTTTGTTTTATGTGTAAGTCCAACACAGTACACCAACTAGATGTTTAAAGAGTTCACACTCAACCGATCCCAGAGATCAGAACTAGAAACCCTAGTCTGAAATCTTGCTAAACAACTTAACCTAACTTGGGGGTTTGGATAAGATTGTATTGGTTCCAACTATGAAATCTTTTCTTTAGCGTATAAGCGACTAACAATGACTAGATGAAAAGATTTCTATGCTAAGAACTTTATGGGATGAACACTTAATAAAAATCAATCTTCTTGTTCGTATTCTTGTGCGGAAGTCTGATATTAGCTTGAGCTTCTTGATTGTTCAGCGTTTTCATTTTTTTCACTCTAAGGTGTAATCCCATATATATAGACCTTGAAATCAAAGAGCCGTTGGAGAGCAATTTGAATTTCAGGCTATATTTGGTAGACTTGCAGGCTTGATGTGACGAGCTTCAGGAACGGCATGGCCAAAAGCGTGAATTTGTACTTTGTAGTCGTTCTGAGAGGTAGCATCGAAATCCCGCAATTGCCGGCTCCGATCATACGTGTCTTGTTCTTATTGAATAGCAGACTCCACTTTTCAGTGTTGTTCTTCCAACTAAGCTTGACATTCTTCTTGTTCAGATCATCGACCTATGATTAGGTGAAACATCAGATTTCACCTGGTGAGCTGACCTAATCAGTCTGAACTGATCAGTCTACCTGATAGAGTCTTCTGGTGCCGGTTGACTTAGCTTCAACTAGCAGACCCGGCTGATGTAGGTCTTCTGGTCTGATCTTCTGGAAGTCATATGATCTTCAAGTATTCTGAGTTTGAGCTTTATGACTTCAGCTGAGATATCTGATTAGATCAGATCGATCTGATCTTCTGTTCTTGTCTTGCATTCCGGCCTGTCGGATATCAGCTGTCTTTTGAGTCTTCAGATCTGACCTATACATATTGAGTTTCCCCCTCAATATGTGACCTATCTATTTCATCAGTCGTTCTATACAATCATTATCAACTGGTCTCCTATAGCAGGTAATATAAACATCAGTCAGCTAACAGGTCTGACTGGTCCTATTACATGTGTTTTTGGAACTTTCATCAAAACTATAAATTTCCCAACAATTTCCCCCTTTTTGATGAAACCAAAACACTTTGAGAAACCAAAAAACAGTTGATAAAAAAAAAATAGAACAGTTAAGAGCATATAATCAGAAGACAATGAGACTTTGTCTTAGGATCAGAAAATAAACTTTTCTCATTAATGAATGTTGATTACATGTTACATCAGAAAAGTTTGAAAATAAGAACAGCTGATCCTGAGTAGTCTTCTGATTCTTCACTCTTTGGGCTTGTATCCTTCTGGCATCTCTCTTTGATCTTGAGGTACGTTGAAAATCTGATAAAGTTTCCATTTGACATCATTAGTTTGCTGAAGATCAGTTATATGCGTTTTGCTCAGGATGTCGAAATAGAATCTTTGAAATGCCAGTCATTCAAATGAGCCATCCGCCTTCTTTTTGAGTACTCCAAATCATCATACTCTTGGCGAGATATTTTTACATTGATAAGCTTGGCCTCATTTTCCAGATACTTCAGAAAATCCGGGTATTTATTTTCTAACCAGTTGAGGAATTCTTCATCAGGAGATTCTTCTTGTGGAACAAGATTAAGAACAAAGGCATCCAGAAGCCATTCACTCCTGATCTTATTCCATTCCTCAAATATCTTAACATGTCTGCGGCCGGTTTTTTTGATGATCTCATCAACTCTTTGCTTTGGCGACTTAGGTTCTGCACGAATTTTCCAAATTTCCTTCCTTTCTTCACTCTCGATCTGAATTTCTTGTTCAGATTTTCTGCCTCTGACATTTTTTCTGCCCTTCTTTCTTCTTGACATTTTCGGGCTTCTTCAGCTATCTGTTCTTTGGACATCTTTCCAGTAGACCGAGTTTGTGATGTCCCTGCACCTGTTATGTCAGATGGTTTCTCAATCTGTCCTTCCCCCTTTTTGGTTTGATCAAAAAGAGTAGTGAGGTGGGAGGTGAGAGAACCAAAGTTGACTGCTATGGCCTTGTTGAAATCTGCAACAGATATGCCTTGAGATTGAGCAGTTAGATTTTGAATTTTCGATATCAGCTCAGTCTTGACGGATTCCATGGCAGTGGAGAGTGTTTTAATCAGTTTGTCAAGTTTCTCTTCTGTCAATTCTAGCTTGTCAGTGAGCATTAGAAAAGAAACTTGTTGTTTATCCACCTGAGTCAGTTTGGTATCAACGGTCTTTATCAGATCAGCTGACGCAGTGGACACAGTTTGGGAGAACTGATCTTTGATTGCTCCAATCTGGGAAATAGCCAATTCCCTTTGATCTGTTATTTCTTTGATGACAATCTGCCTTTGATCAGCTATCAGTCCCTCAACTTCTTCTTTCAGGAGATCTTTGAGACAAGATTTGATCTCCTGAAGTTGATCAGTAGTGACGTGTGATGTTGGAATATTGAGTGTCACTTGATCTGATTCAGTTGTTTGTGCCTCCAGTGGTTGGTCATGAACTATGACACAGTTCCACTATCATCGGCAGACTCCTCAGATCCTTCATGATGGCATCTGTTTTCAGAGCTTTGTCACCGCTCTCGATTAAATCTGTTCCCAAGAACCCTAGCTTCCGTGGATCGAGCTTTGACAGATTTAGCGATTATCGGCTTTCGGTGGTGATCCCACTTTAGCGATTTCCTCATGTCAAAATCGGGTTCTGCAAACTCATCTGCACCGCCCATCTGTTCAATAATTATTATAAAGTCTGAGAAGCTTTTTAATCGAAGATCTCTCCAGGTGAGGATCTCTAAAACTTCCTCTCGTATGGCAGGTTGGGCGACCAGTTCTGGATACAACTCATCAATTTCTCTTTCGATTCGCATTCTGATCAATTTCCGGTTATGATCTTTGTTGATCCGGACTCGTGAATTGTTGGTCCAGATTCGATTTGATGAGATGTGGAAGGTTCCGTTGTGCTTGAGTTGGCGAAAGATGGTGACGGTTAAATCCTGCAGATATTCTCTGTGGAAGCAGTGCTTACGGTTCCACAACAGTAAAGCTTTCTTGTTCGCGAATCGATCTGATTTGGAGTTCACCGCGGTGGAAGAATAGGAGAGACATGCTTTCGTGACCATTAGTCCGAGTGGTGAATCACCAGAATAGGAGGAGAAGGAGATCGTTCGTCTCGAGCTTCTTCCTCAGAATGATCTGGCGAGCTCTCACCTTGAGAAGCCTGCCTGGCTGATGCTTCACCTGATTTTTGTGGTGCAACAGACTGTTCTGGGGCTCCTTCTTCATCTGACTCATCTTCTAGCATCAGAGTCATGGAGGCTTGTTTCGCCTTCTTCTGCCTCTTCTCCTGGGCCTTCACCAGTTTTCTTTTCTTCTTCTGGGGGGCATCTGGTGGGCCTTCTGGGGACCTTCACCAGCTCGAGCTGATTCGCCCGCGTCTGGTGTAGCTTTCTTGCTCTTTCCTTTCTTTGACTTTGGGGGGGTTGGCCGCATATCATCGTCTGGTGGCCCAAAAATGACTGAAGTGGCTGTGAGAAAACCCTTATAGGACTTCAGTCCATTCTGTTCCCATTTGGCCCTTGGCATTTTATCTTGTAGGATAACTGCAACCTTGTTGAGATTGCTGATCTTTTTCTTCAGAAATACCTGCCTCCACTCATCAACTCCAAATTTATCATGTTCTTGGAGTAGAATGGCCTTCAGAAACCCATGCCAATTGATGTTTTTGGCTTCATCAATTATTGCAAAACCATCTTTGTCTGATTTTGACGGATGTAATAGCATCTCGGGCTGAATCTGATACCCATAATTGTTTTTGACAATATGTCAAACAACAATCGGTATTTCCTCTTGAGCATTGGCCTGACAAAACCTGACGTATGATGTTTGTCAGCTTCTCTGAAGCGCTCTTTTCTGATCAGCTCATCTTCGTTCTCCCTGTAATGAGCAGGCGAGATTCGTCCTTTGGGTAGGCTGAACAGACGAGTTATATCCTCATTCGACAGTCTGATTTCTTCTCCGGTGACTGTCGAAAGTAGTTCTTCTCCTGGAGCATCCGTATCCACTCTTAAATTCCTTAGGAATTCTAGTGCTTCATCTTTGCATCCTTTGGATTGAGCAAAGCCGAAAATTTCTCAAGGCCTGCTTTTCTCAGAATTTGCTCGACCTCCATGGATTCCGGATCCTGAGTGATATTGAACTGTACGAACTTATCATCCACAATCTTTGTTGCCAGTTCCGCATAGTTGCACATTATCTTACCCATACCGTGAGTGATCATCTATAGATAAGATAGATTCGGTTAAAATTGTGCATTAATACAAAGAATATCACACAAGCGGAAACTAAGAATCAATAAAGCATAACACAGGATAGAAACATTTAAGATCAATGGAAAAAGAATACATCAAATAAACATAAATTACCAGATTCTGTTTTTCGGAAAGATGATTTTGAAACTTAGGAAAACACTTTGAATCTGAGAGAAGTAATTTGGAGTTTTCAGAGAATAAATCGCAAGTTTGTGAAATGGAAAACTCTGGTATGTTTTTGATGAACTTTATAAAGACGAGGAGGGAAGAAGAAGACACGATTTTGAAGATCAACCGTTTGAAAAGATTGAACGCTCCAGATTAAGCGGTTTTGATCGTAGGGTCAGGAAAAAGCACGTACGAAAACCTTTTGGATTTAAAAGCACATTTAGTAGCAGTTAATACATGTTCCCCACGTCCGCATTAAATGATTTGCAGGAAATACGTCACAAGGATAATGGGTATAATAAGGCAAATAATATCAGATAAGATCCGATAAATAAGCAAAGAACAAGAGAAAAGGAAAGCGTATCTGGTTGACTGATATTGTAATCAGTCAATACCACTTGTCCATGTTGATTTCACTTGTTGATCTTAGTATTCTGCCTAAGCCTTAAAATTTCCCAACTGATCCTTTTAGCTGATCTTCTTCACTTGCATCTGATCTGTTGAAGTTCCAAGCTCAACTGATCTTCCTTGAATACGTCTGATTTCCCTTCTGATCCTCCTTGATCAGTTGAAGTTCCCCCTTCAACTGATATTTCTGTTTTTCCCATAGACTGATGTATCTGATTTGTTGGAGTTTCAAGCTCAGCTGATCTTCTTCATCTGATCAGCTTCGTATGTATCAGATTTTGGTTGACCTAATCTGATGTTTCTCAAGTCAATCCAATTCTTGGAATAAGTGTTACCGCCAAAACTTAGTCTAGAATAGTAGTCTCTATTCCCTAAGTTGGCGCGATTTGACATGCGTAATTATCATCTGAATCTTTCGATATGTCAATCCGCCGTAAATTTATCCAATTATCGGTCGCGTGATTCCTACATTGTCCTTTTTTGGTGCAGATTTCTCTAAAAGGTTTTGAGAACTCGAATTTGCATTTGCACCCTTGCTTGGCCTCTATAAATTGGACCAATTGTTTTACACAACATAACCCATTCACCATTCTTATCTTCTTTGTAGAATCATGAAACCTGGTGAACCCCTATTTCCGGTGAAACTTCCGGCAAACACCTTTACCCCTTTTTCAATGATTTCAGCTTCTCAAATCAACCCTGTGCGTCCCTTATCACTGTTTTCGTTATCATCAAAGATTTCACATACGATTGTTGCAAAGCTTCTCTACCACCATGGCGGCGGGCCTGCTGTTGCAACTGAGAAGACACTTCTCCTAACCGTATGCACCTTGTGTGTCTATCGTTATGATGTAACTACCATCAACAGACTTAGTCTGAAAATGAACGTGAGTTTGATATGCGATCTTGATCAGCCAACAACTGATCTTCGTATATTAACTCACCATTTAACAGCTGGAGAGCCCACTGACTCTTTCTTAGGGCTCCTGGCTTAAAAATCCTATCAAGGCCGCTGTCGCTCCACTGGTTTTAGCTTCAGCTAGCGGCTTTAGGATTTCTTTAAAGCCTCTCTCACCCTTGTTAAGTGGGGGAAAATGAGAGCATCAGATTTAAAATCTCTCTCTCCCCTGCTCTACTTGGGTTAGGATGAGGGTTTAGGGTTATAGGTTTAGGGTTTTTGGTTATTACTTATGTACCGACCTCCGGGTCCTTTGTACTTGTATCTTGTAATGTAATCGGACCTTCGGGTCTTTATCAATGAAAAGTTCTATTATTCCATTGTTGTGTAAAATTCCTGTATCCTTATGCGATTTTAAGCTTTAATCTTGTGAATACCACTTGTGAATCTTGCTTGTTGAATATCAGCTTAATCGACTTACAAGGATGTAAAATAACCCAACTGATTTAATCAGATATTCCTTTAAAATTGTGCGTTTCCTTTAATCTGATAAACCCTAAATCTGATAACTTGTAAAACTGATCAGTTCCTTTGAATCTTGTTGAAATTCAGCTTAATTGACTTACAAAGTATAACTGAACAGATTTAATCAGATAATCCTTTAAACGATCAGTTCATTTAATCTGATAAACTTTAAATCTGATCGGCATCTTCTCATATCAGTTCCTTGACTGATCTTCTGATCAGTTGAGATACCAAAATCAACTGATTCCTTTCAGCTGGTTAGTCTCTTAACCACCGGTTCGAGAAACAATCCATCAAACATTTTAGGTGCATTTTCTCCAAGATCCAAAAGCCCTAAATTTCATTGCATAATTCTCTCGAATCGATCTCAGCTAGTGGCTTGGTTAGAATATCAGCTTTCTGTATATCAGTATGAATATTTTCCATTCTGATATTCTTCTTTTCAACATGATCTCTTATAAAATGGTGTCTGACATCCACATGCTTGCATCTTGTATGTAGAACGGATTTACGAGTTATTGCAATAAAGACTATTATCATCACGAAAAAATAGGTACATTTTTAGCTTCAATGTTATAATCCCTCACCGCCGACTAAGCCCGGAGAGCGATTGGGAACAACGACTTCCTGCAGACCATGTATTACCTTGATGGTAGATATACGCTGAATGATGTCCGCTTCTTTGAAAACCACGAGATCGGTTTACTTCCTAAGAATTGACAAGTTCACGAGGTGGATTTTACATCAATCTTGCAACCTCCATAATCGTAATCGAGAATACCCACTAAGCTCTAGATTATCATCGATGGGTAAAATAAACCAAGATTCTTTGTCTCGCCAGGATACTTAAGAATCCGCTTAGTCGCTTCTAGGTGACTTATCATTGGATTTGCTTGAAATCGCACATACACCTACACCCTCTGCGAAGGTTATATCTGGTTCTGCTGGGCGGTCGGTATAGTAGAGATCCAATGAGAGCCCTATATTCCTTCCGATTTGTTTTTCGACCATCCTCATCCGGATCCATCTTGAATCCACCATCATAGGAATTTTGGCTTCCTTACAATTTTGAACTCCAAACTTAGCCAATAAATTCCTAGTGTACTTTGCTTGGCGAGATAAATATCCCTTCAGACTTTGCTTTTTACTTGAAGACCCGTAAAGTAATTCATCGACCCATCATGGACATCTCGAACTTCCCTTGCATCGACTTTTTTCAATCTTTCACATAGACTTTTGTTGGGAGATCCGAAGATGATGTCGCCCACGTAGATCCCAACCATCGAATATCTTCTCCATCTTCTATTCTCGAATAAGGTTCTATCCATTGCTCCTTTAGTGAACCCACTTTCGATCAAGAACCGAGAGAGTGTATCATACCAAGCTCGAGGAGCTGTTTTTGAGCCATAGAGAGCTTTTCTTAGACAGTACACACGTTTGCTCTTTTCAAAGCACGGAGGTTATTCGACATAAACTTCCTCTGCTAGTACCCCCGTTTAAGAAAAGCACTCTTTACGTCCATCGATACCACGATGAACCCTCTCGTAGGCGATATGCCGTAAATGACCGAATGGCTTCTAAGCGGCGGCCCGTGCAAAGGTCTCATCATAATCAATTCCTTCTGATTGTGAATACCCCTTAGCAACAAGTCTTGCCTTATTTCTGGTGATGACGTTTTTCTCATCTCTCTTGTTCTTGAATACCCACTTCGGCCAATTACGTCTTGATGAATTGGTCCGCATCTACCCGTTCCCAAACTTGATTTACCGAAACCGCTCCGACTCTTCCTACATTGCTAGAATCCACTTGCGTCTTTGTAGAAACTTCCTCTATAGTTGTTGGTTCCTTCATAGAGCGGATAACAACAATACATGGCACTTTCACCAACGATGTCTAGTTTTAACTTTATCAGATGGGTCTCCGATTATCAGATCAGTTGGATGACTGGTTATCCAGGTCCTTCTGTTCTGATTTGCGTTGGTTTGGAGAACATCGTCCGTTTCTGATAAAATTTCATTACTAGCGATTGGGAGTGGTGCAGAGTTATGATCCACTTGATAAGAACAAGTCTCAGCTGATGTTGGACTCATCATGTGCTGATGTCTGTTCGTGGGAACTTCTGGTGTTCCCCCGAACACGATGGTTCGATTATCTTTATCTCACCATGTCGACTTCTTCTTCACCGACAGTTTTTCGTACCTTAGGATCTGAATGATCGGGTGAATCAGCTAGATCTGGAATGTATACCGTTACGGTTTCTGATTCTTTCTCTTTGATCATTAGCTGATCCATTTTCTGAGCATCAGGTACTTGTTGATCAGGTACATCTTGTTCTGAGGCAGATTTCTCTTGATCGAAGATGCTTCATCAAAGACTACATGGGGTGTTTCTTCCACAAGTAGGGTTAAATGCATTGTAGACCCTGAAAGACTTGCTAGATGAGGAATATCCTAAGAATATACCCTCATCTGACTTGGCTTCAAAGGTTTTCAACTGACTCTTCCCATTGTTGTGTATGAAACACTTACACCCAAAAACATGGAAGTAAGAGACACGAGGTTTTCTCGTCCTTCCACAGGTTCATAGGGCGTTTTGTAGTGAGCCTTAGTCGAAAGACATCTGTTACGGTATGGCATGCGATGTTGATTATACGCCCGAAACGGTTTGGTATTGCATGTTCAAATAACATCGTCGCGGCGAAAACTTCTTTGAGAGTTCTGTTCCTCCGCTCGGCTACTCCATTTTGTTGTATGCGTCCTTGCGGTGATGTTTCATGTCAGATACCAAACTTAGAGCAAAAAAATCGATAATAAAAGAGTTCGAAATTGCATGCCTTTATCGATCCGATTTTTACTACAATCGACACCCTTCTCATTTTGTAATCTTTTTTAGCGGCTTCGGGTATCTTCGTTGTCGCCTCATTCTTCTTATGTAAGAATATAACCCGTAAACTTGGAATAGTCATCCACGATTACGAGTAGTATATTTGCGTCCGTTGAGACTTCTTGGTGTAATCGGTCCGAATAGATCCATATGAAGCAATTGCGATTAGATTCTCTTTTGGATGCCGGTCCGGAATTCCCTTGAATGAAGCTTTGACTGTTTTTTCCTTCCGACATGCAAGACATGTCCGATCCTTTGAAAATACTTCATTCGAAGTCCTTCCACTAGAGACATCCTTGCTATCTTATTAAGAGTTTTAAAGTTCGATGGCTCATTCTTTTGTGCGAGCCAACCGCTACTTTTGGAACTCTTGACAATCGAACATGCATTTCTTGGGCAACTGTTCCAATCACCGTGTATCGTCCCTTTCCTTGAACCGCTAGCAAAAATCTGTTGAGTGGCTCGATTCTTGATAGTGCATTTGTCGATCGAGAACTCAACACTAAATCCATTGTCGCGAAATTGTGAAACCGATAATAGGTTGTGCTTTAGACCTTCGACATCTGAGACTCCGATTTTGTACATCATCATTCTCTAAGGTTCCGAATCCTTTGGTATAACCAAAGTTATCATCACCAAGAGCACACGCGGCCTTTCGTTCTATGTATGAACCGAGGAGATGCTTGCTTCTGTCATGTGCCTTGAGCATCCACTATCGATGTACCAGGATAGTTGCTTGCACACCTCCTTTGTTGGCGGACCACGCGATCCTGCTGACCAAATCAGGGCTTTAGGTACCCTTTTGGATTGGGTCCCGGGGGTTAGGATTAGTTTTGGGGATCCATACAAACGAGCACTTCTATTGTGATCGCTTAGATCGAGAAGGCTGATTTGTCTCCCATACCTATCAACATAATCATACGTCTCTCGTATATCTTTCTCGATTTGTATGAATATTAGTGTGAACCTTGGATGACTTAGAAGACTTGGGATTTATCTTTTCTGTTTTGTCTTCTTTTTATCCAAAGTGTGGTTCGAGTCTTGTGACCCTAGATTTACGATTATAGGGGTAGGTACGATCGCTACCATCAAAAGATTCATATCTTTTTCGGCATAGGTGGTTTTTGCGGTTTACGAAGCATGCTTATTAGGCAAATGACCTTGATTGGGTCTCGATTGGACTTCCTTTTACGGTTGTCTTTTTCTCGATTCTCGATCTGTTGATCGAGTTTAGGTTTCTTCGTAAGAACCGGGTTCTTCTGTTGATTCCTCGATCGATGCTTTACCAGTTGAGGTCCATTTCTATTCCCTACGGTTGGGCATCCGCCTTTACCCGCTCAAACCGGTCTTTTTCCCTTATTAGATACATGTTTGGCTTTTGGTGTATCTTTGTCAGAAACTCGTCTAATTACACCTTTTTGAGATGAATCAGCCGGGGCTTTTGAGGATGTGGAAGGGTTCTCATAGCCAAGTCCTTCTTGTTAATCGTTGTTCAAAAATAGGCGTTCATGTCTTGAACGGTTTTAGATGATTTTGAAAAAACCTCTATTTTCTTCTGCAGATTATCCTCGATGATTTTAAACTTTCATGCTTTTGGAATAGCTCATCGAATTTTGCTTGCGAGGATTTTGAAGTCATCGACTTTGTGTTTGTTAATTGCCAGCTGATCTTTGATCTGCTTCTCCTAATCAGAAGCTTTAACCGAGAATTTTAAATTCCTCGGTTGCGCTTCGGCGGTTTCAAATGATCTCTAAGTTCGAGGCTTTCTTGAGATCATTTTTCTTAGCAAGTGATTATTTACGGTCCTCGACTTATCATTTTCAACTTCCACTATAGCATAAGTGTCTCTTTGCATTGGAGAGATCCTCAAGCAATTGCTCACGAGTAGAGCTGGTCAATCTCCCCAAGGTGTGCTAATGATAACAGTGTAGAAGCGAAACGAAGCGGGTTTGGAGGTTACCTCGATTGGTCCTCCCGGCCATCAGGCGATCTCTCATCATCGTCGAAGAGAATGTCGGATCTTCATTTTCATAGAAGTCAAAAGCATTCTTGTCGGTAAGTCTTCTCTGAGGGAGTATCCAGAGTCCTCGGAGGCGGATAGGAATCGTCGATTCTGACGTACTCGGCAACCATAGCTCTTACGTCCTTATAACATTGCTCTCTTACGTTCCTCTTTTCTCCCTTTCTCTTGGCGTCAGTGCAGGCGGTCTGCTTATATAGTGACTGGCTTCTCACGGTTGAAGCATGCTCCTTGATCTACGAACCTTTCCTTCGGGTGAATCACTCCGTCTGTATGACCTGTCGGGTGACTTCCTTTCGATAGTAGTCCGAGCTTCTTACATCATTGGTTATCTCTTCCTTCCTCGGTCGATTATCTCTTTTCCTTTCATCTCTGCAATCCCTCCGATCATCGGATCTGGTTCTTCTGGGAGATCTGTTGGCTGATCTCCTATCTCTCCTAAACTATGTTGATAGTCCTTATAAAATCTTCGATACTTACCAAGTTGGACGTTCGACTTATCAAGCTTCCCCGTAAGCAAAAGCGATCTGTTACTTTGACTTATTATATTCCCAACAGTTCGTTGGTCTTAGTTTCTATTTCTTTGGTTGCCTTAAAAGCAACTGATTTTGAAGTTGAGGCTTCAGCAGACACCTCATCTTCATCAACTTGTCCTCTTTCAATCAAATCGAACTCGTGAGCTTTAAGACTCAAGAATAAGATACTTGGCTTCATTTTTTGAAATGTCTTGGCAATCCTTGATTCTGGTGACCTTCATATCCCACTTCTTGGTGAGAGACCTTAGGATCTTGTAGTTTATATCTTTATCGACATCTCTCTACCAAGTTCTCGAAGCTTGTTTATAGACATTGTAATCCTTCCATCGAGTTCGTTGATGGTTTTTCGTTGGGCAAAGATCTTGATTTTTCGAAACTTCACCGGTTAAACTTGTAGACGGCTGTCTTTTATCTGCTCATTTCCCTCGATATTTTTCGAGTATCCCACATTGCTTTTCAGATTTGAGATATTAATCTTTTCCTTGGTGACCTTATCCATGGTTTTCATGATAATATGCCTTGCAATAGTATCTAGAGTGTGTGCGACTTTCTTTCCTCTTGCATCCATCAAGGCTGGGCTTTTATGCACAAGACTTCCCAAAGGTAAATCTGGATCTCCTCCAACTGCGGGGTTGTCGTAGTATATGATGATGGGTCCTTTTTCGGTGACTTCCATCATTCTCGCCCTTTGATCGAACCTAGATGGTTGGACATATATATGGCCCAATCTGCATACTCATCGATTGAGAACTTTGGCGATCATGATACATACCGAGGTGTTATCCATCTTTGAGTGGTTTTGGAAAATGAATGAGTTTTAAAAAACGGTTTTTCAAGATCGATTCGATTGACCACAAAGATTCTTCCTTAAGAATCGATGATACACAAAGTCGATTAGTGCAGAGAACCAACCAATCCTCGATACCACTTATAGGTCCCAAACGGGTTAGTGAGGGCGTAAGTCTAGAGGAGGGGTGAATAGACTTACGAAATCTTTTTGTCAGATCAGTGTGAGGCGATTAGCTTTGATCAGTCTGCGAGTGAATCGGTTTGGGCGATAACCAACTTCTTGATCGCAAGGCAGTCGATTCGAACTATCGATTTAAGCGACAAAAGTGGAAGCTTAAGTTTTACCCGTGTGAAAAACCAGTTTTGATAAATCGATTCCAAAGTTAATCTTTTAATCACTTATCAAGTGTCAAGTTTGATCGGATCGAAGCTTGGTGCTAACTGATCTCAATTTGGAATATGTATGCGCTTTAAAGGTTGTGTGCGATTGTGTAATCAGTTAATCAAAGCGATAAAGGCACACAAGATTTATAGTGGTTCGGACAAACCAGTCCTACGTCCACTCTTCCCTATCACAAGGGGCACCTACTTAACCAACTGGACTTTGTTTTATGTGTAAGTCCAACACAGTACACCAACTAGATGTTTAAAGAGTTCACACTCAACCGATCCCAGAGATCAGAACTAGAAACCCTAGTCTGAAATCTTGCTAAACAACTTAACCTAACTTGGGGGTTTGGATAAGATTGTATTGGTTCCAACTATGAAATCTTTTCTTAGATATAAAATTTCTAAACACTAGATGAAAAGATTTCTATGCTAAGAACTTTATGGGATGAACACTTAATAAAAATTAATCTTCTTGTTCGTGTTCTTGTGCGAAAGTCTGATATTAGCTTGAGCTTCTTGATTGTTCAGCGTTTTCGTTTTTTTCACTCTAAGGTGTAATCCCATATATATAGACCTTGAAATCAAAGAGCCGTTGGAGAGCAATTTGAATTTCAGGCTATATTTGGTAGACTTGCAGGCTTGATGTGACGAGCTTCAGGAACGACATGGCCAAAAGCGTGAATTTGTACTTATTAGCCGTTACAGAGAGGTAGCATCGAAATCCCGCAATTGCCGGCTCCGATCATACGTGTCTTGTTCTTATTGGATAACGAGACTCCACTTTTTAGGTGTTGTTCTTCCAACTAAGCTTGACATTCTTCTTGTTTCGGATCATCGACGTATGATTAGGTGAAACATCGATTTCACTGGTGGTGACTTTGATCGATCTGAACGATCGATCTACTGATAGAGTCTTTCGGTGCGGTTGACTTACTTCAACTAGCGGAACCGGTGATGTAGGTCTTCGAGTGCGATCTTACGGAAGTCATCCGATCTTCAAGTATTCGAGTTTGAGCTTTATGACTTGGTGAGATATCGATTAGATCGGATCGATCGATCTTCGTTCTTGTCTTGCATTCCGCTGTCGGATATCACCGCCTTTTGAGTCTTGAGATCGACCTATACATATTGAGTTTCCCCCCTCAATATGTGACCTATCTATTTCATCGATCGTTCTATACAATCATTATCAACCGGTCTCCTATAGCGGTAATATAAACATCGATCACCTAATGTGTCCGACCGGTCCTATTACATGTGTTTTTGGAACTTTCATCAAAACTATAAATTTCCCAACATTAATTTATCAGTCAGATAGTCTAATCCCCATCGGCTACACGGACTCGGATTTTCAATCAGACATAGACTCCAGAAAATCTACCTCCGGTAGTGTGTTTTGCATGGGGGGAGGAGCAGTAATGTTGCAAGCTAAAGATCTTTCTAAAAGGTTTTGGGCTGAAGCATTAAACACTGCATGCCATATTATTAACAGAGTTTTTATGAGGCCACAAAGTTCAAAAACAGCTTATGAGATTCTGAACAACAAGAAACCAAATCTGAAATATTTTCATGCGTTTGGTTGTGTGTGTTATATTCTGAATGATAGAGATCAACTTCGAAAGTTTGACTCTAAAAGTGACAAAGGTTTTTTCTTAGGCTATTCTAGAAATAGTAAAACCTATAGAATTTTCAACCTTAGGTTAAACACTGTTCAAGAATCTGTGAATGTTGTTTTTGATGATACAACTAACATAGCATGAAAAAGTACTGAAGAAGATGTGTCTGAGCATATTGAGATTTCTGCTAGATCTGGAAATTCTGGAAATTCAAAGGATGTTACACCTAATGCCACGGTATCTGGGACAACATTCTCTGAAAATCCAAAAATAGAAAGTTCAGAAAGCAATACTCAGTACACTCATGACAAGGTACGTGCTTCCAGAATCGTGAAAAGCCATCGTTCAAACCAAATCATTGGTGATTCTTCTGTTGGAGTACAAACCAGAAGAAGGGTAAGCTCAAAAGATGTGGTGAGATCTGTTTGTATATCTTCTATATGCAACATGGTTAATTCTGAATGCTATCATTCTGTAATTGAGCCTAAAAAAGTCAAAGAAGCCTTAAATGATGAAAATTGGATAAATGCTATGCATGAAGAACTTAATCCGTTTGAGAGAAATGATGTTTGGACACTAGTTCCAAGACCTGGTAACACTAATGTCATTGGAACCAAGTGGATTTTTAAGAACAAAACTGATGAGTCTGGAAACATAGTAAGAAACAAGGCTAGATTGGTTGCCCAAGGATACACTCAAGTTGAGGGTATTGATTTTGATGAAACATTTGCACCTGTAGCTAGGATTGAATCTATTAGATTGTTGTTAGCTATTGCATGTTTTATCAATATCAAATTGCATCAAATGGATGTAAAGGCTGCATTTTTGAATGGTATCTTGAATGAAGAAGCTTATGTTGAACAACCCTTAGGATTTGAAGATCCTCACTATCCTGATCATGTTTGTAAGCTTAAGAAAGCATATGGCTTGAAACAAGCTCCTAGAGCTTGGTATGGCATATTGGCTGACTTTCTTTTGCAGTTTGGTTTTGTTAGAGGAGAAGCAGACAGGACTTTGTTTATTAAACAGGTTGATGAAGGGTTGATGATTGCACAAATATATATTGATGACATAGTATTTGGAGCAACATCAGACAAGATGCTGAATGAATTTCTTGAGGCAATGTCATCTACATTTGAGATGAGAATGGTTGGAGACTTGAATTATTTTTTAGGTCTGCAGATTAAGCAAAAAAAGATGATGGAATCTTCATTTGTCAAAGCAAATATGCTAAGAACCTGGTTAAGAGATTTGGTCTTGAGAATTCGAAGCATAAGAAAACACCTATGGGATCAACTCAGAAGTTGAACAAAGACAGTGCTGGTTAAGATGTTGATCACACACTGTATAGATCCATGATAGGTAGTCTTCTATATCTCACCTCTAGTAGACCTGACATTATGTATAATGTTTGTGTTTGTGCTAGGTACCAAGCTAATCCAAAGGAATCTCACATGAATGCTGTGGAGGATTATCAGATATGTTGCTGGAACAGCAGATCTTGGTATATGGTATATAAAGGACATTAGCAGTGTACTGACTGGATATAGTGATGCTGATTGGACTGGAGACATTGATGATAGAAAAAGCACAAGTGGTGGATGTTTTTACATGGGTAACAACTTGATTTCCTGGCATAGTAAGAAACAAAATTGTGTTTCACAATCTACTGCAGAGTCTGAGTATATTGCTGCTGGTAGTTGCTGTACACAACTTTTATGGTTGAAAAAGATGTTTGATGACTATGGACTTGAGAATAATATTCTGACTGTGTTTTGTGATAATACTAGTGCTATTAACATTTCTAAAAACCCAGTACAACATTCTCTCACCAAGCACATAAGTATAAGACATCATTTCATAAGAGACCTTGTAGAAAAGGAAATTGTGAAGTTAGAGTATGTTTCCACTGATAATCAACTTGCTGATATTTTTACTAAAGCCCTTGATCATGAGAGGTTTTCCTTTATGAGGAAATCGATTGGTTTGTGTACTATCTGAGTTCTGTAGGGTGGATGTTGCAACAAATGTTACAACATTTGAAGCAACATCTGGTTTGATTTTTGTAGCACTTGGTTGATTTGATATATTCTCATGGTTTGGATATGATTTTTGAGTTGAATTCTTATTGAGTCAAGTCATTGTGATTTTCTGGACACACACTTCTTAAATGCACAAAAAGAAAAAAAATAAATACACACTTTGGATGTAATCTCTCACTGAGTAACTATGGAGCACATAGTTCGCTACTACGATGTCTTCTTTTCAAAAGGTGATTGATATAACATCAATTTGCTTATAATCCACTGAGTAACTATGGGGCACGGAGTTCGCTACTACGATGTTCTCTTTTCAAAAGGTGGATCAATATGAGTTAAGCGTATAAAAAGAAAATAAAAGATAAAAGTGCAACATTGGCTGTGTAAAACAGGCAAAATGAATGTTGAAATGTGTGTGTGCCGTTCTTGATTGCAACATTGACTTGATTTGACTGGATTTTACTTGAATGATTATTTAAATTGTGACTTTTTGATTAAATTGATTATTTAATACAAAAATTGGCCACACTTTATTTAATTCAGTTTGTACATTGTTTTATTCTTTTTCGGGCATTTTTTTTTAAATGAGCAGGGATCGTGTGTTTGTTAGATGATGGAAGTAGTGGGAGTGATGGTTTCATCACATTGCACCCTATGATCTCCATTTCTAGAACATTCACTTTGTGGGATCATGGCTTGTAACATATGATTTCTAATTCTATTTAAGGATCGAATGGGTGTTGGTTTTCATACTAAAAACTTGTTTTTGAGTTTTGCGTACTGAAGTTTTGAAGAAGCTGAGGTATTACTGGTTTTGTCATAAAGTATTAGTTGGAATTGAATTTTTAATTCTATTTTGTTACTAACACTTTTGATATATATAGAGCAAATGGCTGGAAATCAAAACACCTCATTAAACACGCCTTCAAACCCTTCCTCTGAAAACCCTGAAATCGCTAACCCGCTTCACCTTCTTGCATTAATGGCATCTTCGATCGATTCACTAAATGCCACACCTACTGCTGAATCATCTAACCTAACACTCCAGAATCCGTTGAACCCAGAACAAATTTTGGTTGCATTCCCTGACACCGAACATCCGCTGAACGTGAGCGAGGCGATCATTTCGCTTCAACGCTCTGACACTCCTGCGATAATTATGTTTGGAGAATTTTCGGTTAATATCCTACCTTTCTCTAATTACTCATCCTTGAACCCTCCTCGTGGCATTTTCCCAGATGATTTCATTGCTGGGGCTGAAAATCCGAAACCAAGCACTGAAAATGTCGAGCCCGCGCAACCCGATGCTCAAGCAGATGTTGAGATGAAAGATATTTCCATGGGGGAGCCCGTTGAGAAGGCTAAGGCTGACATTGCTGCTGCTGGTACTTCCTCCAAGAAGCCGAAGAGGAAGAGAAGCCTGTGAAACCAAGGAGAAGGTCGAACCGCTACAAGCCCAAGGTTGACTACTCTGAGACAAAGAGGGGTAAGACTTCTGATTTGGGTCAAGCCTCTAGGCCAATTGCTGTGTCTGATTCCTCTGAATCAAAAAAGAGTTTGGAGAAGGCTGAGGAGAGTGAGAAGTCTGCTGAGGAAGTTGAGCACTCTGTTGAGAAGACTATTGCTGAGGAAAGTGAACCAAGTGAAGCATCTGAGTCTGCGGCTGATGCTGATGATGATGATGGGATTGCTAATGCCCCTGCTGATTTAGAGAGTTCTGATGAAATCATTCCTCTTGCTGAATTGTTGGTTAGAAATGAAAGAAGGACAAAGTTCAGAAATGATCCTGAAGCTACTACAAAAGCTACAACTGAGTTGAGAACAAAGAGGAGGCATGAACCTATTGCTGACTCTGATGTTGAAGAAGATGTTGAGCACGGTGCTGCAACACCATCAGGTGAACCAAATGACTCTGATGATCCTGATGAATCAGACTCAAGTAGTTCAGGTAACACATCTTTTAAATCTGATGATGATGCATATCATGGTATTTCTAGTCCTAAATTTGCTGTTATGAGAAGGAGACTTTTGTTATCTGAAAGGAGAATGAAAGTTTATGAATTTGATAGGCAAAATCTGATTCAATTCTTTGAGGAAAGGAACCTTTTACATCTTTATCTGATTTGCTTCACCTTTCTTTGATACTTGGGTATATGAGTTTTACTGCAATTTGAGGAAAGGAACTGGTAGAAGAAATTCTAGGAGATATGGGCATGTGAGGTTTAGAGGACAGAATGTAGGTTTTAATCCTGGTGTGATAAATGCATTTTTGAGAACCCCTGATGTTGAGGAAGATACTGTTCCTACTTTGAATGAGATTGTGACTGCTATTATTGGTGGTTTGGTAAGGAGATGGACATTGTCATCCAAGTTGACAAGTCCGTTTTCAGTTGTTCACAAGTTTGTTGTGTACAACTTGTTGCCCACTACCAATACTACCAAGATCACTGAAGCTCAATCTATTTTGATGTACAAGATAGTGGCCATGAACAATTTCAATCTCGGGAGGACAATCTTTGATAATGCTATGAAATGTGCAGGTGGTAAGAAAAGTGCTTTACCATATCCTTGTATGATCTTTGCTCTGCCGGACAGGTTAGACATTGCTAGGGAACCTATTGAAAGTCTTGGTGGAATGATTCCTGACTTAGGAATTTCCAAAGTGTTGTTGAAAGGAAACATAATCCTTGACTTGCCATACAGGAGGCCTAATGCAGAGGGAGATGAAGCTGAGCCTAAGGTTGTTGAACCTGCTGTTCAAAATCCGGATGTTGCACCAAATGCTGGCAACACTGACTTGAGAAATTCTCCAGTTCAGTCTGTAACCATTCACAGGGATTTCATACTTCAACAAATTGAGAATTTGCAGGATCAAATTGCTGAGCTGAATGTTATGAAGAGTTTTTGGGAGAGGTTGCTTTCTGCTCTACCAGGGGGAGTAGCACCAGATGCTTCTGAAGTTGCTGCTGAAGTTCCTGCTGCTGAAGATGTCCCTGCTGTTGTTCCAGGTGATGTGCATGAAGAGAATGAGCCAGATCCTCCGGTTGTACAGGTTGAACAGGCTGCTGATGAACAAGCTGGTGATGATGTTGATGCTGACATTGATGATATCATAGAGGAAGTCTATGGTGATCTCCCATGATGGTTGAATGGGGGAGTTTGTTTTAGATCATGAATGGGGGATCTGAGAACAAAGTGAGGGGGAGCATGTGCAGGCCTTGTTGATGTTGCAACTGATGTATCAGTTTCATCACCTCCACTCTCTCTTGTTTATCCTTCATATTCATTGATCTTATTTTTACAAGTTTATTTCCTAAAACTCTGTTCATGTTGGTATGTAATTATTTTGACAAATAGTTGATAGGTTTACTTGTTTATGTTTTGAGTATTATGACTTGCTCTGATATTCTGTTATTTTGAATATTGATGATTAGCATGGTCTGATGTTGATATTCTGATGTTTTTTTTTTGGTTAAGATGTCTCTTAGCTCTGATATCCTTGTTTTCATTGCTCTGATAATCTAACCTTGATGATTGGTGGAAATATGTTCAAGGAATATATGTTCTACTTTGTCTGCAGGTATAAGGATTGGTAGATGTTGTACTTGTGCCATTGTTCCTTTTGCTCTGATATGTTCTTACATCTTGCTCCGATGAGTACTCTGATGAGTTTCAATGTAATTCACAGATGCTCTGATATGTTTTACATTATACTTTGACAAGTTTTCTGCAGACTGAAGTTTCTCAAACAAATGAAATTGTTTGATGATGATTCGATTCTTGATAGCTACAAAATGGTTTGACACTTAAAAGTGCAGCTGATATGATTAAGAGCTCTATCATGCACAATACCTGATGTATTTGGTATTCAGGTGTGTTGTAGCAGAATGATTTAATAATGATAAATTTTTATATGAAATATTTTACGGATGTAAGATCCGTGAAATATGACTCGCAGGTCAGAATGAGAAGCGCATAATACAGAGTTAAAAAAATGTGTAAATCCTGTGCTGGTTGAATCAGGTCAAGCTGATATTTCGTAAAAATTAGCGCAAAGGCAGAACTGCAAAACTCGCTCCGAGATTTGTGTTACTATAAGGGAAAAATTTGTTCTTTGAGTGCATGGGTGTGTTACTATAAAGAAGAATCCGTGAAACATGACCCACGTGTCAGAAAGAGAAGCGTATAAACAAAGTGAGAAAAATTTGTGGATCATATGTTTGTTGATGTTGCCACTGATGTTACAACATTGGTTACAACATCAATATTCGTCCTTTCTTCTTAACCACTAACACTTCTATGTTCAATGTTGTCTTTGATGTTGTTGACTGCAGGTTGACGATCTAGGTTGTTCTGCAAGATTCCAGAAGGTTCCACAAGCTTCAAGAATCGAGTAGAATGGACTAGATCATGCGGCTGTTTTTCAGAGATCAAAGAAGACCCACTAAGTGGCAGTTACAAAGATCATGGAAGAGTGGATTGAAGAGTTTCTAGATCCTTCAAGGAGGCTCTAGTAAGGCATACACGAAGTCTATAAATAGAAGATATTGGTGTTCACATCAATTGCCAAATATCGCCAAATATAGCTATATATCGTGTGCCATCTTTAAGCAACAACCGAGCATCAACTGTAGAGTGCGTGAGCGCATCCATAGTGATAGGGTCGTTGTTGTGGATTTTGTTTCACCATTAGAGTGTAATTGTAGGGCTTACAATACCTCGAGTTGGTGCTAGATTTGTTCTTAGAATAGATCATTTGGTAGTGTAGATATACACCTAGCCTTTTAGATCATATGCTTGATCTTGTTTCAAGAGGCTCGATTTGTGAATCTCTTTGTACTCATTATTTTTAATAAATAGTGATTTTGGCCATAGGGCTTCACAATCTATATTGATATAGATTGTGTAAAGTCTTATTAAAATTCGTGTGTTGTGTTTCTGAGTCTTTCGCTGTTTCTGTCTTTTGAATGTTACTTTGAGTGTCACAATATTCAGTGTAACATTACTCTGATTTTACTAAACACAACCCCGCACATCACACTTTCAGGGTCGAACTGGGTTAAACATATTTTTCTATAAAATTCACGTAAAGGCAAAACAACAGAACTCGTTGTAAGATTTATGTTACTACAAGGGTATACATGTGATACTCTAATTACATGTATGTATTACTGTTGGGAAATTTATAGTTTTGATGAAAGTTCCAAAAACACATGTAATAGGACCAAATGGACACATTTAATGACCGATGTTTACATTACTGCTATAGGAGACCAGTTGATAATGATTGTATAGAAAAACTGATGTAATAGATAGGTCACATATTGAGGGGGAACTCAATATGTATAGGTCAGATCTGAAGAATCAGAAGAAAGCTGATATCCGACAGAGCGTTAAACGAAACGGAAATCGGATCGACGAATCGATCTAGTCGATAACTTCAAAAAGTCATGAAGCTCAAACCTCGAATACTAGAAGATCGATGACTTCCGGAAGATAAGACCGTAAGACCTACATCGGTAGAGAGTCGGCCAAATGAAGCTAAGTCAACAGCGCGCCAGAAGACTCTATCGGTGTAGATCGATTCGCTTTGATCGATCAAAGTCACCATAAGATGAAAACCGATGTTTCATCTTATCATACGTCTGCGATCTAAACAAGAAGAATACCAACCTTAGTTGGAGGAACAACAACGCAAAGCAAGTCTTCCATCCAATAAGGAAGAAACACGATGAACAGAGCCGATATCATGGATTCGATGTTGCTCTCTCAAACGGCTATAAAATACACATTCACGCTTTTCGCCATGCCTTTCACCGAAGCACGCCACATCAAGCACGCGCAAGTCTACCTAAAATAAATTTGAGATTCAAATTGCTCTCCAACGGCTCTTTGATCTCAAGGTCTATAAATATGGGATCACACTTCAGAGTGATACACTAAAATGCTTGGACAAACAAAATAATCAAGAAGCTCAAACTATAGTCGATTTTCATCGAAGAACACAACAACAAGCTTATTTTATATTGTGTTCATCCCATAAGTTCTTAGCAAGAAATCTTTTCATCTAGCTTTTAGGTCAACTTTGCAAGCAAAAAGATTTCATAGTTGGAACCTCAACAATCTTACCCAAACCCCAAGTTAGGATAAGTTGTTTAGCAAGATTTCAGTCTAGGGTTTCTAGTACTGATTTCTGGGATCGGTTGAGTGAGAACTCTTAAAACATCTGTTGGTGTACTGTGTTGGACTAACACACTAAACTAAGTCCAGTCGGTTAAGTCGGTTAAGTTGGTGCCCCTTGTGAAAGGGAAGAGTGGACGTAGGACTGGTTTGTCCGAACCACTATAAATCTTGTGTGCCTTTACTGCTTTGATTAACTGCTCTCACATCGCACAATCTTAAAGCGCATACATTCTAAGTTAAGATCAGATAGCACCAAGCTTCTGATCTGATCGGACCTGATATTTCTATCATCTGATTAAAAAGATAAAACTTGGAATCTGATTTATACAAACTGGTTTTTCACACGGGTAAAACTTAAGCTTCCGCACACATCAGTTAATCTGATAGTTACCGAACTGATCTGTTTTTCAGCGCTCAATAAGTTGGTTATCGGACAAAAATTCATTCACTCAAGACTGATCAAAGCTATCTGCTCTCACACCTGATCTGCACGAAAAGTTTTTCAGAAGTCTATTCACCCCTCCCCTCTAGACTTCTGCCCTCACATAACCCGTTCGGGACCTACAATTACTATAAGGACAGAGCGACACTCCCTCTATTTTTATCTGCTTCTCCTTCAGAGCTAGGATCAACTGTCTTAAGTAAATACTTAAATCACCAAATTACACAATTATCATCATGTAGTAACACATATTTGTCTTTATAGCAACACAGAATGAACAAGTTTTCTTATTTTATCTTTGCACGAATTTTTAGAAAATATTCGCTTGACCCAGTTCGACCCGCACTTGATTCCCGAATTTTTAACTTATTCCTATTTTAATTAATATTTTACGGTAAAATATTTTATAAAAAATCCCATCTTTAACAATTGTTCATAGTGCTTAGTAGTGTACTTTCTTAAACATTTCATGGAATAAAATTACTCTGTCAATTACTATATACAAAAAGAAGAAGAAATTTATATTTTTCTAATACGGAGTCGAAACATGTAAATTTAAACAAAATAAATCAGTTAAAATATAATTTGGAATGAGAAAGATGAAACACCTCTATAAATTCAATCATACAATAAAATATAAATTGCTTTATTACTATACGTGCATGATTAACATAGATCTTCCACCTATATATGCCACTTGGGCACATCCTTCGATTTACAACCCGCCCGACTGAGGGGCCAACGATACGGGTGGGGGGAGTTTCTCGTCTCTTCCTCACAAAAAAAGAGTGTGTCTCATGTGCATCCAGATGCACTGTGCACTCATATTTCATTTTAAAATTAAACAACTTGTTATACTGAAAGATGCAATTTGTTTGCATTGAATCGTGCAATTATTTTTTCATATTAATAATTGCATAGTTCAGTACAAATAAATTTCACCTTTCAGTATAACAAATTAAATATTTTTAAAATGCATTATGAGTACACGGTGCACCTGGATGCATATAAGACTTAGTTTAATTTTTTTTTCGAAAGAAGACTTGGTCTAAATTCAAACATATAATAAAGAATAGAACTCTTGTGAAATATTGCACCATAGTATTATGTGCAATACATAATAATTAAAGCAAAAATTTAAAAAAATCGCGGGTGCAGGCTGGCAAGGGCTGTGAGGTTCAGTTGGGCGAGCGGACATATATTTATAGAATTATATGTTTATCAAATATGTGTTGTAGCCTAGTGGTTCAAGTCTGTTGTTAATGTTTTTGGTTGCAGGCTCACCGCTATAAATCTAGTAGGAAGAAGAATTGGGAAGCGCCGCGAAAATAGAAGAACCCTACATGAGGACTGGGGAAGAAGCCGGAAGTGCGGATCAAATGGACCTGATCTGACCCGTGAAATTAATATTGAACTGAAATTGCACATATAATTTATACGCAATATTGCATACAAGTTTTTGCCTATAATAAAAAGTTATTGTGCATTGTTGCAAATATTAAAAAAAAAAAGATAAAAGGAAACAAATACCTAACTAACTTAAATCAAGATTTTTTTTTGTCAAAGCTAAGTTTCTTATATTGTTCACAATTAAATATACAACATTAATTAGTTGACACATCATTCAATTATTTTAAATTAATTTTATATTATAATATCACTTAATACAATTAATAATAACACTTAAATGAACACCTCCTAAAAAATGCAACACATCTTTCAGTTCGACCTCAAGATAGACGATATGTAAGAAAAACAAAATCTCACTATTACTATTACAATGGTTAAACAAAATTTGCATTTTTAATTTTACATTAAATGTTTTATTTAGTTTAGTTAGTTGACTTCAATGGCCATGCTCAGTGTTGTTTTCATAACCGACCCGGTGATCAAATAGGTCTGGGCATTGGTTGTCGTTCCAACCAGTTGGACCAGTTAAACCGGAGATTCAGCCGTTAAAATGATGTATGTATATTTCTTTTATATTTTGTATGTCACATTTAAAAATAAATATATATTTATAAAAAATAAAAATCATACTAATTTATAACTTATAAATCTTATATTAGAATAAATACAATAGCGTTTGGAGACCAGAGATGATGACGTTGTGGATTAATTCCACACAGTATGTGGCGGCGGTAAATAGATTAAATGAAATTGATGACTTGTGTATGAATTTATGAGAGAGAAAATGATACTAAGATAAAGAAAATAACATTACATATAGATATTTAGAAAAACATAATTAAAAAAATCAAGAAAAGTTGTTGGGAAATGAATTTAATAAAGAGGATTTTGATTAGATCCCAAAACCCCTGAGTATGACATTGTTGGTCCCGGTGCAAACGAGTCTTACACGTGTATGGGGGGGGGAATACACGTGTTCAGTGTTTTTAAAACATTTTCTTACTGAGGTCAGCTTGGGTCAGATAATCCTGAAGATTAGGTTCTGAGAAGCACATATCGCTCTGAGTCAAAGTCTCATCGAGACAAATGATCCCGAAATTCTTTTAAAAACCTCGGATAATCCCAACCGAAGTCCTCGAGTGTCGAGATCCCGAGTTGCTTGGATCGAGATAACTAACTTCTTGAACCCTCGTAAGAGTATGTTCGGTTTGGTAACTATCTCTGTTCTAGATACTTTTGAGGCGGAATGGTTGGCCCTTAGTTTATACTGCGTTTTAAGCTTTCTTTTAAACCTTCCCTTTATGAAATAGTGATTAGGCCAGTGATTCACTTATGCAACTTCAAAGGATTGATTCCAACCTAATATCGCGAAAAGTATGCTTTCAAAAATCAAGTCAATGCAACAGATAAGCACGGATAAGGAAAGTAATAAAGGACACATCAATTATAGTGGTTAAGAGACTCAAGCTCCTACGCCCACTCTCCCCTCTTCTTGAGAAATTCACTATCAACTTCGAACTTTACGACTACGAGTTTACTTCACTCAACTTCGACTACCCGTAGTTTACTTTTTTCGTACGAGTTTTCCTACTCACGTTGTTTACTTACTCAACCCGACCTTGAGCTTTACTACCTCCTCGTAGTTTACTTACTCAATCACACACAAGCTTTGAGACTACCCCGTAGCTTACTAACTTCTCCTCTAGAGTTTTCGACTACTCCGTGTAGTTTACTAACTCTTTTTACAACACTTCTCACCAACAAACACACTCCAACTACCTTCACAAGGGTTTGGGGTTTTCTTGGTTGGTTTCAACTAGGATGAGATATCCTTTACAATAAAGCACAATGCAAAGGGTTAGGATATCTCGACTAAGCTTTGGATAATTCTTATCAAGCTAGGCTTAGTATAGTGAGCTCTCTTCAATATTGAAGCACTTGGGAAATTCTAAGTTTTTCGAGTGCTTTTTATCTTTTACAAGAATAGGCTTGAGCTCTTAAGTTGCGTATAAATTTCCCCGTCACCTTACAATGTGAGGGTCACCAGTATTTATAGGCATACACCAAGGTCACTCTTGAAAACTATCCGTTGGAGAGACAACTTCGTGAGTTCCCTCTTGTGGTGTGTGAAACGGCTATATTTAGGGTTTGAAACTCCCTAACACGTTTTAGGCAATAGCCTTTCATGTAGCCGGTCTTCACTTTTTGCAGTCTGGAACTTTTGTACATCTGACATCTTTTTTTTCAGAGACACATCGCACCGCCGGTCGGTATGGTACAATGTTGTCTTCCTCTTTTTTGACTTTTGTCTCCATTAAAGGTAGACACCTTCAACGGCTCTTTTTGGTTACAAACTTTGAGTTTGATATAACCTTTAACAACACTTCTGACTTAGTTCCTTTTATGCGCATTTGAATGTCTTGGCGGATATCTAACTTTCTAAGAATCGCGATCTTCTCGATGTTGCATCCTTCGGATAGATATATTCGATTACCTCGGAACATTGTGTTCATCTCGAGCATTCATTCTTCGAGAGTCTTGATAATTCTCGTGCCTTCAAGATTCTTGATCTTTAGTTCCTCGGTCTTGATCTTTTGTGTCTTGAGTCTTCTCGAGTCTTGGTCTTCGAGTCTTGAGGGTCTTCAATCTTTGTAGTTTATCTTGACCGATGTACTAAGTCTTCTCATTGAGTCTTGATTTTCAAGATCCTCATGAGTCTTGATAACTATCTGAACTATATCTGGCCGACTATACATTCTGCAGATAACATCCTGAATATTCTAAAACCGAATCCTCGACTCAACTATCAAGATCATTCGAACATGTGTCATACTTTCGGGGTTTTGGGATCTAATCAAAATCATAAATCTTTATTAAAATTCATCTCCCAACAATTTCCCCTTTTGATGATGCCAAAACCTATCTTGTTACAAACAAATAACCTATACTCGGGTTTGATTTATCTATTACAAGATTGGTTGTCTCCCAACAATTTCTTAAATCGAGAGAATCTCTCAACAATTTCGTAGTTTCTCAACAGTTTAATCATTCAAAATTTCTTCAAGAATGAATCTCTTTAACTTGTTCATTACCAAATACTTAAACAATTTCTCCCTTATCAACATACAATCGATTCGAGACATTCATTCAGGCATATCAAAATAAAAGACATGTAAATAAGATAATGAGATATTATCTTTTGAGCATAATGATAAATCTTCATTGATGATTGGTATCCTGTTACATATTACAATGAGTTTATCAACAAAATCAAAAAGACAAAAATTTAAAGATTACAAAATCTTCTGAGTCTTCAGTCTTCTGATTTTGGCTCTTCAGTCTTCTGCTCTTCAGTTTGCTTCATTCTCAACTTCATCAGCGGGCACCTCCAGGTCAAACATTCCAAAAAATCTCTTCTTCAGCTCATTTCTTTCCTTGATGATGCCGGACTGTTTCCTGTTAAACCCAACTGACCAACATACTGAGCAATCTCTTGAGTAATGGCCTTCTCATTCACCAAGCCATTATCAAGTTTTGGAGGTGGATAGGAATATGGACCAGGGGCTACTATCTGTACCTCTCCTTCATCCGCAAAGTTAATCCAGCTCTGTAGATACTTTGGATAGAAGATAAGAAGGTATTCAATGAAAGCTTCATTCTGATCTGAGCTTTCCCCTCTCCATTCCCTGAGAACATCATAATTGAACCAGAAGGTTCTCTTGACTTCTTCCCACATATCGTTGAGTTTGATAGGCATCCATTTATCAACGTGGGGCCACTTTAGTGCTTTTGATGTTCCTTTCCTCTTGCTCGCAAACTTCCTGAAATCACTCCTTCGCTTCTGCTCTTCGTCTATCTTCTTTCTGATCACAGACATTCCTGAGACCGAAGCAGCAGCTTTCTTAGCTTGTTCTTCTTGGAGTGTCTTCAGAGCATTTCTCGTGTTGAAGACTTTCTTCTGAGGTTGAGACTCAGATTCCACTGGTTGTTCTGTTTCTTCATCATCCAGAATCAGTTTTCTCTGGATTGGCTTAGAAGCCTTTGCACGTTTGCTTTCAGATTGAACAGCGCCCAATGCTTTCCTCTTCATAGGCAGTTCAGCAGCAGCCTGGCTTGTTCCAACCTTTGCTCTAGCACTCAGTTTCTCTCTTGCAACATCAAGCATAGCTTGCTTTCGAAACTTCGAGTGTAGATATGCTTTTTCTTGGCGAACTTTAACTTCTCGATAGCTCGACTTCTTTTAAAGCTTTTTGCTAGATTATACATTTCAAGATCTTTAAAGGCCTTCTTCTCCAATGTCGCGTGCCATGAACTTTCTCGAGATCTTCAACTTCCTTTTCCCCCTTCTTGGCACTTGTAATTTGGAAGAAGCTTTGGAGAAATCTTTGGTCCATGTGATATTGCTCTTTGCTCACACAAATAACTTCTCCCTCTATCCGATCTTGTTAAGTCTTCCAGCCTCCTTAGATGGTTCTTGGCCACAGAAAATTCTTCAGATAAGTGGGCAAACTGGCCGGAGAGTGCTTCTTTGAACATCTCTGTTATCTTGGTCATGAGCAATGAGCTCATTTCCTCAACAGCAGACTTGATTAGAACCTCATTCTTTTATGCGGTTTCACCTCTAGAAATCGAACTTTCTGGTGTTTTACGCTTCGATTTCATCACTTAACTTCGGTCTTGACTCCTCCAAACTTCTCATTCGGCTTTCCTTCCATGGAGGTCATCTCGGTGGTTAGAGTGTTTTGAATTTGCACCGGTTCAAGAGTGACTAAGACCATCCATCTTTTGAGCTTGATTGGCCAACGCTCTTCCATCCCGAGCAATCTTGATCATCATTGGCTCAACCTTCTCAAGTTTCTCTATCGGGGAATGAGATCAATCTCGGGAATCTTCTCACCTCTGTGTTGTCGATCATCTTGAGCTCGACTTCATTCTCGAGCTCCAGTCTCCAAATTGCTCCCTCGATCCAAGAGTACTATCAACATTCGGTGTTGACTAGATCCAGTTGATCGACAATGAAGTCTCTCTTTTCAATCTGAGGCCGCTTCTCAATATCTCCCTGTTGGTCCCCATCTCCATCTTGAGATTTGTCTCCACATTGGGGCACCAACCCGGTTGCTCTCCTCTCGGCCAACTTCCTCCGAACGGCTCATCAAAATCGGAGTTTTTCATCCCCGAGCTTTGTCCTTCCGAACCACGAGAAGTCGGTCGAAAAGTCGTCTCCCTCATTCCACCGATCTTCCCTCTAAAAGCAAAGAATATCAAGCATCTCGGAAGAGTCGATTGAGGATAAATCTGATTGTCCTTAATCTAAAGAAAATATCTTGCGGATCGGTATGACTGAGCTCGTGGTATCGGGCCAAGTATGAACCGTTCCCCTTGCTCCTCCACTCATCCTTCCTCGCCCTTCTTCCATCTCGGGCTCTGGTTCATTTGAAGTTTACGCTAAGGGATCAAGAAGTAGATCACTCAGAGCTCATCAAGAATATTCGCTCTCCCGAGTCTCAAACATCTGAAGTTTGTGCGGTCGGTCCTCGGTTGCATCCGGAGTGGGTTCGAGGCTGAATCGGTATATCCCGGTTTAGTCCGAGTTGGCTCGTCGGTCCGAGCTTGCACATCTTGGATCGACTCTGGTAGCTCTTCTGTCTGAGCACCGCACATCCGAGGTAGGCATCTCTCGAGGTCTGAGCTCCTTTGAAAATTTCTGAGAAATTTTATACATCTTGAGCGATGTCTCGAGCACCTCGAAAAAAGACACCGCTCCTCGATCGATCCTGTGTCCCGGAGATAACCCGAGCCAACACTTGTAATGGTGAACTCGAAAGCGGTTTATTTTCGGGTTGAATCTCTTCAGATCACTTTCATCTTCATCGGTGAGAACCACCAATCTTCTGCGTTTTGGAGCAAGATTCTTCCGTTTCATCATTTTTGCTCCTCCTCCATCTTTGCCTCCAACAACACCTTCCCCTAATTTGTTGGGTCTCTTTTTCAGAAGCTGCAGAAGGTGATTCTACCTTCTTTTCTCTCTTCCCCGATGACCTTCCTTGGCAAAAGAATGGGTTTAAGGAGAATTTTGGACTTAGGAAATGGGGTCAAATTGGTGAAGATATCCTCCTCCTCTCTCGCACATCTCCAAAATGTAAGCAATTTTGGTGGCATGGTGGATCTTGCCTTTGATTGAGATCGCCTGTCAATCTTCCTCAAAACTTTGGTTCTGCTTCACTCACCGTCTGAATTAGGAATTTCACCCGGTTGAAATCAGTGGTGGGTGAAGCTTCTATCGCCATCAATCAAGCTTAGGTACTTATCCGCTCAAAACTCCCCAAGAAGACTCATGATGCACTTGCTCACAATATCCATCAACACACGATATTGTGGCTTCGTGTGCCTTTTATACGATGTCGCCTCAAACTTAACAGATTCTCAAAGAATCCTATCTAAGTACTCTGCTCTCTACGACATATATCGTCGTAGGATCCTCTCCTCTATCACGAGCTCAAAAACATCATTGATTTTTCTTTAACTATATACGATCCCTCTCAAAATCGACGTATTTGGATGACTCGCTCTAAGTGTGATCTGATTAACTTAGAATGCATCTGACCCTCTTCATCTATCTTCAAATTCTGAGATGAATTGATTACCTCTTTTCGCAAACTCCTGTCTGCAGTCGGTTTTATGACTAGTTGGAAGTGAGTTTAGCCAATCGAATCATATCGCAGAGCCTCCTCTTCCGGCTTTGAGTTGGTGTGCTTTCAAGTGAGACAACGAACTTCGTACCACGGCTTGTTGGTTTAAAGCAATCTCTCGAACAGGGGTTGGAGCCATTTTAGAGTTTGATTGAAGAAGTGAAGCTTTAGGGTTTGGAGAATTTCGGGCAAAAGGGATTTTTAATTGCAGAGGATTTGGAAACGAAGGGTTTGATAAAATTTTGGCTAAAATGACCGATTGGGGTTTATATAACCTTGAGATCATGGGGAATCGTGTTGGTTAGGTGAGTAACAACGGTTGAGATTAATCTCCCATTAATCGTATATCTGAACCGACGATCTCCAAAAAGTAAGCCGCCAAAAACATCCTCATTGGTCATTAATGTAGCGAGCATTAAATGACCGTTGACCTTCTTCGAATTTAAAATGATCCTCCTTGAAAAAAAAAACATTCCTCGGTGTTTTTATATTTATTCTGCGAATGATTCTTGAATTTACTTGAGCAATAAATGGATCGCATAGTCATTACTTCTTCGGACCAATTTCCCTCTATCGGTCTTATTGAGTCTTCGATCTTGATAAAATGTCGATAATATCGAAAATTGAATTGGTTCAAGATCTTTCTCTTGAAGTTTTCTCGAGACTCGATTCAAGATTTCCATTTTATCCTGAGCTTCTCAGAAGGATTCTGAGAAAACTTCATGCATTTGAAAACGTTCAATTTTTCAGATTTTACTCTAAACACCTGGTTCTAGCATTCTTAATTCAACTGAAAGTTCTTAAAATCTTGATTCCGCCAAAAGTTTAGTCAAGATATCAGCTCTCTGCGCTATCAAGATGAATTTTCTCCATCCTTATGTCCTTCTTCTCGACATGATCTCTCGATGAAGTGATGTCGATATCCACATGCTTGCATCCGTGTGCAATACGGGTTTTTGTGAAATAGCAATGACACTATTATTGTCACAAAATATTGGTACTTCATTGGCTACAACTTTATAATCCCTCAATTGTTGTCTGCGAGCGAAAGAATGCATGCCTGGCAGACTTCCTAACGACCATATATTCAAATTTCGATGAGTACTTGTTGCTCTACCGAGGTCCATTTTTTTGAAAACCAAGATATCGACTTGCTTCCTAGAAATTGACAAGTTCTGAATTGGACTTCTGTCAATTCAAGATCCTCCATAATCGAGATCTGAGTAACCACTTAACTCTAGGTTATCATCACCGGATACCATAATCCTCTATTCACCGTCCCTTAAGATATTTCAAGATTCTTTTGGCAAAGATCCATGTGACTAGCCTTAGGATTAGCTTGGTATCTTGCACATATCCCAACAACAAATGTTATATCCCCTACTTGTCATGGAGATAGAGCAATGATCCAATGATTCCTCTATAATCGATTATGACTTTCATGATTTGCCTTCGTAATCGGGATCCATCTTGTAGTTAGTATTCATGGGAATTCTAAGCGTATTGCAATCTGTACACCATATTTGGCAATCGGATCTCTGGGTGTACTTTGCACGGTTGATGAATATTCCTTCCTTTGATTGTTTCACTTGAAGTCCTAGAAAATTCATCTCTCCCATCATTGACATCTCAAACTTGCTTTTCATCGGTGTTGAAAACTTTTCACACAAATGATGGTTTGAGATCCAAAATGATGTCATCAACATATATCCTAACTAGTAAGATATCTTCCCCATCCTCTATCCCGAACGAGTTCTATCAATGATTCCTTTGACAAAACCATGGTCAAGAAGAAACCGAGAAAGAGTATCATACCATGCTCGGGGTGCTTGTTTAAGACCATACAAAGCTTTTCTTAGCACAAACTTGGTCATTCTTGCTTTGAAACCGGAGGTTGTTCCACATAAACCTCTTCTTTAAGCACGCCGTTCGAAAATGCACTTTTCACATCCATCCGATAGATCGTGAACTTCATGTGGGCAGCATATGCAAGAAACAATCGATGGCTTCTAGTCTTGCAACAGTAAAGGTTTCATCATAATCCAAGCCTTCTTCTTGGGAATAACCTTGTGCAACTAAATTTGCCTTGTTTCTCACAATGTTGTTGTTTTCATCTCTTTTGTTCTTGAAAACCCACTTGGTTCCAATGACATTGTGCCTTTCCGGTCTATCTACCAAATTCCCATACTTCATTCCTCGAGAATTGATTCAAATTTCATCTTGCATGGCAAGAATCCAAAGGAGAATCTTGTAGAGCTTCACCAATCTCGGTAGGTTCTTTCTCCGATAGGAAGCAAAGAGAATAGTGCACTCTCTCCATGGAACCTTCTAGTCTTAACACCTTCAGGTTAGATCACCCACAATCGGCTTGTAGGATGACTATCTAACCATTTCCTTCTTGATGTTCCCCTTCAATGGTATCCTCAACATTTGAAATGTTAGGTTCGATTAAATCGGCAAACTCGAGGAACAACAAAATGGAGAAAGAGAATCATCTTCCTCGGGAAATTCTATTCGAGAACATTGTCGAGACATTTGTTCCCTTTGGTTGATAGATTCGAATTTTGCCTCACCGTGACCACATCTTCATTGGCATCACGTGCTGAGTCCGAATCGGTGTCTGCTCGATTGGTCACCTTTTTGAGTGTTGGTTTTCCGGGTCTCACCATCCTCGATTTCCATCCCGAACTTCTTTATTTGAGTCCGAGTCACCCAATCATAGATAGTGACCGACTTCTTCTTTTCGGGTTCAAATGGATGATTTATCTTTTCTGTTTCGGGCTTAATCGGTGATCCTCTTAGTCAGTTCATTTGCATCATGTTCTGTTTCTTACGAACACAAACAGATTCATAAAAAACAACATGAGGTGTTTCCTCCACAATAAGAGTCCTACAGGTTGTAAACTCGAAAGCTTTACTAACTTCGAATATCCTAAGAATATTCCTTCATCGAACTTTACTATCAAATGTTTTCAACCCGATCTTTACCATTATTGTGTATGAAACACTTGCAACCAAACACACGAAAAGAAAGAAAAACAAGAGGCTTCCTTTCATTCCAAAGCTCATAAGGCGTTTTGCCTTGACTTTTTGTCGACATGGATCTATTCTCGAGAGTAGCATGCGGTGTTGATAACCCAAATTAAAATCTTTTAGGAATATCGACCGGTTATCATTGTCCTTGCGGCTTCTTTTTTTTCAGTTCTGTTCCTTCTTTCAAAGAACACCATTTTGTTGAGGGGTCCTTTGCGGTGATGTTTCATGTAGAATTCCATTTCTTTGCATGATAATCGAAAATTATATGATTTATAAACTCGCCTTCCTTTGTCGATCGATTTTGACCACACTCGATTTTTTCTCAATCTTGAGTCTTTTCGATGAATTTCCGCGACTTTATCTGAGTCTCTTTCTTACTGAGTAAGAATATGACCCAAGTATATCTTGAGGTAGTCATCAACTACTACCAATGTGTATTTCAGGCCATTAGTGCTCACAGTGTTATAGGACCAAACAGATCCATATGCAAAAGCTGAAGTATTCTCTCAGTAGAAACTTCTACTTTGCTTTTAAATGATGCTTTGACTTGTTTTCCTTTCTGGCACGCATCACAAATGTGTTCCTTACTGAACACTTCATTAGGCAACCCTCTCACAAGAGCTAATCTTGCAAGCTTGTTCAGGGTTTTGAAGTTTAGGTGATTCATTCTTTTATGCCATAACCAACTGGTATCTGTGGAACTTTTAGAAATTAAACATGTATCTTTAGGAGTTGAACTCCAATCAGCAAGATACACATTCCCTTTTCTTGTACCAGTCAGTAATACTTTCTGTGATGTATCATCTTTCACAAAGCATAAGTTCTTGGAGAACTCAACATTGAAACCTTTATCACAAGAATTGGCTAATTGACAAGTTTATGCTTCAATCCGATACATATGAAACACCATGGATATGAACTCGTCGACTTCCAAAGTTCCATATCCTTGATCATCCTTGAGTTATCTCCAAAAGTGATCAGGGCCTCTTTGTTCAACATAGTCATTGAGCATCTTTTTGAATCTGTCATATGTCTTGAGCATCCACTTTGTCAAGATACCATACATCGAGCTTTTTTTCATCTCTGCTCATCGATTGCCATGTGATCTTTCATCGGCTTTGTGCCTGGTTTTCCCCTAAAAAAGCAGATCAATTCTTAGGTACCCATTTTGTGTAGGGTCCTACGAGGTTAAATTGTACCTTCGGAATCCAAATCGCCTCGACAACTCTAATCACTTTAGAGTGGCTAATTTGTCTTCCATAAACATCAACATATACATCCACTACTCTGGGTGCCTTAGCAGTTTTCTGTATATGTGTGATAGCTTTAGCATGAACATGTGCCTTAGAGTTCTTCTTTGGTTCAGGCCTTCTGTTCAGATGCTTAGGCTTTTGTGCAAATAACTAAATCTTTGATGACTTCGGGTTCGGATAACCTTTACCCTTAGGCAAGTGAGGTTCAGGGTTATGCATCTTTCAAATCTGGGTCTTCAAAGATATCTTTGAGGACTTGGTCTCTTAAGTTGAGAATGTCTTTTCTTTGAGTGTTTCTCATCCGAGGATTCCTCGATGGTTCAAGGTGGAGCCTTTCAGTTTGCATTCTTAGCCCGAGGCTTTGAAGTACTTGCCTGAAACTTTCCAACTGACTGCTCAGGTTTTCTTGCCTTCACCTGAGGTTTGGGCTTTCTAACCTGATCATTCAGTTTTACTGAGACCATAGGTCCTTTTCCCTTGTCTACACCCTTGGGCATTTCTTCAGTTTGAAGTGTAGGTGCCACTGGTTTTACAAAGATAGTCTTATTCTTTACTTTGACGCAAAGATTTAGATGACCTTGTGAGGTTCCCACGTAATATATCCCAATCCAGATTTTATAGTCACAGATTTGGTAACTCTCAATTTCATCTATTACATTAGATGCATTATTCAATAGAGTTAACTTCTTCTCACTATCCTCCCTCTCACAACTCAGAGTTTTATGCTTCTCGAGAGGTCATTGAACTTAGTTACGATTAGTTTGAATCTCTTGAAATGATTTTTTCTAGCTTTTTCGATTAGGGACATTATCAACTTCTCTTTCTTTGAGAGTTGTACTTTCAGAACATCCAGTTCATCAGTAGCTCCCATTAATTGAGAAGTGACTTCAATATTGCTAGAGTCTTTCCATTTTAGATTTTCAGCTTCCAGTTCCTTATTCTGCTCTTGAGTTTGATTTAGCAGTCCTTGCAAAACAGCATAGTCCTTCATCAGATTCTCGAAAGAATTAATCTGGTCAAAATGACTGTTTTCAGTGGAACTTGAAAACTCTTGTGCTAGTGTAGGAGCAACAACAGAGAAAGAAGAGTTTACCTCCTCAATGACCATCAGACAGATGTCATCACTTTCACTGTCTGAGAATATCTCATCTGAAGAGCTAGATTCCTCCTCAGAGTGTTCTTCTTCTGCAACCATGACCTTTTTGCTTGAGAACTTCTGGTCTCTTATAGCTTGCCTTTCTCTTCTCTCCTTAGCACTCAAATCTGGACAATCATACTGGAAGTGACCTTTCTTCTGGCAGTTATAGCATCTGTTGGCATCATCATCCTGATCATTTCCTTCTTTGGACTTGGAGACCTTTCTTTTGGATGAAGATCCTTCAGCTTTCAGGTCTTTCTTCTTCTCAGTTGATCTGTCCTCAGGTTTCTTCTGGTACCTGTGGTTCCTCTAATAGCTTTTGTATTTTCCAAATCTACTTATTGAGTCTATCAAACCTTCTTGCCATCGGTCTTAGCTTTTCCTCAAGCTCATCCCGATTTTTTTCGCATGGGGGTTCTCGAACTCTCTCTAGTTTTTACTGAGTTTTATCTTTGGCTTTTAAAGCCACATTCTTACTCGATGAAGAATCATCTTTGCTGTCAGCCTTTTTGGATTTCTTATCAATTACAAATTCATAGGCTTTCAGCTCAGAGAAGACTTGTTGGTAAGGCATTGAGTTAATATTCTTGGTGTTTTCAATCACCACTGCATGAATATCCCATTTCTTAGATAGACCTCTAAGAATTTTCAATGCAACTTCTCTCTGTGGGTATTTCTTTCCAAGTGCATTTAGATCATTCATGATCTTAAGTGAATCGACTTCCAGTTTGTCAATTGATTCACCATCATCCATTTCAAAACTGTCAAACTTTCCAATTGCCACTGAAAGTTTGTTTTCTTTTATATGATCTGTGCCTTGGCACATAACAGCTTAGTGTATCCCAAATCTCTTTAGCAGTATTACAGTGAGAGATCATTCCCATCACACCATCATCAATTGTGCTGTATAGTGTGTCTTTTGCAATGTAGTCTAGATTGACTAACTTTCTCTCCTCAGGAGTCAGTTGGTCATCAGACTTAGGAAATTCTGCTCTAGGATCAATTCTCTCATCTTCTGTTCCTCTGGGATTCACTACAGTAAACTGGAATGGTCCTTGAGAGACCACTCTCCACATACGCTCATGTTTTGAATCTGAGATGAGCCCTGCATTCTCGATCTCCATAGGTCATAGTTCTCCACCGAGAACATGGGAAGTTTTTAGAAGACATTTTTCCGATCTCTTGAAAAATAAAAAGTTTCAAAGAATAAGATCGATTCGAGATAGACCACAAGTATTTTTGAAAATAAAACTTTGGTCAACACAAATTGGTGGTCAAGTTGAACCAACGCTCGATACCACTTGTTGGTCCCGGTGCAAACGAGTCTTACACGTGTATGGGGGGGGAATACACGTGTTCAGTGTTTTTAAAACATTTTCTTACTGAGGTCAGCTTGGGTCAGATAATCCTCAAGATTAGGGTTCGAGAAGCACGTATCGCTCTGAGTCAAAGTCTCATGAGACAAATCTGAAATGCTTTAAACCTCGGATAATCCCAAATGAGTCCTCGAGTGTCGAGATCCCGAAGTTGCTTGGATCGATAACTAACTTACTTGAACCCTCGTAAGAGTATGTTCATTTTGGTAACTATCTGTTTTAGCTACTCAACAGGTCGGAATGGTTGGCCCTTAGTTTATACTCGTTTTAAGCTTTGTTTGAAAACCTTCCCTTTATGAAATAGTGATTAGGTTGTGATTCACTTATGCAACTTCAAATGGATTGATTCCAACCTCAATATCGATTGAAAAGTATGCTTTCAAAATCAAGTCAATGCAACAGATAAGCACAGATAAGGAAAGCAATAAAGGACACAACAATTATAGTGGTTCAGAGACTCAAGCTCCTACGTCCACTCTCCCCTACTCTTCAGAGAAATTCACTATCAACTTCGAGCTTTACGACTACCTCGTAGTTTACTTACTCAACGCTGCCCCGAGTTTTTCGACTACTCCACGAGGTTTACTTACTCAACCCCGACCTTGAGCTTTACTACCTCCGTAGTTTACTTACTCAATCACACACAAGCTTTGGACTACCCTCAGAGCTTACTAACTTCTCCTCTAGAGTTTTCTGACTACTCCGTGTAGTTTACTAACTCTTTACAACACTTCTCACCAACAAACACACTCCAACTACCTTCACAAGGGTTTGGGGTTTCTTGGTTGGTTTCCAACTAGGATGAGATATTCTTTACAATAAAGCACAATGCAAAGGGTTAGGATATCTCGACTAAGCTTTGGATAATTCTTATCAAGCTAGGCTTAGTATAGTGAGCTCTCTTCAATATTGAAGCACTTGGGAAATTCTAAGTTTTTCGAGTGCTTTTTATCTTTTACAAGAATAGGCTTGAGCTCTTAAGTTGCGTATAAATTTCCCGTCACCTTACAATGTAGAGGGTCACCAGTATTTATAGGCCACTACAGGAAATCGCACATTTCGTGACTAAATTTTTGTGATGACACAAAATTTGTCACAATATGTTACCTAAAGGTGACAAATTTAATTTTCGTCACTAAAAAGTGAGAATTCGTGACAAATTTTATTTTTGTCACCACTGATGTTTTTTTTCGTCACTAATTCAAAATTTTCATGACAAAAACAAGAAATTCGTCACAATAAACGTTGGTGACGATATTCATAATATTTAGTGACGATATTCAACGTCATGAAAAATAGTATTTTTGTGACAACTATATGTTTTGTCATTAATTATTCAAACGAATTGGTGACGCACTTAATTCATCACAATTTTATTTGGTGACTATCGTCATTGTAATTAGTGACGATCATAGTCGTCATATAATATAAAAATTTCATGACAATTTTATGTTCGTCGCTAATTGTTCATAGTAATTAGTGACATATTTTTTCGTCACCAATATTGATATATAGTGACGATTAATAATTATTTTTTAATGACGCACTTATTTCTTCACACTATTATTGAGTGACGATCTTAATTTTAATTAATGACGATCACTATTGGTCATATAATATAAAATTTTCATGACAATTTTATGTTTCGTCGTTAATTGTTCATAATAATTAGTGACATATTCTTTTCGTCACCAATATTTATATATAGTGACGATTATTAATCATTTTTAATGACGTTTATTTAAGTCATAATATTATTCGTGACGATCTTCATTTTAATTTAGTGACGATTAATATTGGTCATATAATATGAAATTTTTCATGACGGTTTTATGTTTCGTCATTAATTGTTCATAGGTATTTCGTCACCAATATTTATATATGGTGACGATTAATAAATTTTTCCATATAAAATATAGATTTTATTAAATAAAACTGTGAATTAAATTATATTAAAAAAATTGAAAAATATAAATTTTTATCCATCAGGGTTTGAACACAAGACCCTTTGACCTAAAGAGGATAACTACACCACCAGACCAAACACTACATTTGTCTTAAGTATTTTAATATAAATATTTGAATCAATTTTTCAATATTAAAAAGAAATACATCAATGGAAATAAAACCTATGACCTTTCCAACAAATAACTTGTCTTTCCCTAACTAAGCTAGACAAAGTCTATTTAATGAAAACAAAATTATATTCTTTTTTATTCTGATAATTTCTTCCAAAAAAAATATGATAAAATAGAATCCCCAATTAGCTAAAAATATGGGGTGAGAGAGGCTCGAATTACAAAATGGATTCTTACGCTTTTGTTATTAAAAATAGTTACAAAATGCAACTATATACAAAATCTCCAATTACTCCCAATTTCTAATAAACCTGCGTACGTATTCCCCAATTTTGGCGTGAATCAAACAAAATTTGCGTGAAGTTTGGCGCATTCAGCTACCAGAAATCGCGACGAAATTTCGCGCATTCAGTCAATGTTCTTGATTCGTGAAAATTTTCCAGGAATTGAGCAAAACAGTAATAGGTACGCTTATTTCTTGATCTGGGCTTTCGATTTTCGTGTTGGGTATACTTGGATAAGTGCACATGAGAGGGAATAAATAAATTATTTACCAATTTGTATTCTTGTTTTTCTTGGCTGCAATTTCATTATCTGTGCAGGGTTTATTTCGTTTAGAATTAGAGCTTAGAATTTAAAGTCTTCAATTTGGTTCTTAAATAATTAGTAGGCGAGAAAGGAAAAGAATATTGCAGGAAGCAGGTAAATATTTGGTGTATGTGTGTATATATATACTCTTACACATGAATTTAATTATATAGCTATTCACGTTTAGGGTTTTGTTGCAAAGACTAGCGAACCCTGTATATGTTTATACTTTCAGTCGATTAGCTAGATTTTAAGCGAACAAGTTACAGTTATTTATTAAATTACGTGTGAATTATATCAATATACCTGTCTTCTAAGTGTCGAATGAGAGGGAGTGTTTAAGTGAGTGGTCTAGTTTATATGAGTGCAAATATATAGCTTCAAAAAAAGTAGATGTTTAGCTATGGGACAAATTCATGCATAACCTGCTACATACACACTTGTTTACAAAAAGAAGCAATCTTTGTTTACCTTGCCACTTGCAATTGTAATGTCAACAAATAGCTGTAGTATAACATGATACAGTAAGTAAATGTGTAGTTCAGATTCTGTTTAATAGTTGTTGGACCAGAAATTAAGAGGCACACTTGTATTTAGACGGTCTCTCCTCACGGCCAGCCCTCTTATTCCTAGATGTTTCCAGATTATTATGAGGTGATCCGGAAAGCGTTCTTTCTTCTGATATAGAGTTAGATTGTTCGTCCGCGGGGCCCATCTCCAAGAACTGTCTTGGAACCATCTTCTTTTCTTCAGATTTTCTGTCAACAATCTGAAAAAAGGCAGACAACATAGTACAATATAATTATCATCGGATATATACTTCTATATAAGAATGAAAATATATAGGATTGTAAATTAGTTAGGAATATAAATAAACACCTCTTGTTCAGGGGTGCTTTCAGTTGTGGAGTTTTGCTGCTGTTGCATCAAGGTCACGATATGCATCTGCAGTGCTGAGTAATTGTTGCTAACCTGAGATAGCATCCCTCTTAACCTCTGATTTTCACCATTCATTCTTTCCAATTCAATTTGAAGTTGTGTCAGCTGAACCATATATACCAAAATTACTATTATTCATTTATTCATTTCCCCTGCATTTTCTTCAACTTCCATTTTTCTATTTTTGATTAGTTATATACAGTATGTTCGTCTCATTGGAATATGCTCACTTTTTCCGTCTTTAATTTGTATCATTTTGGGGGGATGGGGTGGGGAAGGGAATTAGATACAGTTAACATATATGTTATGTTTTGATGATTCCATAACTATACTTTCATATAGATGATAAGCCAAACATATATTTGAAGTATACATGTGTCTTTTGTTCCTTATTCAATTCCTTCAAATCTAATCACAAACCATAAGTAAATTTTTAATAATCAAAGTAAAAAACATGTGGCATATATCAATGTTCTATTTAATGCTTAAATTAAATAATAACAAACATTATATCAAACCCGAACTTCCAAATTTAAACATGCTTTCATAGAAAGAAAGAGAATCACAGAGTATGAAGACTCTTTTGTTTCTCTTTACTTGGTATTGTTTTTACTGCTGGTGCATTGCTAGAGGTATTCAATTATTGTGAAATTTTACATCTATGCGCCCACCTATGAATGTCATCTAGATGTAACAGTAGTTTCTGAAAAGGTATTGGTTCCAATGGTAATACTCGGAAGGACAGTTTTCATTAGATTCACGAAGGAAGAAACTTTTGTATTATATATAGCTAGTTATATGGAGGGAATATTTATGTAGCTTTCAGTGGAGACTTATATTATATATGTAGACTTTTATGTAGCTAGTTCACGAAGGAAGAAACCTTTGTATTATATATAGCTACCTTTGTATTATATATAGCTAGTTCTATGTGGTATATAGTTAGTTCTGTGGAGACTTTTATTTATGTGTTTGTTTTGAAGAACTGGACTCATCTAATTGCCTACATTCTGAACTGCTTTATTTCTGTTCCTGGTAGTTATTTATTTATTTTAAAAATCTACCTGCTACATTTTTAAGCTTATTTTTTCCTTCAATGATGCCTATTGGTACTGAGGCCACTAAGCGATTCAAAGAAAGAACTACAGCTTGGTAGTCCAAATTTGGTCTTGTTTGATTATTGTATAACTGCATGCTTTTTTATTCCAGATGTATTGTTGTGAGATTGGCAGAAATACGCAAAGAAGTGCAGTGTCCGATATGTCTAGGTAGGAATCAAGGGAAACAGAGAAGCAGAGAAGCACACTAAATAAAGCCAGGAAGATCAACAGTTGCTATTATTCTTTCCATTTTGTTATGTAAATATAGATTTTCCTTTACTTTTTGGTCTCTAATTTGATTGGAGTCCTAGTTACCAGGAAAGGCAAGAGATGATATATACATATGCTGCCATTTTATTACTCTGTTTCTATTGTGTAAAAGAAACCTAAACTGTTGTGATATTTTATTATGTTTGATCAAATTTTAAGAATTGTCATACTTTGCACAGTTGGTTGTAATTAAATTTTTTTCTCGTGCATTGTTTTGTTGGGACTCAAATAAATAGTTTGTAGTAGGACATGAGTATGGTTGGAAGAATAGGTGTATCTCAGGATTGAAAAGTTATGGTGGGGGTTAGACTACTTCTTATGCTGTTCTTAGCATAAACTTAATATTTGATGTGATTTCAAGAACTTCAAGTATTGATTTATGTACAATACTGATGTTTGTATCTTGAATTCTTTAACAATGCAGGAATTAACTAGCTTTTTCTTGTTAGTTTTAATGTTGACTGTGTCTGAAACCTAGAAACTTTATTGGGTTTTGATGAATTTATCACCATGATTGTGTATGTGGAAGGTGAATTTTTTTTTTTGTCTATTTTTTGTAGCTGAATGTTGTGGATTTTACTGTGAACTTAGCTCTACTTGTTTCTGGAATTTGTAGTTAATGCAGGAATTTGTAGTTTTCCAGAAATATTATCAAGATTGTGGTTTACTATTACTGGTTTACTATTTGTTTGGTACAATTTTAACATCTTTATATATGGAGTGTGAGAATTTGTAAATTTGTATTCAAATTAACTCTTGCTTTTTCGATGATGTTGAATTCAACTATGAATTTTCACTTAGGTGCTCGATATAATTTTCTTCCTATATGTAATTTTTAAAACAAGATTATTAATATTATTATTATTATTATTATTATTATTATTATTATTTTTAAAGTAGCACAAAACAAGATGTAATGGTTCTCTTAACGTTTTAAATGTGACATAAGAATAATTGTTAATCCCTCCAACATTTATGTGAAATAAGAATAATTGTTAATTCCTCACCACTTAATTAACCAATTGCATAACAATATAGTATTAACAAATTTGTACACATATAAAATATATGAGGCACACTTGCGTGAGATGAAGCATAATTTGGGCATTAACGTTTTAACACTTTGGAAGGGTGGGTGTGGATTTTTTTTTTGTACCCCGTCTCATATTTTTGGGCCTAAGTCGAACGACTTGTTCGACTCATGGAAAGCAAGACTCTGAAAATGGGCCTAAAATGTGCTTAAATAATTTTAGATGAACTACTACGGTAATTCATATGAACTAAGACTATAATTCTTATGAACTAATACCTTTCATTATATATTGTACTTTATGTAAACTAATAACTTCAAAATTTAGAAATTTTTCCTTATTTTAAAAGTTTGAAATTATTTTGGAAGTGATTATTGTTAAAGCCGGAAGAAGTAAACTACATGGCCACCTTTCATAAATAAAAATATATAAATTATATGATCACCATATAACGTTCACCACCTTATAATACACTTTTAAAGCTCGGCTCAAGCTCGATAAGTAAGATAAGATAATTAAGTGTAAATATATGAAATTACTCGAGCTCGATTCGTGCTCAACTCAATTAAGGGGGTGTTTTAGAAAATTATTAGTGATTATAATCACATAATTTTGTGTGCAGAAGCAATTTGAAGTGTTTTATTTCTCTTTTATTAGATTAAATGAGCTCTCAAAAGCTATAAGCATGTGCTTTTGGTAGCTTTTAAGCCATTTTTTTAATATTAATTTTTTATTTTTTTTTGGTATCAACTTCTTTTTAATTTTTTTAAAAAACTTTATCAACTTCTACTAAAAAATAATTTTCCTATAATCACTAATTTTAATCAATTCTTTAAAAGTATAATTTTTGCAAACGCCCCTTAGTTATTAAACAAGCTCTAGCATGATGTACAAAGCTCAATAACATTTCAAACAAGTTGGAACAACACCTATTCGACTCAACTCGAATAAAATTAGTTTCGGTGAAATATTTAAGAGTACATTATGCAATTTAAGTACATCTTTAAACATGCTACTAGTTGTATTGAAACATTCAACATATGTACACTAAAACATGCAACCTGTGTCATTAAAAATAAATAACACTTTTTTAGCATAAATATATTACATATTTTAATAAAATAAATTACATATATCATACACTCAAAATTCATTATATAAGGTATTAACTCCATTAATTATTATGAACTAATGAAATTCGAGAGGCAAAAAAAAAAAAACTTTAAGCGGGTTCTTAAAATTTTTAAAGCTATACTATTTAAAAATAAAAATCCCATTATATACATACAATCAATGTTTTCAAAACCGGGTTGAACCGGGAACCGATAACCCGGTTAAAAAGTACCTATATAACCGGGATTTGGGTTGAACCGGTTGAACAAATCAAAAACCCGGTTCAACCGGAAAAAAAACTATTTTTTTTCTTTTTTTTAAAAAATTAAATTATTAATTTATATTAAATATTTAAAATTTTAAATCTATATTCCTCTCACATTTTTCTCCAACACTTTCGATGTGGGATAAATGTATGAGGTGAGACAAAATTTATAAAATATGATATGAAAAGTTATAAAATATATATTTAAATTTTTGTAGGTGTATACTTGTTTTGTTTTTTTAACTAAACATAGAAAATGTTGAATCACTTTGTTGAATCCTGGCCCGAATTGGCCGAACCACGACCACCGTGATCTCGTCCGGATTCGATCACCGGTTCGGTTATGAAAACATTGCATACAATCACCATATATATACCAACTTACCATATATATCAAATTAAAATATTTGACCAATGAAATCTGAGAGTAAAAAATGCATACGGTGGGTTACTAAAAAATTAATTTTCATTTGAATAGAGGAGTGGAATCTGGAAAATTAGAGAATGATATGATACACATACTAAATTAGCGAATCATACGCTCATTCAATAACCACCTCCTCTATAAAACACCTTCACTAATATACGCCTCCAATTCTCTCCATAGAAACCTTGGCCACCATATTTATATCGGCGCTCAATTCTCTCCATAAGAAACCTTCCACCATATCTATATCGGGCGCTCCAATTCTCCAATTACTTGCCTTTGGTAATTCTCGACAAACCCGGCCGACTCCTAATTAATTAAACTTGTAAATCTACACCGGTAATTCTTCAATTCTCTTTCAATTTATGGTAATTCTTCAATTTTTGCTGACTCGTCTTCTTCAATAACCGGGTGCTCGCAGTTTAATTACGTGTTTTTTTCAATTGGGAATCTGCAATCCGGGCACTTCAATTGTGTGGATCAACGACGATTATCTTCAATTGTCTATTCTCATCAACTGCTTTTAGGGTAATTCTTCAATTGTGTATTTATTTCTGATTTTGGAGTCACGATGAATTATTTTTGGGTTTTTATTACGATGATTTCGTTGCTTTCTGATTAATGCGTTTTGCCTTACTAGATTACATATGGGTGAATTAATTGTTGTATGGGTGGATTTTTGAAAGCGGATGCTATTGTTTTTCAATTTGCTTTTGATATGGCTTCTGGTGTATCTTGACGTCTTTCACCCCGATTTTTTGTCTCTGAAATGGATTAGATGAAGCTTGAGCATAGAAGTTTTTTAGGGATTTTTTTTGTTTCTGTATTTTGTTTTTTTGGTTGAGACTGATAAATACTTGGGAAGTCACTACACGGCATCTGCCCACCAATCAATACACGCGATATAGATCCTATTTTCCTTGAGATTTCAAATTATTAATCGCACCAGACCAAATTCCAGAAAAATCTCTCAAGAATTATACTGGAATTTTTCAGTTTTTGCTTAACCAATTTGCATCAAATTATAGTTTAACCGTTAGCTATGGCGATTCTGCGGGACAATAGAGTTCAGTTTCTGCTTTTTATGGTCGATCTCGTTGTTCTCAGCATCACTGGTAACCAAATTCTCAATTTCCTCTTTATGGGTTTATTGTCTATGCAAATTATTACTCATATCATTGTTGTTTTTCAGTCAAGTGTGCTTTTCTTCTGCCTTCAACGATTTTTGTCTCTGAAAATGGATTAGATGAAGCTAGTTTTTTAGGGATTTTTTATTTGTGTCTGTATTTTATTTTTTGGTTGAGACGCATTAATTAGTTTAATGCTGCAATTGGTTAGTCCAGAGGTTGATTCAAGTTCATGCAGAGTTATTTAGAAGTTAGGTTGACATAAGAATGTTGCTACACTGCCTTTTGGAAAATGAATTTTGTTTTTGTGGTTTTAGTTTTTATTGGAGTTAGGTTTTTAGTGTCTAAGAGTTTTGTTGTTTGTGTTAGACTAGTCTTTTTTGCCTGTATATCGGTTTGGATTCATTGCCTCTGCTCACAAGAGCTAAATCTCTAGTTTTTTTTGGGAAATGAAATCTCTAGTTATATTTGTACACACAATTTTTCCATTGCACATTTGCACCAAAGTGAATAACTTGAAGAAAACACTGCTTATAAGATGAATAACTTTGTTAAAAACAAGTGCTTCAACTTTGCTCCAGTTTATGTCATCAATTTAGGGAGTCTGTCACAAATTTGAGGAAGTTTTGTGTTACAGTTTCATATGTAGTTTTATCCAGGGTCAACTAATTAGAATTGTATGTTGTGATTCTGCATCCTATGTGCTGTAGAATGTTGTTCTTTGACGCAAAAATATCTGAATGTAGTGTTTTAAGGTTTAAACAGTACATCTTGGTTATGCAAATATGTTTTTACATGCTGTTGGATTATAATGTTTTAAGGTTTAAACAATACATCTTGGTTATGTAAATCAGTTTTTACATGTTGTAGAACTCATTAAGTTCATTCTCTTTACAAATAACTGATTTGAAAGACGAGCTTGCTGCGCAAAGTGCAAATTTCACAGCACAACTCACGGCGCAAGGTGCAGCTCTCAACAAACTAATGACTATATTCAACAATGAAGAGATGGAATGATAAAGGTTAGCTTCTATTCTTCTATATCTATTTATATAATGTGTATGCCTTCTCCCCCAAACTTGTGTATGTGATATTGGATTATGTATGTGTGGATCTTTTTTTTTTGTTTTAAAGTAGCGGCGGTGGGTTACTGTAGTGTACTATTTTTCTGGTCATTAGTTTCATGGGTTGTTCTTAGTTTGACGTTAGAATGAATAACCTAGTTTTTGAGAATATGATTCTGATTTTTCAGTATTTTAGCAGGCTCTTGTTTAGAAAAGCTACATAAAATCGATTCTTGCTGAATGGTAGTGTTGTCTAATTTGCTTATTGGTGTTGGTAATTGTGTGAACAATAAGACTTCGGTTTTGGAATTGGAGAATTAACATTAATCACCTAGATAATATTGTATACATGTATAAAATCTAATTCTGCCCAAAGGTTTTGTGGTGATGCTGGGAATAGAATTTAGGGGCGATGGGCATTGTGAATGCCCAATGAGTAGAATGTAGTTTTTCTTCTTTTTTCTTTCTTTGTAAAAAGTGAGTAATGTGGTTTGAAAATAGATGATTAATTATCTGTTTTGCACTTGTGAATTCTATCGACTCTCGGTTTATTGGAATTGAAACTCCATTCTCGCATCCGTAGTTTTGGGAAAAAAGTTGTAAAATAGAATTGATAAATAGGTTTTGAAGCCCAAGTTCAATGATTAGATCTAGGGGATTCTAATTTGAATAAGGAGAGCTATGAGTTCTGTTTCACTTAAAGAATGACCTAAAAAAGATAATGTATCCAAGAAGACCCTTTTATCTATTATTATTTGAATTGGTGGGCTTGCCATATTCTTACTGCTTGCTTCAACTCTCTTGGTGTCGCAACCTATTGGTTCTACCCAACGGGTATTTTGTGTTGTTTCTGTGTTTTTCATTCATATTGATAATTTGATATACCCTACAACATTATATTCATTTGATATATTAACACATGACATCAACATTTGAAAATGGCTTACTCTGATTACTTTTCATCTTCTTCTTTTTTATAGGAGATATCTATTGGATAGAAGATTTCATTATCGTTGTTGGAAGAGGAAGGAACATCATGGAAATAAGTTATACAAAGGACATTTTATAATGCTTTTAGTTTTTTATTTCATCTAATGATAACAAATATTGTTTAACTTTTCAATTTTGCTTGAATGCGTTTTTTTTAATGCAATTTTTTTTTTTTATTTAGTTTTGTTGTGATGTTTTTTCTATTACATTTAGTAATTGAAATTAGTTTATCATGACTATTTGTATGATCACTTATTAATTTAATATATAAAATTCAAATAATTCTTTAATAAATTTAATCATTTCTAGATTGTCACAATGAGTATTACTTTTATGATGAAAAATAATATTGTCACTAGATACTAACTAGTAATGACGATACAATAGTTTTTTTTAATGACAATTATCATCTTCGTCACTAAACAATATTTTATTATGACAAAAAATTTGTCACTATTTTCACTTTTTTTTAAAGACGCAAAATATTTGTCACTAGATACTAATTAGTAATGACGATATATGTTGTCACTATACCATAGTTTTTTTAATGACAATTATCATCTTAAATCCTAGAAAATATTTTATTATGACAAAAAATATTTTGTCACTATTTTCACATTTTTTAACGATTTAAAATTATTTGGTCACTATAGCCTACATTTTTGTGACGAATTGTGTTGTCACTATATAATAAAATATTTGTCGCTCTAGTGTAATTCTTTCTTGACGAAAATTTTGAAAAAATGACAAAATTTATGTTGTCACCGTATCTAAACTTTTAGTGATGGTTATCGTATTTCGTCACTAAATATTATATTATCTGAAATAAAAATAATTTGTCACCATGTCCTCATTATTTTGTGACAATAGAACTTTTGTCACGAAATGTAACTTATTGGTGACATATTATTTCGTCATTATTCATGTACATAAATAGTGACAATCATCATTTCGTCACGACATAAATCAAATTGTCATGTAAAGATAAACTTTTAGTGACGAAACACCATATTCAATGACGAAATTTGAAGCCAAATGTGACATTTTATTTGTCACTATAGATGGAATGATAGAGTGACGATGACCTTTAGTGTCATCAAAAGATAATTTTATATGATGAATTTAAATAACGTCACATTTACCTAATATGACGCACTATAAGTGACGTTCTTTGTGACGAAAAAATTTCGTCATCAAACACCTTTTGTGACGAAAAATGATGATTTTATGACGAAATTTTTCGTCACAAAATGTGTGATTTTCTGTAGTGGGCATACACCAAGGTCACTCTTGAAAACTATCCGTTGGAGAGACAGCTTCGTGAGTTCCCTCTTGTGGTGTGTGAAACGACTATATTTAGGGTTTGAAACTCCCTAACACGTTTTAGGCAATAGCCTTTCATGTAGCCGGTCTTCACTTTTTGCAGTCTGGAACTTTTGTACATCTGACATCTTTTTTCGACCTCACATCCTTTATCGATGTCGATATAGTGCAATGTTGTCTTCCTCTTTTTTGACTTTTGTCTCCAGTTAAAGGTAGACACCTTCAACGGCTCTTTTTGGTTAAAAACTCTGAGTTTGATATAACCTTAACAACACTTCTGACTTAGTTCCTTTTGTCTGCATTTGAATGTCTTGGCAGATATCTAATTTTCTAAGGAATCGCGATCTTCTCGATGTTGCATCCTTGATAGATATATTCGGTGCCTCGGAACATTCGGGTTCATCTTGAGCATTCAATACCTTCTTGAGTTTTTCATTGAATTCTTTGTGCCTTCAGTATTCTTGATCTTTAGTTCCTCAGTCTTCAGTCTTTGTGTCTTCAAAAGTCTTACGAGTCTTGAGGTCTTCGAGTCTTGAGGTCTTACGAATCTTTGTAGTTTATCTTGGCCGATGTATTGAGTCTTCTCGTGAGTCTTGATTTACTTCGGTATCCTCTTTTGAGTCTTGATAACTATCTGAACTATATCTGCTTGACTATACATTACGCAGATAACATCCTGAATATTCTAAAAATCATCTCGACTCAACTATCAAGATCATTACGAACATGTCATACTCGGGGTTTTTGGGATCTAATCAAAATCATAAATCTTTATTAAAATTCATCTCCCAAATGTACATGTTCAGATAATCTTGATAGATGAGTCGATTCAGTTTTTAGAGTGTTCAGATGTTATCTCGACCGTGTATAGTCGATGATATAGATCGAGTTAGATCCAAGACTCGATAAAAGAATCAAGAAACGAAGGTTCAGTATGAAACTGAAGTTTCTGAAGACTCAGTATGAAACTGAGAATCTGAAGACTCAGTATGAGACTGAGAACCTGAAGGCTCAAAGAAATCTGAAGGCTCAGAGAAACTGAAGACTCAGAGAAACTCAAGACTCGGGATGTCTCAAGACACGAGACTCGTGAGAATATCAAGGCACAATAATTATCAAGACTTCGAGAATGTAATTGAATATCCTGAATGTTCCGAAGCGAAGAAGCTGAGGAATATAGCCGTTGGAATCCAGCTGACGTGGACCAATGAGAGGAAGACAACCAGCCTGAAAAAGCTGCAGAACTTACAGAGAATAATATGGATTTGAATGTGATTCTCTCCAACGGTAACATTCAAATCCACATTATAAATACAAGATCTTCCATCAAATTAAGTGTGGAGATTATGCACAAGATGCTACAGAGCCAAGAGCATTATAGTCAAGCATTCCCACCCTAGAACACAAGTCTGTAGATATACAAATATATTTAAAGAGTGTTCTAGAACCCAACCTAAGCAACCCACGATGTATCATAAGCTTAGAGAGATTTTCCCAACCTTAGCATTGAGGCTAAACCATTGTAAGGGAAAATCTCACCATAGTTGGAGACAACACCAAACCCAAACCCATTCTCATAAGAGATAACGAGTGAAGTGAGGTAGTTGTTAGGCAGTCCCGAGTGAGGGTGATAAGTCCCAAGTGGAGTGTGAACTCGTTAAACATCTAAGAGGCGAGCCCGAGAGGGTGATAAGTCCAGTTTTGAGTTAGTAAACTACAGAGGTAGTCTGAGTAAGTAAACTACGTGGAGTAGTCAGAAAGCTCAGGGCCGAGTTGAGTAAGTAAACTACGCGAGGTAGTCAGAAAGCTCAAGGAAGTGATGAAGGAATTTCCCTAGGAACAGGGAGAGTGGATGTAGGAGCTTGAGTCTCCGAACCACTATACTTTGTTGTGTTCTTTACTGCTTTATGTTCTTATATTGTCATATGCATTCGATTATAAGCAAAACACAACACATGAGCTTAAAACGCAAAAATCTGAAATCACCATTCCTTCACCCCTGTTTTTATATGCATCGCACGAAATGTTTGCTTCCGCACGCGCAAAATGAGTTATCCCACCGGGACCATCAAAAGTGATTTTTAAATAATAAAAAATAATAAAACCGAATGAACCATTTTTAAAGAGTAATTCGACCGGTGACATGAGCGATTCACGGTTCGACCGGGCGGTTCAACCGGTTTGAAAACTGGTCATGCTTTTTAATTTTTTAATATGGTATATATACAATATATTTATTTTAAATGTATTTTTTAATTAATATAATTATAGTTGTATAGTGTGTTGATTAAAATATTCTATCAATACTACACAAAATATATTATATTTAAATATGTTTTTTAATTATAAACAATTTGTACTTTTAAATTATTATATTTTTAATTGTATAGCGTGCTGATTAAAACATTGTGTCAATACTATGAGAAATACATTATACTAAGACTTATTTATGATGAGCGGGTGTCTTGTGCACCAAGTGTACCGTGTATTGCATAGCGTACTTTAGAAATATACAACTTGATGCACTGAAATACAAAATTTATTTACACTGGAACGTTCAATTTGGATCCCAGATTCATATATAATTGCAATTGTAAGTGTAAATAAATTGCATGTTTCAGTAAAATAAATTGTTTATTTCTAAAGTATACTATAAAGTGTACGGTGCATCTGATGTATATAAGATTTAGTGATTTATAATTACAAAATATATTTTGAAAATATATTTATATTTAATTAATATAAATAACTCAAATGAATAGGCTTGGTTAGAGAATTTAAAAATAGAAGCTTGCAGTGAATATGAGGCTTGATTAGAGAATTTAAAAATAGAAGCTTGTAGTGAATATGAAGTGATTGACAAATAGTTGATAGGTAACTGAAATTAAATTTAAAAAATGAAAATATATAAAAGATTATTAATTACTTTAATTAAAAGATTTAGTCGTCTTTTTCATTGCCCAAAAGTGTGCGATACTAGAACTGCCGCCGGCATCACAACTTCCATTTCCGCCACCTCTTTTGGCGTGGCTACTATTTAGTAGATCGTCTTCATTTTAATAGAAGCGTGTTAGCATTTTCTATGGGTTAGAGGGTATAACGGTCTTCACTGTAACCTTATTATAAATAGGGCAGATCTGATTGTATTTCATTTACTGAGTTGAATGGTATAACAAACTCCTTCGTTGGTTAAATTTCTCTTTCGTACTTCGTTTCAATTCATCATCTCTGCAAAAAATTCGAACTTGAAAGTTGAAACTCTAAAAAATCATGATTCCCTTGAGGATTTTTTGCTGTGTTTATCCTCTGATGATAAAAAAAATTCAATTAATAGGAACTATTTTAGAGATATTTTCAAGTTACATGAGAGCGATTTAAATTGATGTACATCATGTATAGTTTGTTGTCCCCTGTAATCGTGTATCCATTATAATTTTTTTTTTACGGAAAGGAAGATATATTAATCAATTGAGTGATAGGCTTGCGCCTTACATCGTTGACAAGAAGGATCTTACACTCCTCCAGGTCATCGCCCGTCCAAAAAAATTCAGAGCCCTCAGACTGGCAAAAATGAGAAAGAAAATGTACAACGTGATTCACGTTTCTCTTTATAAAAGAGTAGTTCCTCTCCCCTAAGTCGTGCACCAGTTCCTTGATGTCGTCCACTATCAACATAGTGTGCACGTCTGGTTCATACCCTCCTTGAAGGGTGAGGATAAAATTCCTTAAGTCGGACTCCAAAATGATGTTACGTAAGTCCGAGCTCAAGGTCATTTGAATATCGAACTTGAGCGTCAGTGCTTCAATAAGAGTGTTGTTCTGTCTGGCCGCTCTATACCGTCCGGTGTTGGAGAATTAATTGTCCGGATCTATTCGGGATGAAATTTAAATACAGATTTAATTCTTACAATTATTACTAGCATGAGTTAATCCTATATTAATTCAAATAATAATTCCAACAACAATCATTCACATAATAAATTCACTAAATCCTACGCATGCGGAATTTCTAGGAATTTACGCGAACGTACCTTTTTGACAAACAACGGAAGAGAAGATGAGTCACTGTTTTAACCAACAAACCCAAATAGTCTTCTCAAGTTTTCTCACGTCCTTGCTTGATAAACTGGTGGAGGATTCCCACAAACAATTAACAAAAGGGAAAAAGAAAAATTTATTGCACCACCTTTGTGGATTTCTATTTTCTCCAACTCATGGAATTGTGTTGGGGATGAAAAATTCATCCCCTATTTATAATAACAAAGGGGGGCAAAAATTTTAGGTCATTTGGGCTTATGAAAATTCTCTTGTATCTTCCCAAGATACAATCTTGAATATATCTCATATATTCTATTTTTCATAATTAACTCCCAACAAAATCTCCCCTTATTTATTATATGGTAATTTAAAAAAAAAAAAAAAAAGGCAAGAAACAAGAGTTGGGATTTCTTGAATTTATGGGATAATCTTGTATTCCAAGAATACTTATCTTTTTCCATAAAATCTCTTCAAGAAAATTTTTCCTCTTTCTTCCTACAATTTTCGAAAAAAATAGAAAAATTAGGAAACAATATTTTCTTTTATTTTAATCACCTCTTTCAGTTATTGGATTTTATATTGGGCTATTTAAGGGGCCTTTAGGAGAATTAAGATTGGACTTTCCAATGAACTCTAAATTATCAATATTGATCAATAATATTATTCAACCCATTAATATTAATTTATTCCACTATAAAATTAATATTGCACTATCCATCTTAACCCATATTACCGTAATATGGCTCCCGGTTATTATTTTTCGTGTTTAAGATTATCTAGTCCATTAATTAATTCAAGCCACTGAAAAGTTTTATATTAATTAATAACTTTTTCCTTGGAGTAAGTCAGCTCAATATTATTATGCATACCGGAAATGAATTCAACTTGCACGATTTAGTATGATAAAACTTCTGAGCCCACCAAGGGAACAAATCACGCAAGACATACTTGTACACGATTCTCTGTATTAAATCTTAGCAATTGTCATGTAACTAATAATATTGCCCAAAACACAAAGTATTGAATCACATTGATTCTCTACCCAACATTAATCAAAGTAATAATTATTAATTACACACGATCCTATTTAAGGGACAGAGGTTACAAAATAACGAACCACTGAGGTCTAAATCTTCTACATTCAGTACTGAAGAATTTATCCTTGTTGTAGGTCCTATTCAGCGCATCATAATACACTAGTGTATTCTCTTGGTCAAGACAAGCCAATCTGAGCCTTACACTTCAACCTTTCACGATGGATTGTTCATTTCCATCTAGGTTGCAAATTTGTACTTATTTACAAGGAACTGTTAATGTGATCTTCTATGATCTGGTATCACCACATTAACTACAATGTAACTCATACTATTATTGAACAAATATGCAGTAAATATATATAACATTCAGTGATAAATAATTTATTTTCAGTAAATAATACATAAATTCAGTTTGGTTATACAAAATAATAACATACTTTCACGTATAACCCTAACATTTGGCCCTACGATCTTGACTTCCCCCAACGTGTTACGGACCACAAAACTCAATCTCACTGTCCCATCCGAAAATACCCTCGCATCTGTGTTGACCTTAATGCGACCAGTGAGCGGACTGAGCCAAGGAATTGTTGCAGCATTGTCAGGTCGTTTAAGACCTTTCACTTCCAAGTTTTTCGTGATGTCCCTCACCATATTCATGGACCACAAGAAGATAAGGTTGGGGTCCTGTTTCCCATTCTCGTGGATGAATGCATTTCGAGCCTTCCAAATATTTCAAGCAAAAGTTGCGAGAACCATGACCCCATATGCTAGGAGATTACCCATCAGATCCCAAAAAAATGCCTTGAAGTGATTCGCGTTTTGAGCATTGGAGTCAATTCGCAGGAGGCTTCGCCCCAAAGCATGATGTGCAAACCGACAATGGAGGATGATATGAGAGATCGTTTCACTGGCCAAAGTACACGACTGGAACGGCAGATCGATGTTGAGCCCCAACCTGCAAAGTGCAACCCGGGTTGGGAGACATCATTACATGCCTGCCAAAGAAAGTGATTAATCTTTGTGGGGGGGGGGAGTTTGCAGCGCCAAAGGCGTCCATGAGGAGTGGCTTGAGCTGGCCGAAGGTACGCTCCTTCAACATTTTGAAAATGTAGTGATGGCCAGGTGGTAGACCAAACGTACACTGAATTTTCCATCCTTCGTGTGATAGATCACTTTATCATCGAAATGCCTGGAAATAAGAGGAATTTTTAGAATGTTGGCCGCATCTTGTTAAAAAAACAATGTTTGATCACGCTTTGGTTCCATGAAATTCCATATTCCGCAATTAGATCAGCAACCACCAGGTCCCTACTGCTCCCCTCACCCGTCCTACAGTCCGGCGTATACGACACTTCCTCACCCAACCAACGTACCCCAAAATAGTGAATAGAAGTTCCGTTTCCGACCCTCCATGCAGTCCCCGCTTGTACAAGGTCCCGGACGCCTTGAGAATACTTCGCCACAAATAACTTGGTTGATACCCTATGGTGGCCGTCTCAATATTGCCTCTTCTATAATAGCGCGCTTTCAAGACACGAGCTGCAAGGAAGTCGCCATTTCGTAAGATCCTTCAATACTGCTTCGCAACCATAGCAAGATTAAAGAAGTACATCTCCCGAAAACCAAACACTCCATTTTTTTTGTCCTAGATATTTTCTCCCAACTAAGCCAGTGTATTATCCTACCCTCCGATGTGGCTCCCTAGTAGAAACGGGCTACCAACCTTTCAATATCCTAACAAAGAGAGATAGGGAATAAGAAGCAGCTCATGGTGTAGTTTGGGGTAGCCTGAACTACCATTTTTAAACGGATCTCCCCCCGACTTTTGTCAGCGATTTCTCTTTCCAACCCTTCAAACGAGTGGTGATTTTCTCCAAGACCATCCGTAAAACCTCCTTCTTGCCCCTGCCAATAATCATAGGGAGGCCAAGATACTTCGTGTATTGATCACCGGCTTGGCTCCCAATTGATGCCCCAACTCCTCACGTCTCTCTTCTGACACATTTCTGGTAGTGGTTATTTCAGATTTCTCTAGATTAATCATTTGGCCCGAGGCGGCTTCATACTTAGCAATAATCTCCCTCTTCTTTGGCACTTCCCCCTGATTGGCTTTAAAGAAGAGAATACTGTCGTCCACAAAGAACAAATGTGAAACCTGAGGGGCCCCCCTGTGCCACTTTGATGTCCGTAATTACCACCCGAGTCTCTGCCTATCGAATAAGTGAAAAAGCCTTCTACACAAATAAAGAACAAGTAAGGTGATAGAGGGTCCCCCTGATGAAGGCCCTGATCGGGATACCATTGATCAGGAGGGAATAAGAGACCGTAGTCACACACCGCATAACCAGATCAATCCATTGATTATCAAACCCCAATTTCTCACACATAGCACGGAGAAAGATTTATTCCACACGATCATACGCTTTACTCATATCAAGTTTTAAAGCCAAAAGAACACGTTTTCCTTTTTTTCTCCTTCTTCATATAGTGAAAAGTTTCAAAAGCCACCATAGCATTACCAGTGATGAGACGATTTGGGATGAAAGCTCTTTGATTTGGAGAAATGATGGAGTGAAGGGTATGTGTTAGCCTATTAGCAATAGTTTTTGTTATGACACGAACAATGCCATTGCATAAACTAATGAGTCGAAAATCTTTTGGGCTTTCGGGTGCTTTAACTTTGGGGGTCAACCCCCTTATTCATAATATCCAAACAAGTATCAACAAAAAAAGAATGAGTAATGGGCCATAATTTTTGAAAGAAGAGAGAGGGCATACCGTCAGGCCTAGGGGCCTTTGCCGGGTGCATCTGTTTTAGTGCCTGTTTGACTTTTGCTGCGGTGTATGTCTGAGTGAGGGATTCGTTCATATCATTTGAATTGTGCAATTATTAATATGAAAAAAATAGTTGCACGATTCAAAGTAAACAAATTGCATTTTTCAATATAACAAGTTGCACGATTCTTAAATGCACTATGAGTGCAAGATGAACCTGAGTGTAGATGAGATCCACCCCTAATATATATATGTTGGATATTGCTTCTACATATTATATTTATGTATATATTTTCTATGTTTTAAAATTTAGGTCCGATCGGCCGGTCAGACCGAAGAACCGCCCATCAGCTGCTCAATAGAGGTGCAGAGAATCGGTATTAAACTGCCCCCCAAAAATTGGAAAAACCAGGTGAAAACCAGAAATCGGTGAACCGCCGGTTTTCACCAAAAAAACAAAAAAATGGCTTTTTTTTCTAACCCTCCACCACCCCCCCTTGTATGTGCCTGCATCCCCTTCCTCCTCAATCTCCCCGGCCACGGCCAGCGCGTCTCCGGCGAGCTCTACGCCGTCTCCGCCACGGCACTAGCAAGGATGGACGAATTGGAAGGGCTGAGCAGTGGCCACTACGAGAGGCTGTCGATCCAGATCCAGATCGACGATGAGAGGACGGATATGGAGGTGGATGCGTACTACGGGCACCGGAGCTACGCGGAGGAGATGTGGCGGAGCGCGAGGAAGGGTATAACTGCTACACGGAGAAAGTGGCGAGTGGGTAAGTGTCGCACAAGGATAGGCCGCAAGATGTCACGTTTTTGGAGCAAATACGCCTCTTTCTTTCTTCTGAATCCGAATCGGGCCACCACCAATATCTCAACTGATATAATCACACTACACGTAAGTTATAATTTATGTTAAATAATTTCTGTTAATAGTAATAATAAAAAAAACCAACTGTTAATAATAATATTAAAATTTAAAAATCATACATACTATATATATAATATGTGTAGGTCCCGAACGGGTTTAGTGAGGGTAGAAGTCTAGAGGGGAGGGGTGAATAGACTGTTGGGGTTATACTGGAAAGTATGCTTTTACTTTGTATAACCAGACTGAATTTCTGTCTTATTTACTGAAATAAATTATTTATCACTGATGCTTTAAATATCATTGAATGTTACATATATTTACTGCATAACTGTTCAATAAATAGTACGTGTTACATTGTAGTTAATTTAGTGATACCAGATCGCAAAAGATTAAATTAACAGTCCCTTGTAACTAAAAGTACAGAATTCACGACCCAAATGGAAATGAACAAACCATCGTGAAAGGTTGAAGTGCAAGGCTCAGATTGACTTGTCTTGACCAAGAGATTACACTAGTGCATTATGATGCACTGAACAGGACCTACAGGAGGACAAATTCTTCAGTACTGAATATATAAGAATTAGACCTCAGTGGTTCATTATTTCTTAATCACCGTCCCTTAAATAGGATCGTGTGGAATCAATAATCATTGCTTTGACTTATGATGGGAAGAGGATCATCGAGATTCAATACCTTGTATCTTGGGCAATGTTATTAGTTACACGATGATTGCTAAGATTTAATACGGTGAAACGTGTGCAAGTACGTCTTGTTTGATTTGTCCCCTTAGGAGGCTCAGAAGTTTTATCAAACCAAATCTTGCAAGTGGAATTAATTTCCGGTATGGATAATAATGTTGAGCAGTTCCTTAACCAAGGAAAAAGATATTAATTAATATAAAGCTATTTCAGTGGCCTAAATTAATTAATGGACTGGATAATCTTAAACACGGGAAATAATAACCGGGAGCCATAATAACAGTAATATGGGTTAAGATGGATAGTGCAATATTAATTATGTAGTGGGATTAATTAATATTTATGGGCTTGAATAATATTGTGGCTCAATATTGGAAATTCAAAGTCCATTGGAAGGTCCAATCTTAATTCTCCTAAAGGCCCCTCAAGTAGCCTAAACATAAAGTCCAATAACTGAAAAAGGTGTTTAAAATAAAATAAATTATTGTTGCCTAATTTTTCTAGTTTTTTCGAAAAATACAAATAAAAAAGGGAGAAAGGTTTTCTTTAAATTTTGTTATGGAATGAGGATAAGTATTCTTGGAATACAAGATTATCTCATTAAATTCAAGAAATCTCTCACTTGGCTATTTGTTGTGAAATTTTTGAAAATTTCATAACATAAGGAGGAAGAGATTTTATTTGGGAGATATTTTGGGAAATAGAATATATTGGATATATTCAAGATTGTTTCTTGGAGAAGAAGAAAGGAAATTTCCCAATCACCCAAAAACCCTAAGTTTTCGTCCCCCCCTATATTATAAATAGGGGATGAATTTTTCATCCCCAAGACAATTCCATGTGTTGGAAAACTTAGAAATCCACAAAGGTGGTGCAACATAATTTTATTTTTCCTTTTGTTAATTGTTCGCGAGCATCCTACCACTGGATTGTTGGACAAGGACGAGGGAATACTTGAGAAGGTCTTATGGTTTGTTCGTGTGAACGGGATCCATCTTCTCAACAGTTGTCACTCTGAGAGGTTAGTTCACGTAAACTCCTAGCAATTCCGCATGCGTAGGATTTATGTGACAAACTTGTATGCATGATTTGTTGTTGAATTATTATTTGAATTAATATAGGATTAATTCATGCTAGTTATAATTGTTAGAATTAAATTTGTATTTAAGTATTCATCCCGAATAAATCCGTGCAAATAATTCCCCAACAACTGGTATCAAAGCCACGGTTTCGGGCTCTGAATTTTGAATTGTAATTTAATTCGTTATTCATTAAATTTGGAATTGGATAGTAGAATTGCTAGATCTTTTTTGCAGGTATCCAATTGTCATGGTATTTGATGAATTTTTATTTATGCATGCATACAAATTGTGGTTTTTTAATTCAATTCGTTCGAAATCATTTTGCCTCGTGAGAAAATCCACAAGTAGATTAGGATTTGATTGATTTGTTCAATGTAATAGACTAGTCTAGATCTATGTTTATATATTTTTTATAAATAAATTATAACCGGATCGGAAACAGAGGCGGAGACGAAGAAATAAAAGATGGATTTGGAACCTGGAACAGGCGGCGTGCGTCGCGTGAAACGTGCCAAGGGAGGCAGGCGCACGACATGGACGCACGCAGGCACGCAGGGGCGTGAGGCAAGGCCGGTGGGCCGAAAGACGCGGGGATCAAGCCGGCGCCAAGACGGGTCGCGGGCGGATGCGCCATCGGGCGCGGAGAGGCGGATCCGGCATGGGCGAAGGCCACACGGGCGACACACCGTACGCGTGCGCGCTGCGAGGTGTCGAGACGCATCAACGCTGCTGGGCTACGTCGCCAGCGCTTATGCATCTTGCCAAGATGGGCACCGACGACATTACAGGGGAATGCAAGGCGTGCACTCTGACCCGTGAGCTGGTCGATGACGTAGCTTTTCGAGACGAACGATGAAGGCTATGAAGACGTTTTCTCAAGATCAAGACATTACAAAAATTAACCGTGACAATTGGATATATGTGCCCAATATGTTTAATTTTTTGTTTTGATGTTTGCTTTATTTTTCGTGCGTATTTAATTATGTTTTTGAATATGCGATTCATGAGAAATTGTTTTGGAAATATCTCACTTTCGAAAATTACTAAGTATGTTTTAAATAATTAATTGACAATTTTATTCCGGATAATAAAATTGAATTAATTTTGGCCTCCACGATTTATTTATTTGTGAATTCTTTTGGAGAAATTCCCCCCACGGGACGGCCAAAACATAGTTTTCACATGAATAAATTCCAAACGGATGATTGTGGATTATTATTAGTGGAGACGATGACCTTCCCCACGAGGCTCGTTCAAAGCGAAATAATAATTCTGTATTTAATCATGGTTATTACTTAGGTATAAAACTGATATGCATATACTTCCCCGAAGTCCCTGTCAATTTTATATTGGTCAAGTGGGAGCCAATTATTAATCTGGATATTAAAGGCTTGTAACTGTTTTCTTGTTTGTAACCTGCTTTAATGTGTTTGTTGATGTTGCCACCGATGTTACAACATTGGTTACAACATCAGTATTCGTTCTTTCTTCTTAACCACTAACACTTCTATGTTCAATGTTGTCTTTGATGTTGTTGACTGCAGGTTGACGATCTAGGTTGTTCTGCAAGATTCCAGAAGGTTCCACAAGCTTCAAGAATAGAGTAGAATGGACTAGATCATGCGGCTATTTTTCAGAGATCAAAGAAGATCCACTAAGTGGCAGTTACAAAGATCATGGAAGAGTGGATTGAAGAGTTTCTAGATCCTTCAAGGAGGCTCTAGTAAGGCATACACGAAGTCTATAAATAGATGATATTGGTGTTCACATCAATTGCCAAATATAGCATCGTGTACAATCTTTAAGCAACAACCGAGCATCAACTGTAGAGTGCGTGGGTGCATCCAGAGTGATAGGGTCGTTGTTGTAGATTTTGTTTTACCATTAGAGTGTAATTATAGGGTTTACAATACCTCGAGTTGGTGCTAGATTTGTACTTAGAATAGATCATTTGGTAGTGTAGAAAATACACCTAGCCTTTTAGATCATATGCTTGATCTTGTTTCAAGAGGGTCGATTTGTGAACCTCTTTGTACTCATTATTTTTAATAAATAGTGATTTTGGCCATAGGGCTTCACAATCTATATTGATATAGATTGTGTAAAGTTTTATTAAAATTCGTGTGTTGTGTTTCTGAGTCTTCCGATGTTTCTATCATTTGAATGTTACTTTGAGTGTCACAACATTCAGTGTAACATTACTCTGATTTTACTAAACACAACCCCGTAAAACACACTTTCAGTTGGCACCAGAGCCGAAACTTGATTTTACTAAGTTAGATCATGTGTCAAGTGTGTTGTTTTTGTTATGGCAATGGAATATCCACTTACTCCACAAAGTTTGAGACCACCAATTCTTGATCGTACAAACTATGCGTATTGGAAACCAAAGATGAGAATGTACATCAAGTCAATTGATGAACGTGCTTGGAGAAGTATACTTTTAGGATGGACACCTCCTAAGCAGATGAAGAAGGAGAAGTTACAGTCAAACGCTAACTGGATTGGACTAATGTTGAAAGTACAACTGCTAGCTACAATTCTAAATCTTTAAATGCAATATTCACATCAGTTGATATGACCATGTTCAAGATCATATCAACATGTGTTTCTGCAAAAGAAGCTTGGGATAGATTGCAAGAGCACAATGAAGGTTCGGATAGTGTTCGATGGTCCAGACTTCAAATGCTTGGGACAAAGTTTGAGAACTTGAAGATGAAGGAGGATGAAACAATTTCTTCTTACAATAAACGGGTCACTGAAATTGCAAATGAAGCTCAATCTCTTGGAGATCCCATCTCCAATGTGAGATTAGTTCATAAGATTTTGCGTACTGTACCTAAGCTCTTCGATGCAAAGATTTGTGCAATTGAAGAGGCAAGGGATACAGATACACTAAGTCAAAATGAACTGATCAGCATCCCATGTGCGTATGAGATGAATACAGCTGAGAAGGATGACAAAGCTGATGCAAAGAAAGTGGTGGTGTTCAAAGGTGAAACATCTTCAAATGCTGAGCAAGTGCCTATTGTGACTGAAGCTGATTCAGAGGATGATGTTGCTGACATATGTTCCAACCCCGAAGAGTACATTGCTTTTATGACAAGGCAATTAAGCTCTTATGAAAAAGAGGAATAACAAGTTCAAAGGCAACATTCAACCAAAGATTCAGATCAACAACTCTCCACAAACCTTTGAAAAGAAAGGTAATGCGTTCCAACCAAGGCAAATTGGTAATGGAATTAAAGGTAGGTATGACAAAGTTGACCCTGAGTATAGAAAGTCTGTTCAATGTAATGCATGTCATGTGTATGATCATTATGCGAATGAATGTGCTAATACCTTGCTTAAACTGAAATTGAACTTCAATGCTACTTTAAGTGATGAATCTGATGAAGAGCATGAAGAATAAAATGAAGAACGTGCATTCTATGCTAAAATAGATTATGATGATTCCTTAGATGATGATCTGGACTATTCTGATTCTGATGTTGAAACAGATGTTACCACATCTGAAGTAACATTAGATGAAGATTGTTCTGATAAAACTGTTAACTGTTTTAATGGTTTAATTGATTATAAAGGAACATCTGCTGTGAATAGTGAATCATGTGGATCAGGTTGTAAAGATTTGTTTGATAAATGGGAATCTCAAAATCAGATTCTAAAGTCTATGACTAAGGAAAATGATGACTTGAGAGACTCACTAACCAAACTTGAAGTTGTCTTAACATGAAAGGATTTGGAAATTTCTAAACTTAAGGAAGAATTGAAAAGTTCAACCTTGTGTTTCAAGAAATATGCCAAAAGTACTGAAGTTTTAAAAGATGCTTTGATGGTTGGTAAATCTGATACTTCTGGTCTTGGTTTTAAAACTACTTCTAAAAGCTTTAAACTTGTGAAATTTGTTAAAGCTGGAGAAAAGACTAATGTTGAAGCTCCAGTGGAAACAAAAGTTCAAATTAAAAAGAAGAAAAAGAAGTATGTGTGTAACTATTGTTTTGATCATGGTCATATTCGTCCTTTTTGTGATAAATTGAAAGAGGACATGAAGGTGTTACAAGCTGAAGTTTCTGAGTCACAATGTGCTAAAACTGAATGTGTCAGTAAATTAAATGTGACTTGTAATGTTGTGTATACATCTCTGAAAGCATGTGTGCCTGTTTATGGTACTTTGATAGTGGTTGTTCTAGGCACATGAATGGTCAAGTGAATTTCCTGTCTGATTATGAGAAATTTGATGGAGGAAATGTCACTTATGGTGGTGGTTCCAAAGGGAAAATTGTTGGGAAAGGTACTCTCAATGTTGAAGGATTTCCTAAACTGTCTAATGTCTTACATGTTGAAGGTTTGCTTGTTAATTTGATTAGTATAAGTCAACTATGTGATGACAATTTGCATGTCAAGTTTGATAAGAATTCTTGTTATGTTCTGAATAATGAAAATGAGTGTCTTATGACTGGTAATAGGTAAATTGATAATTGTTATCTTATTGGAACTAACAATGTTTGCAATCTTGCCAATAATGTTGAAGAAGTTTTATGGCATCAAAAACTTGGACATGTTAACTACAGGAATATCCAGAAACTTTTGAAGGTTGGTGCTGTAAGAGGTTTACCAAAGCTGAATATTGGAGAAACCATGATTTGTGGTTCTTGTCAGAAAGGTAAACAGATCCGAGTGTCACACAAGATGTTGTCACATTGTTCGACAACACGATGTTTTAAGCTGCTACATATGGATCTTATGGGTTCTAACATAAAGTCTTGGAGGTAAAAGGTATTCATTGGTTGTGGTAGATAATTTCTCTAGATATACCTGGATTGAGTTTTTGAAAGAAAAATCTGAAACTTTTGCTGCTTTTAAGGTTTTGTATAAAAGGTTTAAAACTGTATACAACTTAAAAGTGAGTAAGATTAGGTCAGATCATGGTAGGGAATTTGAAAATAGCTTATTTTCTGATTTCTGTGAAAAGAAGGGTATAATGCATGAGTTTTCTTCTCCTAAAACTCCACAACAAAATGGAATAACTGAAAGGAATAATAGAACTCTTCAAGAAATGGCTAGGGTAATGTTGCAAGCTAAACATCTTTCTAAAAGGTTTTGGGCTGAAGCATTAAACACTGCATGCCATATTATTAACAGAGTTTTTATGAGGCCACAAAGTTCAAAAACAGCTTATGAGATTCTGAACAACAAGAAACCAAATCTAAAATACTTTCATGTGTTTGGTTGTGTGTATTATATTCTGAATGATAGAGATAACCTTCGAAAGTTTGACTTTAAAAGTGACAAAGGTTTTTTCTTAGGCTATTCTAGAAATAGTAGAACCTATAGAATTTTCAACCTTAGGTTAAACACTGTTCAAGAATCTATGAATGTTGTTTTTGATGATACAACTAACATAGCAGGAAAAAGTACTGAAGAAGATGTGTCTGAGCATATTGAGATTTCTGCTGGAACTGGAAATTCTGGAAATTCAAAGGATGTTACACCTAATGCCACGGCATCTGGGACAACATTCTCTGAAAATCTAAAAATAGAAAGTTCAGAAAGTAATACTCAATACACTCATGACAAGTTCCAGAATCTTGAAAAGCCATCCTTCAAACCAAATCATTGGTGATTCTTCTGTTGGAGTACAAACCAGAAGAAGGGTAAGCTCAAAAGATGTGGTGAGATCTGTTTGTATATATTCTATATGCAACATGGTTAATTCTGAATGCTATCATTCTGTAATTGAGCCTAAAAATGTCAAAGAAGTCTTAAATGATGAAAATTGGATAAATGCTATGCATGAAGAACTTAATCAGTTTGAGAGAAATGATGTTTGGACACTAGTTCCAAGACCTGGTAATGTTGTAACTAGCTAAAATCTGCCTAGTTTAACAATGAATTTAACAAGTAAAATAGCTAAAAGCAGTAAAAAACTATAAAAGAAACACGTCAATTGGTGACCCAGTCCGTCCTTTGAATCAGACTACGTCCAGGGGCGTCCAAGCCAGGTATAAGTGTATAATATATTTGCCTAGAATGCTAAGGTGTTCAACCCTTACAAATGTGACCTCATCGGTCTATTTATACTATGCATCCTGCCTTTAAAACAGGAGATTACATAAGGAAAAGTGCCCGTCAAGTGCCTTCTTTCCCTTCCTTGGTCTGATTTGAGATCGCCACTTTAATGGGCGCCAATCGGGGGATGAAGTTCCCGGGCGGAATGGCTGGCTTGCCAGAGGCCTTCCTTAATTGGATCTGATTGTCCGTTACTTGTTGTAAGTCAGACTCCGACCTGGACGTTTTCTGGCGGACGTCGTATTGCGACCTTTGATACCCGCTCAGGTCGCTATGCGACCTCCCTGTTTCTGCGACTTGGGTGCTTCGCCTTTTAGGGTGACCTCCCTTTGCTGACGTCACCTCGAATCGTAAGCCTCATTGACTTGTATATATTGGGGCCGTGGGACAGTGGTTTATTCCATGCTACAACAATTGCCCCTCAAGTCGAGGTTGCATGTTATGAAATGGGATATCGACTTGATATCACGACTAATAGGGAATACGACTTCTTGCCTTGAGCATACGAAAAGTCACCTCGATATTACGAATCGGCGCATCAGATTTCCTCGATTTTTAGAGATTTGAAGTGATGGATTGTCAGGCCGATGACATGAGGCACCGCTAGAGGGTCCAATACGATGCTGCGATGGCTCTCACGCGCGAACCCCGCGACTACGATTGTCAGAGGGGCCCAAATTATGGAAGAATTGCGTTTTGGTCCTCCCATTCCCTTTATAAATAAGCGGGGGAATTAGGTTTTCAAAAACCTTTCTTCCCCCTCCGAGAGCTTGCTAAAAACTTGCACATTTTTTCTTCCGTTTGGATTCATCAATAGGATCCTTCGTTTTCCTCGCTTGAAATCAGGTAATTTTCTTTCAATCTCTTAAATCTTTTTCATGGCCTCTGGGTTTTCTGGTTCTATTTTTGCCCCACGACCCATGGTGGTCTCCTCCTCCTCCTCCGAGGATGATATCCCGATCGCTCAGCGCCGTCGTCTGAACTCTGGTTCCGCCGCAAGGCATGGTGGCGAGGGTTCTTCGGCCCGGCCCGTGGGTGACGGGCGGGAAGATGATGCAAATGATGAACTGGTGGACGACCGATTTTTGGAAGAGTTGGATGAAATCACTCATCTTCCCCCTTTGGACATTAATCTCCAAGCTTCTGCCTCCCGACCGCAGTTGGCGCCGGCCTGCCCCTCTATCCAGGTTCCAGACTTTGGGGTTTATGAGCGAGTCTTCGATTATGAATTATACCACCGAATTGCTCCTTATAAGCAACCTGAGCGTCAATATCGCAAGTCGGTGGCGTCGCGATTTGCTGAGTCTGAAAAAAGGTATAGGTCGGTACTTTCTGATCGCTACGTGCGAGGGCTCCGTCGGCTGTACAAAGTACCGCGGGATGTTCATTTTTATGGAGCAGCCTCTGATGAGAGTGCAGACCAGCCTCCCCCGGGTATGATAGCTATGAATCAACCCACCATGGATGCTGGAATTTGCTTCCCGTTGCATCCGACCATCTCCCATTTACTGGCGGCCTGGAATCTGAGCCCCACACAGATTACTCTGAACGGGTAGAGCTACATCATTTCCACTATGGTTGTGTTGGGGCAGGCCGGCTTGAGGAGGTTTCCCAATCCGGGAGAGATCGGTTATGTGATGTCGTCCGTCGCCCAGGCCGGAGGCTATCATGTCGTGCGACTCCGTAAGGGCAAAGAACTTGTTAGTGGGATCCCTAACAAGGTCGATGGATGGCACCAGAAGTGGTGGTTCATCGGAGGAGCTTAGGAGTCAGTCCCTCCGGCCAACACGTTACCAATCCGAGTTCCTACGGATTATGCGATCCGCGTGAAAAATAGTATACTTTTTACGACCTTTATCTTCAATCGTACTGATCTAATTCTTTTCTTATCTTGCAGTGTATACGCCACGAACTTCTGATCTTTACTAGGATTTCACCGAGGCGTTCAAGATAGCCCGAGATACACCTCCGAGCTGGCTAGAGTCAAGTCGCTGAACTCCGAGCTTAATCGTTTGGTGGCAGGGTTGTACACCTATCCCCGCCACCTGCGGATCCCTTGTAAGTCTTCTGTTATCTTTCTTTGGTGGTTCTTTGTAGGCCCGTGCTAAAGATTGTATGTTTGTTGCGTAGATCCCGACATCCCGACCTACCGCCGTGAGCCTTCTGCTGCTGAGATGGCCTCCAGACCGAAGTCGGTTCTTGGATCGATGAGGAGCCAATCAAGCTCAGGTACCTATCACGCAGTTCTCCTTCCTGCACCCCACCTCCTCCGCCGACAAAGGGCAAGAAGAAGAAGTATACTGAATCTGCCCCCGCAGCTGGGGATAGGTGTCACAAGAGGACGAGGGAAGAGGCTGACTCCCATCGGTCTGGGTCTCATCGCGACGCCAGAAGGGGTACCCCAATTTCTACTCCTCCACCAGACTTGGCTCTAGTCGAGGGTCATCATCCGGATGACGATTCTTGGATCGGTTGGGACGAGGAGATTACGAAGAGGTAAACCTTTGCCTGTTTTCGCGAAATGTTATTTCGGAGCTAACAATTTGACTCATCCCCTTTGTTTTTTTTTTCTTTTATGTCGCAGCTTGGACCTGACGACTCACAAATTCTCACCTGAGGTATTGAGCTTCTTGAGGTCGAGGCTCCCCACCCTGGACGGCGTCCCTGGTGATTGGCCCCACTACTTGACGAGGACAATGAACAATGTCCCGCGAGTGTGGACGAAGGATGACCACTCCATCGCTCCCCCCCAAAAGGTCACGGGTAACATGTACTCGTCGATCGTGCACACTCTGAAGGCCGCCCTTTACATGGAGAAAGCTTGTGCCCAATCTGAATTAGAGCTCTCCGACCTGGAGAAGGCCCGGACAACGATCTCTGAGTAAGCCAAAGCCGTGCTAAATGCTCATGAGGTGCAGAAAAGGCTAGAGGTCGAAAAGTACGACTTGGTCAAGAGGGTCCAGGAGCTCGAGGAGCATCCGAAGGGTGCCGAAGGCATGTTGGTGGCGGAGAGGGATATTGTGGCCCGACTGAAGGGAGATCTGGCCAACAAGGATTCTGAGATCAAGGCTAAGCTAGCCGTCGAAGAGGAGCGGTTCAAGCGGACTGAAGAGCAAAATGCTAACTTTGCTTACGTTTGTGCGGTGGCTGGGGCCATTCGGGCTACCCGCCGGAAAAGCCCCGATGCCGATTTCTCCGACCTTATCTCTGAGCTGGCTAGCTATGTCGGAGCCTACCCGCTTGATCCCGATGTCGTGCTCGAAATTAAGGACTTGGAGGGATATGGTATTGACATATCCTTCTTTCCCAATCAGAGTCGGATTGTGCTCCCCACTCCTGATCCCGACGAGACGCAGTCGATAGATTCTGAGGTGGTCCTTGAAACTTAGACGGGCAAGGTCGGAGGCCGCTGGGGCCTCGGGTGTGGACCCCCCCGATGAACAGGCCACAACTAGCCTCTAGGGGAGGTGTTTACCAGCCCAAGAGTTGGGAGATGAGCTGCCCACATATCCGCCAGTGTTATTCAACAACAATTAGGTGGGCAACCTTTGAACATAGTCAGTGGTGATTCTAATGGGATTCTGGATGTTCTTAAGAATGATAACATCAAGAATCCCGATAAGAAAAAGGAGATTGAGAAGTTGTTGAACCCCATCCCCAACAACACTTTTGATCAGCATCCCTTGAAGCATCAAGAATCCCGATAAGAAAAAGGAGATTGAGAAGTTGTTGAACCCCATCCCCAACAACACTTTTGATCAGCATCCCCTGAAGTCGATTGTCGCCAACGAGCTGTCTAGGAATTGAATCTTGGTGAATTGCTAGTCGTTTTAGTATCCAGATGTATATTTACTTTCTTGCTGGCTTTTAGCCGCCTACTGTAGTTTGCCTTTGGGCTTTTCGATGTAATTTCAGCTTTTGATGTATTGACCTTCGGTCCTTTGTTATTAATGAATGTTCTCTTCGCTTTATTGTGCCAACCTGATTTCCTTACCCGACTTTCCGTTTGCATCTGTTCTTATCGTCTTATTGTCATTGCGAAGTGTGTGAACTATGCTTAGTCGTCTTACAAAGTTTGGGGAGGGTCGCACCGTTTAAGGTGGCGACCTCGCCGCAAGTATGTCGAAAGTCATTCTTAGGGAAGTCGATATTGTGCATTTGAAACTTTCCTTAGTTTAACACAGCATGAAAAAGAGAGACATTATTGTTATATAAGCCAAAAATCATTACAAATAGGCGACTCCAACTCATTGATAGTACTTCTTCAAATGAATTGCGTTCCACGGGTATTGAGCCGGGGAACCGTCCGGGTTCTCGAGTTCGTATGCCTCATTGGTTAATACTCTTGTGACCTTGTATGGTCCTTCCCAGTTCGGACCAAAAACTCCTTTGGCTACTCCCAACGTCTTCTTTAGGACTAGGTCGCCGATCTTGAATTGTTGAATCCGCACTTTCGAATTGTAATATTTCTCCGATTGCTGCTTATATCTAACATTTCTTATGTTGGCCTCTAGTCTTTTCTCTTCGAGTAGATCCAAGTCCCTGGCTAAGGCCTCCTCATTGTGATTGATTGCGACCTGAGACGTACGTAGTGTTTGAAACTCAACTTCTGAGGGAATCACTGCCTCTGTGCCGAAAGCCATCGAGTATGGGGTCTCTCTAGTTAAGTTTCGGCACGTTGTTCTGTATGACCATAGTACATCTGGCAGTTCGCTGTCCCACTTTCCCTTCTTATCTTTGATCTTGGCTTTCAAAGTGTGTTTGATAATTTTGTTCACTGCTTCGACCTGTCCATTAGACTGGGGATGATATGTGGTCGAGAAGAGCTTAGTGATTTTCTACTTCCTGAAAAAACTGTCGATCTTGAACCCGTCAAATTGTTTCCCATTATCTGATATGATTGCTTGGGGTAGGCCGAATCTGCAAATGATGTTCCGCCAGATGAACTTAATGACATGCTCTTGATCTATGGTTGCCAAAGCTTCAGCCTCGGCCCATTTTGTGAAGTAGTCCACTGCAACTAAAGCGTACTTGACTGAGCCGGGGTTGTAGGAAGCGGCCCGATGATATCTATCCCCCACTTCGCAAATGGCCAAGGACTGAGAATGCTGGAAAGTTCCTCTGGGTGACTTTGATCGAAGGGGCATGGATTTGGCACTTGTGACATCGCCTTGTAAATACTAGCGCATCAGCTCGTAAAATGGGCCAAAAATAACGTTGTCTAATCACCTTATGTGCGAGCGATTATCCCCCAGCATGGTTTCTGCATACCCCATCATGTATATCCTGTAGGATAATATGTCCTTGTTCTTGCGTAACGCATCGGAGCAAGGGTATGCTGAAGCCCCGCTTGTATAGCTCATCATTAATCAGAGTGTACCTGGCTGCTCGAAGTTGTAGCTATTTTGCCTGAATTCTATCCACCGGTAATGTCCCGGATATCAAGTAATCGATGATAGGAGTCATCCAGCTCGTAGGGTGGGCATCGAGTGTAGCGACCGCGGTATTCGTAGTGGAAGGGTGGGAGAGCTTAGTGAGGGTGACATCTTTCATCTCTGCTGGCCCCTCCGAAGTTGCAAGTCGTGCTAATGCATCGGCTCGCGAATTCGCATCTCTTTGCACCAACTTGATGTGAATCTGTTCGAACTTCAGGCATAATGTTTTGACGACCTCTTGGTAGGCCGACATCCTGTCATCCCTGGCTTCGTATTCTTCTGATACTTGGAATGCTACAAGCTGAGAGTCGATAAAAACCTGGAGCCTTTTTATTCCCATGGCTATGGCCATTTCCAGGCCGCTAATGAGTGCCTCATACTCTGCTTCGCTGTTGGTGGCAGGAAATTCGAAGGTGATGGCATTGTGAAAAGACGTGCCATCTGGGCTAATCAGTACCACGTCCGCCCCTAATTTATTAGCCGTCGTGGACCCATCCATGTATAACTCCCAAGGCGGGTTGGTAGTGCCGCTATCCCCGGGTGGAAAAGTTAGCTCGATAAGGAAATCAACTAATGCTTGAGCTTTAATCGCAGGTCACGGTGCGTATGTTACACCATACTGCCCGACTTCAATAGCCCACTTGATGCACCGGCCTGATGTATCAGGTCAATGGAGAATGTTGCGAAGAGGCAAAGAGGTGAGGACTTTGACCTGATGATCGAAGAAATATGGCCTTAACTTTCGCACGCTCATGACTAGAGCGTAGGCTAACTTCTCCATGCAGGGGTACCGTTGCTCGGTCTCGTTCAGTTCCTGACTTACAAAGTAAATGGGAAGGTGATCCTGACCTTTAGCTCGTACGAGTACATCGCTCAGAGCTGTTTCTGAAGCCGCTAAATACAGGAAAAGTTTCTCTCCAGGGATTGGCTTGGCCAGTATTCCGACATTGGCCAAGTAGGCCTTGATTTTTTCAAGTGCTTCCTGGCTCTCCATCTTCCACTCGAACTTTGACTTCCTCCGGATCGTGTTAAACATGAGTTTGCATTTATCACCCCATTCTAGAGATAAACCTGTTCAAAGCGGCTAAGCATCAGGTGAACTTTTGGACCTCCTTGACTGTTCTTGGTGCCCCCATGTCCAGAATAACTTGTATTTTGGCTGGATTCGCCTCAATCCCCCGCTTGCTAACTAGATGGCCCAAGAATTTACCTGACTCGACCCCGAAGTTGCATTTCTTTGGATTGAGCCTCATGTTTTATCTTCTAAGGACCTCGAAGGTCTGGGCGAGGTGCATTAGATGATCCTCTTTTTGTAAAATTTTGATGACGATGTCATCTACGTATACCTCTACCGACTTGCCTATCTGCTCGGTGAACATGTGGTTGACTAACCTCTGATATGTGGCTCTGACATTTTTCAAGATGAAGGGTATTCTTTTCCAGCAATACATGTTCTTTTCGGTTAGGAAAGATGTGTGTTGACGGTCAGGCTCGTGCATGGCTATCTGATGGTACCCGGTGAAAGCATCCATGAAAGACATCATTTCATGCCCCGCCGTGTTGTCAATTAAATGGTCGATGTGCGGCATTGGAAAGAAGTCTTTTGGGTATGCCTCATTTAGGTTGGTGAAATCGATACAAAGTCGCCACGTCCCATTTGATTTCTTCACGAGTACAGCATTGGCTACCCATCACGGTTGGTCGGCTTGCATGATCAAATCGTTATCTAGTAACTTTTTCACCTCCTCCGCGAGGGCAACATACTTCTCAGGGCCAAATTTCCTTCTTTTCTGAGCTATTGGTCGTCTCGTTGGATCAATATGGAGATGGTGACATGCAATCTGAGGATCGATTCCGACCATGTCCTTGTGTGACCAAGCAAAAACATCCAGGTTTTTCTTCAGGAAGTCGATCACATCTACCCTTAGGTCGCTGGGTATTTTGGACCCAATAATCACTTCCAACTCGGGCCGAGTTGGATCCACTTGAATTCTTTTGAGCTCCTCCCCGGGCATTGCCCTGGGCCCTTCCACTCTCGAGTCGTCTATTTCAGCTTCGAGCATGAATTCCTCTGGTTCAGGACCCAACCTAGGGTCGAGATCTTCGTGCTTTCTCTTGTTTGACTTTTCATTGGTTAATTCGTTGTTTAACATCATTACTTGATGGCCAGGTGCGTGCATTGGATTGAAATAAGACACAGAGTAAAGCAAACATCCTCTAGCATCCACTTGGTCACCTTTAACGGTGCTAACAATCCCACCCTTGGTGGGGAATTTTACACAGAAGTAATATGTGGAGGACGCAGCCTCAAACTCATGCTCAAATGGCCTTCCGAGGAAACTGTTGTAGTGCTCAGGAGGTCGATTACAAGGAAATCTAGAAGCCTAGTACTCCTAACCTTTTCATCTATGGTGGACACCAGCTCCACAGACAAACGAGTCATACCTAGAGGCTTGACAGTTGCATTCCCAAAGCCTTTCACCGTGTGGTCGCATGGGGTGATGTATGCTTCATAATCGCCGAGCTGGTCCAAGGTCTTTTTGAACAGAATATTGCAAAAAGCCCCACCATCGACCAGCAATGGACACACGGTGGTCCCCATGATGTTTGCCTTGATGACAAGTGGGTCAATGTTAGGGTAAACAATCCCGGCCTTGTCGACCTCCTTGAACTCGATCTTATGAGTCTCTTCGGTGACGGCTAACATGAGCAAGACCATTTTCTGGGCATTCTCCATTGCCCTAATCTCTGCCTTCATTCTTCATTTTGATGAGGAGACCGGGGAGAGGCCCCCTATTGTGGCGAGAGGTGAGATGGTATGGATGACGCAACCTCCCGCACCTTCGGGCATCAGAGGTGCAAGCAGCTCGCCTCGTGCTCCCCCATAGATGGGATCCCCCTGGGCTTGCTCTCCCTGGTGGGGTTGACGATCCTGAGGTCGGCCCTGCCCGTCGCGGCCGTTGGTGCGGGGGTTCGTGACAAACTCGTTCAGACGTCCATCTTCGTAGAGTTTCCATAATTACTTCAAGAGATCCCTACATTCACTAGTATAATGCCCCTTCTGTGCATGATAGTGACAACACTTGTTGGGGTTTTGTTTGCTTTTGTCCTTGATGGGGCGAGGAGCGTGCAACATGTCCCGTCCTTGGATTTGGGTATATATGTGACCGGGCGTCATACCTAATACCTCCATCAGCTTCACTGGAATGGATTCTTCAAATGGCTTGAAGCTGCCGGGTGCCTTGTATTGACCCCCGGTTTTCTTGGAACTCTTCTTTGATTCCGCGACTTCTTTTATCTCTAACAATTCCATGGTGTGGATGAGATCGCTAGCGCGCTTCCGAAAGTCGACGTAGCTGGAGGGGTAATTTGTGGTCATACGTCGCCAAAGCTTGGTCCCCTTCCTGAGGCCAGAGACGGCCCCCAGTAGCTTAGCCTCATCCCCTATAGGGTCACCCTCGATGATAAGCCAGTCGATCCTTTCGACATAGGATCGATCTGACTCGGTTTCCCCTTGTCGGGTGTTCATGAGCCACTGTCTGGTCGCGAGTCGGGGCGCTAGGGCGGTATAGTGACTTAGGAACAATCGAGCCAATTGTTCGAAAGAGTCCACCGAGAAGGCCGGTAAGAAAGTGTACCACATATGGGCTTGGTCGCTCAGTGTGTGGGAAAATAACCTACACTTCGTCGCATCCGATGCCCCCATCGAGGCCATATACGAATTGTACCTAGCCACATGGACCTTGGGATCCGTACTCCAGTTGTAGCGATCAAGAGCCGCTATGCTGATTTTTCTTTGGGTGGGGGCCAGAGTAACAATTGTTCCGAGTGGAGAGTCTGGGATGGTGAGACCATCGTCTACTCTCGTGGAACCATTCTGGTCCCCTACCTTTTCCAATAGTTGTTGGACAGTTCTTGCCAGCGCGGCGACCTGTGCATCGCGTGGGTTGTTATCCGCGTTCATCCCGTGCCCCTGGCTCTGGTTGATTGCTGAGGCACCCGAAATATCTCCATGATGCATGTTTAGGGCCATGATTAGGTCCTGCTCCACTTGTTCCGCGCGACGTGGATGAGAATGGGCTTTGTCACCATCTTCCGCTGGAGCTTTCCGGGCAGCCTGGCTTCCGAGGCGGGTGAACACATTGTTCGACGCCGCTGGTCTTTCCAGGGCCCGGTTAGTCCGAATGATGGCATGCTTGGCTGCATTATAAGCCAACTAACCCATGGATCATCTCTTTTCGATCATCTGGCCCTTGCCTTTGGAGGTTCCAGCACCGTGAATGGTCTTTTTAGCCAAGGGTTGATCCCCCTCGCCTTCCATGAACAGGCGCTTGTTGTTGAGGACAACAATGACCGCCTTGGCATCCTCTGGGGTCTGAACTAGGTTCCACCAGTCGGGTGAGCCAGCCGGGGCTGCCCGATGGGTGCAGTGGGAACTCTGTGATGCCTCAGCGCCATCACGTGCGTCTGCTTCATTGAATAGGGGAGTGTTTCCTTGGTTGGCCGCCATTGCTATTTCTTCGAAAAGTGGGCTTTTCTAGAACTGGATTAGCACTTCAAGAAAATGAATTAAATCTTCCCACAGAAGGCGCCAATTGTTGTAACTAGCTAAAATCTTCCTAGTTTAACAATGAATTTAACAAGTAAAATAGCTAAAAGCAGTCAAAAACTATAAAAGAAACACGTCAATTGGTGACTCGGTTCGTCCTTTGAATCAGACTACATTCTGGGGCGTCCAAGCCAGGTATAAGTGTATAATATATTTGCCTAGAATGCTAAGGTGTTCAACCCTTACAAATGTGACCTCTCGGTCTATTTATACTATGCATCTCGCCTTTAAGACAGGAGATTACATAAGGAAAAGTGCCCGTTAAGTGCCTTCGATCCCGCAGATCGCCCGCTTTCTTGATCTGATTTGAGATCGCCACTTTAATAGGCGCCAATCGGGGGATGAAGTTCCCGGGAAAAATGACTGGCTTGCCGGATGCCTTCCTTAATTGGATCTGATTGTACGTTACTTGTTGTGAGTCGGACTTCGACCGATCGCCATCGGTGGACGTCGATTTGCAACCTTCGATACATTCACCAGTCGCTATGCGACCTCCCTATTTCTGCGACTTGGGTGCTTCGCCTTTTAGGGTGACCTCCCTTTGCTGATGTCACCTCGAAGCGTAAGCCTCATTGACTTGTATATATTGGGGCCGTGGGACAGTGGTTTATTCCATGCTACAACAGGTAACACTAATGTCATTGGAACCAAGTGGTTTTTTAAGAACAAAACTGATGAGTCTGGAAACATAGTAAGAAATAAGGCTAGATTGGTTGCCCAAGGATACACTCAAGTTGAGGGTATTGATTTTGAAGAAACATTTGCACATGTAGCTAAGATTGAATCTATTAGATTGTTGTTAGCTATTGCATGTTTTATAAATATCAAATTGCATCAAATGGATGTAAAGGCTGCATTTTTTAATGGTATCTTGAATGAAGAAGCTTATGTTGAACAACCCTTAGGATTTGAAGATCCTCACTATCCTGATCATGTTTATAAGCTTAAGAAAACATTGTATGGCTTGAAACAAGCTCCTAGAGCTTGGTATGGCAGATTGACTGACTTTCTTTTGCAGTTTGGCTTTGTTAGTGCAGAAGCAGACATGACTTTGTTTATTAAACAGGTTGATGAAGGGTTGATGATTGCACAAATATATGTTGATGACATAGTATTTGGAGCAACATCAGACAAGATGCTGAATGAATTTGTTGAGGCAATGTCATCTACATTTGAGATGAACATGGTTGGAGACTTGAATTATTTTTTAGGTCTGCAGATCAAGCAAAAAGATGATGGAATCTTCATTTGTCAAAGCAAATATGCTAAGAACCTGGTTAAGAGATTTGGTCTTGAGAATTCGAAGCATATGAAAACATGTTGGGAGATGAATTTAATAAAAGATATATGATTTTGATTAGATCCCAAAACCCCTGAGTATGACATGTTCAGAATGATCTTGATAGTTGAGTCAGGATTCAGTTTTAGAGTATTCAGGATGTTATCTGCAAAATGTATAGTCAGCAGATATAGTTCAGGATAGGTTCTGAAGACTCTGAAGAACTCAGTATGTTTCTGAAGAAACTGAAGTTTCAGTATGAAACTGAAGGTTCTGAAAACTCAGTGTGAAACTGAGATACTGAAGACTCAGTATGATACTAAAGAACTGAAGACTCAGCATGAAGATTCAGTATCAGTCAGAAGACTCAGAAGACTCTGAAGACCCTGAAGACTCAGAAGACTCTGAAGACGCAAGACTAAAGACTGAAGATTGAAGATCAAGAATACTGAAGGCACAGTAATTACTGAAGACTCAGTAAGGTACTGAATGCTCAGTATAAACCTGAATTTTCTGAGGCACTGAATATATCTATCTGAAGGATGCAATATTGAAAAGATCGCGATTCTTTAGAAAATAGATATTTGCCAAGACATTCAGAATGCAGACAAAAGGAACTAAGTCAGAAGTGTTGTTAAGGTTATATCAAACTCAGAGTTTGTAACCAAAAGAGCCGTTGAAGGTGTCTACCTTTAACTGGAGACAAAAGTCAAAAAGAGAAAGACAGCACTGTACCATACTGACACCGACAGTGACAGGCCGCTGAAAAAGATGTCAGATGTACAAAAGTTCCAGACTGCAAAAAGTGAAGACCGGCTACATGAAAGACTATTGCCTAAAACATGTTAGGGAGTTTCAAACCCTAAATATAGCCGTTTATCACACACCATAAGAGGAAACTCACGAAGCTATCTCTCCAACGGATAGTTTTCAAGAGTGACCTTGGTGTATGCCTATAAATACTGGTGACCCTCTACATTGTAAGGTTACGGGAAATTTATACGCAACTCAAGAGCTCAAACTTATTCTTGCAAAAGTTAAAGCACTCGAAAAACTTAGAATTTCCCAAGTGCTTCTATATTGAAGAGAGCTCACTATACTAAGCCTAGCTTGATAAGAATTATCCAAAGCTTAGTCGAGATATCCTAACCCTTTGCATTGTGCTTCATTGTAAAGGATATCTCATCCTAGTTGGAAACAAACCGAGAAACCCCAAACCCTTGAGAAGGTAGTTGGAGTGTGTTTGTTGGTGAGAAGAGTTGTAAAGAGTTAGTAAACTACGTGGAGTAGTCAGAAAACTCTAGAGGAGAAGTTAGTAAGCTACTGGGGGTAGTCCTCAAAGCTTGTTTGTGTTTGAGTAAGTAAACTACGGAGGTAGTCAGAAAGCTCAAGGTCGGGTTGAGTAAGTAAACTACGTGGAGTAGTCAGAAAACTCAGTGCCGAGTGGAGTAAGTAAACTACGCGAGGTAGTCAGAAAGCTCAGAAGTGATTAGTGAATTTCTCTGAGGATCAGAGAGAGTGGATGTAGGAGCTTGAGTCTCTGAACCACTATAATTGTTGTGTTGTTTATTGCTTTCCTTATCTGTGCTTAACTGTTGCATTGACTTGATTTTGAAAGCATATTTTTTCATCGATATTCAGTTGAATCAATCCAATCGGGCCGCATGTAAATTGAATCACAACCTAATCACTATTTCATAAAGGGAAGGTTTTCAAAGAAAGCTTAAAACGAGTATAAACTAAAGGGCCAACCATTCCAAGACGATCGAGTAGCTAGAACAGATAGTTACCAAACCGAACTCTCTTCGAGGATTCAAGAAGTTAGTTATCCGATCCAAGCAACTCAGATCTCCGACACTCGGGACTTCGGTTGGGATTATCCGAGGTATCCGAAAGCAACCAGATCACCGCCTCTCGAGACTTTGACTCAGAGCGATCTGTGGCTTCTCGAACCTAATCTTCGTGATTATCCGACCCAAGTCGACCTCGAAGAAAAAAAGTTTTAAAAACACCAACACGTGTATTCCCCCATACACGTAAGACTCGTTTTTGCACCGACCAACAAGTGGTATCGAGCAAAGGGTTCAATTGACCACTGCTTTGTTGACCAAAGTTTTATTTTCAAAAATACTTGTGGTCTATCTGAACTGATCTTATTTGCTGAATTTTTTTTTCTTTTCAAAAGATCAGATAAAAATGTCTTCTAAAAAACTTCCCATGTTCTCGGTGAGAGAACTATGATCTATGGAGACTAAGAATGCAGCTCATCTCAGATTCCAAACATGAGCGATATGTGGAGAGTGGTCTCTCAAGGACCATTCCAATTTCTTCGTAGTGAATCCCAGAGGAACAGAAGATGAGAGAATTGATCCTAAAGCAGAATTTCCTAAGTCTGATGACCAACTAACTCCTGAGGAGAGAAAGTTAGTCAATCTAGACTACATTGCAAAAGACACACTATACAGTACAATTGATGATGGTGTGATGGGAATGATCTCTCACCGTAATATTTGCTAAAAGAGATTTGGGATACACTAATTCAGAATGTGCCAAGGCACGATCATATAAAAGAAAACAAACTTTCAAAGGGCAATTGGAAAGTTTGATAGTTTTGAAATGGATGATGGTGAATCAATAGACAAATTGGAAGTCAGATTCACTAGCATCATGAATGATCTAAATGCACTTGGAAAGAAATATCCACAAAGAGAAGTTGCATTGAAAATTCTTAGAGGTCTTTCTAAGAAATGGGATATTCATGCAGTGGTGATTGAAAACACCAAGAACATTAATTCAATGCCATACCAACAAGTCTTCTCTGAGCTGAAGGCCTATGAATTTGTAATTGATAAAAAATCCAAAAAGGCTGAAAGCAAAGATGATTCATCATCTAGTAAGAATGTGGCTTTAAAAGCCAAAGACAAAACCTGTAAAACTAGAGAGTCTGAGAACCCCCATGCCAAAAATCAGGATGAGCTTGAGGAAAAGCTAGCACTGATGGCAAGGAGGTTTGACAGACTTAATAGTAGATTTGGAAAATACAAAAGCTATTACAGGAACCACAGGTACCAGAAGAAACCTGAGGACAGATCAACTGAGAAGAAGAAGGACCTGAAAGCTGAAGGATCTTCATCCAGAAAGAAGGACTCCAAGTCCAAGGAAGAAAGTGATCAGGATGATGATACCAACAGATGCTATAATTGCAAGAAGAAAGGTCACTTCCAGTATGATTGTCCAGATTTGAGTGCCAAGGAGAGAAGAGAAAGGCAAGCTAAAAGAGACAAGAAGTTCTCTAGCAAAAAGGCCATGGTTGCAGAAGAAGAACATTCTGAGGAGGGATCTAGCTCTTCGATGAGGTATTCCCAGACAAGTGAAAGTGATGACATCTGTCTGATGGCCATTGAGGAGGTAAACTCTTCTTTCTCTGTTGTTGCTCCTACACTAGCACAAGAGTTTTCAAGTTCCACTGAAAACAGTCATTTTGACCTGATGAATTCTTTTGAGAATCACGAAGGACTATCTTTGTTTTGCAAGGATCGCTAAATAGAATTCAAGAGCGTAATAAGGAACCGAAAAGTGAAAAATCTAAAATGGAAAAACTCTAGCAATACTGAAATCACTTCTCAATTAATGGGAGCTACTGATGAACTGGATGTTCTGAAAGTACAACTCTCAGAGAAAGTGAAGCTGATAATGCCCTAACTAAAAAGCTAGAGAAATCCACTGAAGAGATTCAGCTAATCAGGACTAAGTTCAATGACCTCTCTGAGAAGCATGAAACTCTCTACAGAATCATGAGGATAGTGCATGTAAGAAGTTAACTCTATTGAATAATGCATCTAATGTAATAGATGAAATTCAGAGTTACCAGAGATCTGTGACTATAAAAACTGGATTGGGATACATTCCAGGGGGAACCTCACAAGGTCATCTGAATGCTGCATCAAGTAGCAAGAAGACAACCTTTGTAAAACCAGTGGCACCCACACTTCAAACTGAAGTAATGCCCAAGGTTGTAGACAAGGAAAAGGACCTATGGTCTCGAAGAAAACTGAATGATCGGGTTAGAAAGCCCAAACCTCGGTGAAGGCTAGAAAACCCGAGCGGTCGATTGGAAAGTTTCGAGCAAGTACTTCAAAGCCTCAAAGCTAAGAATGCAAACTCCGAAGGCTCCACATCGAACCATCGAGGAATCCTCGGATGAGAAACACTCAAACAGAGACATTCTCAACCCAAGAGACCAAGTCCTCAAGATCTTTGAAAGACCAGATTTTTCAAAGATGCATAACCCGAACCCAACTTGCCTAAAGGTAAAGGTTATCTGAACCCGAGTCATCAAAGATTTGGACCAGTTGCACAAAAGCCTAAGCATCCAATGTATGGCCCAACCAAAGAAGAATTCAAAGGCACATGTTCATGCTAAAGCTAGCACACATATACAGAAAATTGCTGAGGCACCCAGAGTAGTGGATGTATATGTTGATGTTTATGGAAGACAAATTAGCCACTCTAAAGTGATTAGAGTTGTCAGGCAGATTTGGAATCCGAAAGGTACATCTAACCTTGTAGGACCCTACACAAAATGGGTACCTAAGAATTGATCTGCTTTTTCGAGGAAAAACAAGGACACCGAATCGACTAAAGATCACATGGCAATCGATGAGCGAGAGATGAAAAAGCTCCCCGATATATGGTATCTTGACAAAGGATGTTCAAGACATATGACAGATACAAGAAGATACTCGAAGGACTATGTTGAACAAAAGGGCCCACATATCACTTTTTTGAGATAACTCCAAGGACAAACTGAAGTCAAGAAAGCTTTCGAGTTTACAAATCAGAGGACTCTTATTGTGGAGGAAACACCTCATGTTGTTTTTGATGAATCTACTTGTGTTCAGAAGAAACAGGAACATGATGCAGATGAACTAACTAAGAGGATCACCAGATTAAGCCTGAAACAGAAAGATAAATCATCCAATCGAACTCGAAAAGAAGAAGTCACCACTCTCTATGATTGGAGTGACTCGGACTTAGATAAAGAAGTTCGTGATGGAACTCGAGGATGGTGAGACTCAGAAAAACCAACACTCCAAGGTGACCAATCAACAGACACCCGCCTCGGACTCGGTATGTGATGCCAATGAAGATGTGGTCACAGCTGAGGCAAATTCTGAATCTATCAACCAAAGGGGAACAAATTTCTCTGACAATGTTCTGAATAGAATTTCCCCGAGGAAGATGATTCCTTTCTCCTTTCTCGTTGTTCCCTCGAAGCCATCGATTTAATCGAACCTAACATTTCAAATGTTGAGGATACTATTGAAGGGGAACATCAAGAAGGAAATGGTTAGATAGTCATCCTACAAGTCGATTGTGGGTGATCTAACCAAGGTGTTAAAACAAGAAGGTTCCATGGTGAGAGTGCACTATTCTGCTGCTTCCTATCAGAGAAAGAGCCTACTGAGATTGGTGAAGCTCTACAAGATTCTTATTGGATTACTGCTATGCAAGATGAGCTGAATCAATTCTCAAGGAATGAAGTATGGGAGGAGCTAGTAGATAGACCTGAAAGTCACAATGTCATTGGAACCAAGTGGGTTTTCAAGAATAAAAGAGATGAAAACAACAACATTGTAAGAAACAAGGCAAGGCTAGTTGCATAAGGTTATTCCCAAGAAGAAGGCTTGGATTATGATGAAACCTTTGCACCTGTTGCAAGACTAGAAGCCATCAAATTGTTTCTTGCATATGCTGCCCACATGAAGTTCACAGTCTATCAAATGGATGTGAAAAGTGCATTTCTGAATGGTGTGCTTAAAGAAGAGGTTTATGTGGAACAACCTTCTGGTTTCAAACAGAATGACCAAGTTTACAGGCTCAGAAAAGCTTTGTACGGTCTTAAGCAAGCACCCAGAGCATGGTATGATACTCTTTCTCGGTTTCTTCTCGACCATGGTTTTGTCAAAGGAATCTGCTGATAGAACTCTGCTCAGATAGAGGATGGGGAAGATATCTTACTAGTTCGGATATATGTTGATGACATCATTTTTGATCTCCAAACCATCACCGTTGGTGAAAAGTTTTCAACACCGATGAAAGGCAAGTTTGAGATGTCAATGATGGGAGAGATGAATTTCTTTCTAGGTCTTCAAGTGAAACAATCAAAGGAAGGAATATTCATCAACCGTGCAAAATATACACCGTAGATCCGATTGCTAAATATGGTGTATGCAGACTTGCAATGCGCTTAGGATTCCCATGAATACTAACTACAAGATGGATCCCCGATTACAAGGCAAATCAAGAAGTTCATACCGATTATAGAGGAATCATTGGATCATTGCTCTATCTTCTGACAAGTAGACCGGATATAACATTTGTTTGTTGGGATATGTGCAAGATACCAAGCTAATCCTAAGGCTAGTCACATGGAGGTCGCCAAAAAAGATATTGAAGTATCTTAAAGGCACGATGAATAGAGGATTATGGTATCCAAATGATGATAACCTTGAATTAACCGGTTACTCGATCTCGATTATGGAGGTTGCAGAATTGTCGAAGTCCACTTCAGAACTTGTCAATTTCTAGGAAGTAAGTCGATATCTTGGTTTTCGAAGAAATGGACCTCGAGCAACCAAGACTAAATTTGAATATATGGTCAGCGGGAAGTCATTGTGTTTTCGATTCTTTGCCTCGCACAACAATTAAGGGATTATAAAGTTGTAGCCAATGAAGTACCAATATTTTGTGACAATAATAGTGCCATTGCTATTTCACAAAATCCGTATTGCACACCGGATGCAAGCATGTGGATATCGACATCACTTCATCGAGATCATGTCGAGAAGAAGGACATAAGGATGGAGAAAATTCATACCGATAAGCGAGAGAGAAATATCTTGACTAAACCTTTGGTTGAATCAAGATTTCGTGAACTTTCAGCTTGAATTAGGGATGTTAGATCCAGTGTATAGAGTAAAATCAAAAATTGAAGATTTTCGGATGCATGAAGTTTTCTCGAATTCTCTTGAGAAACTCGGGATAAAATGGAAATCTTGAATCGAGTCTCGTGAAACTCGAGATCTTCAAGGTCAAGATTTCTTTCGAGAACATACCGAACCAATTCAAGATTTTCTCGATATTATCTTGACATTTTATCAAGGTCAAGATCAAGAAGACCGATAGAGGGAAATTAGTCTCAAGAAGTAATGACTCATCGACTCATTTATTGCTTAAGTGAAACTCAAGAATCATTCGCAATAAATACAAAACACCGAGGAATGTTTTTTTAGGATCGTTTTAAATTCGAAGAAGGTCAATAATCATTTAATGCTCTGTTACATTAATGATCAATGAGGATATTTTGGCGGTTTACTTTTTTGGAGATCGCTTGGTTCAGATAATACGATTAATTGGAGATTAATCTCAACCATTGCTTTTCACCTAACCAACGCGATTCCCCACGATTTCGAAGCTATATATACCCCAATAAGCCATTCAAGCCAAAATTTTATCAAACCCTTCATTCCCAAATCCTCTGCGAAAAATCCCCTTTGCCCAGAAAACTCCAAACCCTAAATCTTCATTTCTCCAATCAATCTCTAAAATGGCCCCAACCTTGTTCGAGAGATTAGCCGAAACCAACAAGCTGTGGTACGAGTTCGTTGTCTCACTCGAAAAGCACAACCAACTCAAAGCCGAAAGAGGAGGCTCGCGATATGATTCGATCGCTAAACTCACCCATCTAGTCGCAGTTTCCGACCCGGACCGTGAGTTTGCGAAAGAGGTAATCGAATTCATCTATAACTTGAAGATAGATGAAGAGGACTATATGCATTCTAAGATTACTGTATCACATTTAGAGCAGTCGTCCAAATACATCGATTTTGAGAGGGATTTGTATATAATTCAAAAATCAATGATGTTTTTGAGCTCGTGATAGAGGAGAGGATCCCCGCGATGTATATGTGGGTAGAGAGCAGGAGTACTTAGATAGGATTGCTGAGAATCCTGTTAAATTTGAGGCGACATTGCATAAAAGGCACTTAAAGCCACAATATCGTGTGTTGATGGATATTGTGAGCAAGTGCATCATGAGTCTTGTGGGGAGTTTTGAGCGCACTTCGGTTCTCAAGCTCGATTGATGGCGGCAATAGAGGCCTCACCCACCACTGACTTCAACTGGCTGAAATTTTTGATTCAGACGGTGAGTGAACAGACCAAAGTTTTGAAGAAGGTTGACGGGGCGATCTCAATAAAAGGCAAGATCCACCATGCAACCAAAATAGCTTATATTTTGGAGATGTGCAGAGAGGAGGAGGATATCTTCGCCAATTCGACCTCATTCCCTAAGTCCAAAATTCTCTTTAAGCCCATTTTCGCAAAAGAAGGTACCATCCCAAAGAGAGAAAAGAAGGTAGAATCACCAATTCTTGGCCGAAAAGAGACTCAACAAACCGGGGGGAAGGTTTTGTTGGAAGCAAAGATGGAGCAGGTGCAAAAATAATGAAGCGAAGAACCTTGCCCCAAAGCGCCAGAAGATTGGTGGTTCTCACCGATGAAGATGGCAAAGATTCTCGAGGAGATTCAACCCGAGGGCCAAACCACTCGAGTTCGCCATTGCAAGTTTTGGCTCAGTTATCTCCAAGGCACAAGACCGCACTAAGGAGCGTGTCTTCTCGAGGTGCTTGAGACATCTCTAAGTTCGCATAAAATTTCTCGTGAAATTTTCAAAGAACTCAGCCCTCGAGATTCCTCTTGAAAAAAAGTGCTCGCCGCATAAATAGAAGAGCCAACTCGAGTCAATCTGAGGATACGCCACCAGCCCTCGGGAACCCACTCGATGCAAACCGAGGATCCGATCAAGACAACCTTCAGAGGTCACCGAGACTCGGGAGCGTAATATTCTTGATGAACTCCCGAAAGATCTACTTCTTGATCCTCGCCAGGTTTAACCGAACCGTAGAGCCCGAGATGGAAGAAGGGCGGCTAAAGAAGGCAAGTGGAGGAGCAAGGGGGAACGGTTCATTCTTGACCGCTACCTCGAGCTCGGCTTTCTTACCCCGACCGCAAGTTGTTTTCTTGATTAAGGACAACTGTGTTCATCCTCAATCAGACTCTTCCCGAGATGCTTGATATTGCTGCTTTCAGAGGGGAAGACTGGTGGAATGAGGAAACAGCCTTTCTGACCGACATCTTAGGGTTCAGAAGGACAAAGCTCAGGATGAAAAACTCCGATTTTGACAAGTGGTTCAGAGGAAGATAGCTGAGAGAAAAGCTATCGGTTGGTGCCCCTAGCAGAATGAGACAAATCTCAAGATGGAGATGGGGACCAACAGGGGAGATGTTGAGGATCGGCCCTCGATGGAAAAGGAAACTTCATTCTTTGATCAACTCGAATTGGTCAACCTCGATCGAAGCTAGCACTTTGTACCTTTTGACACTATTAACAATTATGCCAAAGTTACTGAAAGGTCTATCTTTAATTCTGAAGTGTCTGATAAACAGGCTGAGGCTCAGTTGAAGACTGGAGCTCAGGACGAAGCTGAAGCTCAGAATGATCAAACAAAGACAGAAGGTGCGTATGATCCCGAGATTGATCTCACTCCCTTGATGGAGAAACTTGAGAAGGTTGAGCCAATGATGATCAAGATTGCTCGATGGAAGAAACATCGCCAATCAAGCTCGAAAGATGGAAAGTCTTAGTCACTCTTCGTGGTGGTGCTAATTCAAAATACTCTGACCTCACAGATGACCTCCATGGAAGATAAGTTTGAATGAAAAGTCGGAGGAGTCAAGGTTTGAGCTCAAGATTGAAATGAAACAGTAGCACCGGAGTCAACCGCATTTCTAGAGGTGAAATTGGCAGAGGGAATGAAGTGATGATAAAATCTGCTGCTGAGAGAAATGAGCTCAAAGGCTCATGACCAAGATGACAGAGATGTTCAAGGAAGCACTCTCCGCCGGTTGCCCATTTATCCTCAAGAATTTTACGGGCCAAGAACCATCTAAGGAGGCTGGAAGACGAACAAGATCAGATAGCAGGAGAAATTTGATGTGTGAGCAAAGAGCAATATCACATGGACACAGCACTCTCCAGACTTCTTTCAAATTACGGTGCCAAGAAGGGGGAAAAGGAAGGTGAAGACCTTAGAAAGTTCATGGCACGTACTTTGGAGAAGAAGGCTCAGAAAGATGCTGAAATGTATAACCTAGCCAAAGCCTTAAGAGAAGTCGAAGCTACTGAGAAGTTGAAGTTCGCTCAGGTTGAAAAGCCTATCTACACTCGAGTTTCTGAGCAAACCATGCTTGATGTTGCAAGAGAGAAACTGAGTGCTAGAGCAAAGGTTGGAACAAGCCAGGCTGCTGCTGAATTGCCTATGAAGAGGAAAGCCTTGGGCGGTGTTCAACCTGAAAGCAAGCGTGCAAAGGCTTCTAAGCCAATCCAGAAAAGTTCGATTACGATGATGAAGAAACGGAAGAATCTGAGTCTCAACCTCAGAAGAAAGTCTTCAACATGAGAAATTCTCTGAAGACACTCCAAATAGAACAAGCTAAGAAAGTTGCTGCTTCGGTCTCAGGAGCGTCTGTGATCAGAAAGAAGATAGACGAAGAGCGTGTTAAATGAGTGAATTCGTGAAGTTTCTGCGAGCAAGAGGAAAGGGATATCAAAAGACCGAAGTGGCCCCACGTTGATAAATGGATGCCTATCAAACTCAACGATATGTGGGAAGAAGTCAAGAGAACCTTCGGTTCGATTATGATGTTCTCGAGGAATGGAGAGGGAAAGCTCGGATCGTAATGAAGCATTCATTGAATATCTCCTAACCTTCTATCCAAAGTATCTACAGAGCTGGATTAACCTTGCGGATGAAGGAGAGGTACAGATAGTAGCCCCTGGTTCATATTCCTATCCTCCTCCAAGACTTGGTAATGGCTTGGTGAATGAAAAGGCCATTACTCAAGAAATTGCTCAAGATATCTTTGGTCATTGGGTTTAACAGGAACAAATCCGGACATTATCAAGGAGAGAAATGAGCTGAAGAAGAGAATTTTCGGAATGTTCAACCTGGAGGTGCCCGCTGATGAAGTTGAGAATGAAGCAAATCAAGAGCGTAAGACCAAGAGCCAAATCAAGATCAAGACTCGAAGATTCTGTAATCTTTAAATTTTTGTCTTTTTGATTTTGTTGATAAACTCATTGTAATCTGTAATGGGATACCAATCATCAATGAAGATTTATCTTTATGCTCACAAGATAATAATATCTCATTATCTTATTTACATGTCTTTTATTTTGATATGCCTGAATGAATGTCTCTGAACTGATTGTATGATGATATGGGGGAAATTGTCTGAATATGGAGGAAATTGTTTAAGTATTTGGTAATGAACTATTTAAAGAGATTCATTAATAAAAGATATATGATTTTGATTAGATCCAAAAACCCCTGAGTATGAAATGTTCAGAATGATCTTGATAGTTGAGTCAGGATTCAGTTTTAGAGTATTCAGGATGTTATCTGCAAAATGTATAGTCGTGAGATATAGTTCAGATAGGTTACTCAAGACTCAAGAACTCAAGATGTTCCCCGAAGAAATCAAGTTTCAAGATGAAAATCAAGGTTCTCAAGACTTCGATGAAATCGAGATATCAAGACTCAAGATGATAATCAAGAATCAAGACTCAAAGATGAAGATTCAAGATCGGTCGAAGACTCGAAAGACTCAAAAGACCCTGAAGACTCTGAAGATGCAAGACTAAAGACTGAAGATTGAAGATCAAGAATACTGAAGGCATAGTAATTACTGAAGACTCAGTAAGGTACTGAATGCTCAGTATAAACCTGAATTTTCCGAGGCACTGAATATATCTATCTGAAGGATGCAATACTGAAAAGATCGCGATTCTTTAGAAAATAGATATTTGCCAAGACATTCAGAATGCAGACAAAAGGAACTAAGTCAGAAGTGTTGTTAAGGTTATATCAAACTCAGAGTTTGTAACCAAAAGAGCCGTTGAAGGTGTCTACCTTTAACTGGAGACAAAAGTCAAAAAGAGGAAGACATCACTGTACCATACTGACACCGACAGTGACAGGCCGTTGAAAAAGATGTCAGATGTACAAAAGTTCCAGACTTCAAAAAGTGAAGACCGGCTACATGAAATGCTATTGCCTAAAACATGTTAGGGAGTTTCAAACCCTAAATATAGCCGTTTCTCACACACCATAAGAGGAAACTCACGAAGTTATCTCTCCAACGGATAGTTTTCAAGAGTGACCTTGGTGTATGCCTATAAAATCTTGGTGACCCTCTACATTGTAAGGTTACGGAAATTTTATCACATAACTTAAGAGCTCAAACTTATTCTTGCAAAAGTTAAAGCACTCGAAAAACTTAGAATTTCCCAAGTGCTTCTATATTGAAGAGAGCTCACTATACTAAGCCTAGCTTGATAAGAATTATCCAAAGCTTAGTCGAGATATCCTAACCCTTTGCATTGTGCTTCATTGTAAAGGATATCTCATCCTAGTTGGAAACCAACCGAGAAACCCCAAACCCTTGAGAAGGTAGTTGGAGTGTGTTTGTTGGTGAGAAGAGTTGTAAAGAGTTAGTAAACTACGTGGATTAGTCGAAAAACTCTAGAGGAGAAGTTAGTACGCTTCTGGGGGTAGTCCGAAAGCTTGTTTGTGTTTGAGTAAGTAAACTACGGAGGTAGTCGAAAAAGCTCAAGGTCGGGTTGAGTAAGTAAACTACGTGGAGTAGTCAGAAAACTCAGGGCCGAGTTGAGTAAGTAAACTAACGCGAGGTAGTCGAAAGCTCGAAGTGATTAGTGAATTTCTCGAGGATCAGAGAGAGTGGATGTAGGAGCTTGAGTCTCTCTGAACCACTATAATTGTTGTGTTGTTTATTGCTTTCCTTATCTGTGCTTAACTGTTGCATTTACTTGATTTTGAAAGCATATTTTTTCATCGATATTCATTGGAATCAATCCAATCGAAGCCGCATGTAAATTGAATCACAGCCTAATCACTATTTCATAAAGGGAAGGTTTTCAAAAAAGCTTAAAAAAGAGTATAAACTAAAGGGGCCAACCATTCAAGACGACCGGTAGCTAGAAGAAACGGATAGTTACCAAACCGAACTCTCTTCCGAGGATTGATGAAGTTAGTTATCGATCCAAGCAACTCAGATCTCTCGACACTCGGGACTCGGTTGGGATTATCTCGAGGTATCCGAAAGCGACTTCGGGATCACCGCCTCGATGAGACTTTGACTCGGAGCGTCTGTGCTTCTCGAACCTAATCTTCAGGATTATCTGACCCAAGCTGACCTCAGTAAGAAAAAGTTTTAAAAACACTGAACACGTGTATTCCCCCCATACACGTGTAAGACTCGTTTTCACCGGGACCAACAAAACACCTATGGGATCAACTCAGAAGTTGAACAAAGACAGTGCTGGTCAAGATGTTGATCACACACTGTATAGATCCATGATAGGTAGTCTTCTATATCTCACCTCCAGTAGACCTGACATTATGTATATTATTTGTGTTTGTGCTAGGTACCAAGCTAATACAAAGGAATCTCACATGAATGCTGTGAAGAGGATTATCAGATATGTTGCTGGAACAACATATCTTGGTATATGGTATACAAAGGACACAAGCAGTGTACTGGCTGGATATAGTGATGTTGATTGGGCTGGAGACATTGATGATAGAAAAAGCACAAGTGGTGGTTGTTTTTACATGGGTAACAACTTGATTTCCTGTCATAGTAAGAAACAAAATTGTGTTTCACAATCTACTGCAGAGTCTGAGTATATTGCTGCTGGTAGTTGTTGTACACAACTTTTATGTTTGAAAAAGATGTTTGATGACTATGGACTTGAGAATGATATCCTGACTGTGTTTTGTGATAATACTAGTGTTATTAACATTTCTAAAAACCCAGTACAACATTCTCTCACCAAGCACATAAGTATAAGACATCATTTCATAAGAGACCTTGTAGAAAAGGAAATTGTGAAGTTAGAGTATGTTCCCACTGATAATCAACTTGCTGATATTTTTACTAAAGCCCTTGATAATGAGAGGTTTTCCTTTCTGAGGAAATCTCTTGGTTTGTGTACTATCTGAGTTTTGTAGGGTGGATGTTGCAACAAATATTACAACATTTGAAGCAACATCTGGTTTGATTTTTGTAGCACTTGGTTGATTTGATCGATTCTCATGGTTTGGATATGATTTTTGAGTTGAATTCTTATTGAGTCAAGTCACTGTAATTTTCTGGACACACACTTCTTAAATGCACAAAAAGAAAAAAAATAAAAATACACACTTTGGATGTAATCTCTCACTGAGTAAATATGGAGCACGGAGTTCGCTACTACGATGTCTTCTTTTCAAAAGGTGATTGATATAACATCAATTTGCTCATAATCCACTGAGTAACTATGGGGCACGGAGTTCGCTACTACGATGTTCTCTTTTCAAAAGGTGGATCAATATGAGTTAAGTGTATAAAAAGAAAAGAAAAGATAAAAGTGCAACATTGACTGTGTAAAACAGGCAAAATGAATGTTGAAGTGTGTGTGTGCCGTTCTTGATTGCAACATTGACTTGATTTGACTGGATTTTACTTGAAAGATTATTTAAATTGTGACTTTTTGATTAAATTGATTATTTAAATACAAAAATTGGCCACACTTTATTTAATTTCAGTTTGTACATTGTTTTATTCTTTTTCGGGCATTTTTTTTTTTTTGAAAATGAGCAGGGATTGTGTGTTTGTTGAATGATGGAAGTTGTGGGACATATTGCACCCCATGATCTCCATTTCTAGAACATTCACTTTGTGGGATCATGGCTTGTAACATACTGATTTCTAATTCTATTTAAGGATCGAATGGGTGTTGGTTTCATACTAAAAACTTGTTTTTGAGTTTTGCGTACTGATGTTTTGAAGAAGTTGAGGTATTACTGGTTTTTTCATAAAGTATTAGTTGGAATTGAATTTTTAATTCTATTTTGTCACTAACACTTTTGATATATATAGAGCAAATGGCTGGAAACCAAAACACCTCACCAAACACGCCTTCAAACCCTTCCTCTGAAAACCCTGAAATCGCGAACCCGCTTCACCTTCTTGCATCAATGGCGTCTTCGATCGATTCACCAAATGCCACACCTACTGCTGAATCATCTAACCCAACACTCCAGAATCCGTTGAACCCAGAACAAATTTCGGTTGTATTCCCTGAAACCGAACATCCACTGAACGTGAGTGAGGCGATCATTTTGCTTCAACGCTCTGACACTCCTGCGATGATTATGTTTGGAGAATTTCCGGTTAATATCCTACCTTTCTCTAACTACTCATATCCTTGAACCCTCCTCGTGGCATTTTCCCAGATGATTTCATTGTTGGGGCTGAAAATTCGAAACCAAGCACTGAAAATGTCGAGCCCGCGCAACCCGATGCTCAAGCAAATGTTGAGATGGGAGGTATTTCCATGAAGGAGCCCATTGAGAAGGCTAAGGCTGACAATGCTGCTGCTGGTACTTCCTCCAAGAAGCCGAAGAGAAAGAGAAGCCCTGTGAAACCAAGGAGAAGGTCGAACCGCTACAAGCCCAAGGTTGACTACTCTGAGACAAAGAGGGGTAAGACTTCTGATTTGGGTCAAGCCTCTAGGCCAATTGATGTGTCTGATTCCTCTGAATCAGAAAAGAGTTTTGAGAAGGCTGAGGAGAGTGAGAAGTCTGCTGAGGAAGTTGAGCACTCTGTTGAGAAGAGTGTTCTGAGGAGAGTGAGAAATTGGTTGCTGAGGAAAGTGAACCAAATGAAGCATCTGAGCCTGCGGCTGATGATGATGATGATGGGATTGTTAATGCCCCTGCTGATTCAGAGAGTTCTGATGAAATCATTCCTCTTGCTGAATTGTTGGCTAGGAATGAAAGAAGGACAAAGTTCAGAAATGATCCCGAAGCTACTACTAAAGCTACAACTGAGTTGAGAACAAAAAGAGGAGGCATGAACCTGTTACTGACTCTGGTGTTGATGAAGATGTTGTGCACGGTGCTACAACACCATCAGGTGAACCAGATGACTCTGATGATCCTGATGAATCAGACTCAAGTAGTTCAGGTAACGCATCTTCTGAATCTGATGATGATGATAGTGATGATGCATATCATGGTATTTCTAGTCCTAAATTTGCTGTTATGAGAAGGAGACTTTTGTTATCTAAAAGGAGAATGAAAGTTTATGAATTTGATATGCAAAATCTAATTCAATTCTTTGAGGAAAGGAACCTTTTACATGTTGTACAGTTTGCTTCACCTTTGTTTGATACTTGGGTATATGAGTTTACTGCAATTTGAGGAAAGGAACTGGTAGAAGAAATTCTAGGAGATATGGGCATGTGAGGTTTAGAGGACAGAATGTAGGTTTTAATCTTGGTGTGATAAATGCATTTTTGAGAACTCCTGGTGTTTAGGAAGACGTTGTTCCTACTTTGAATGAGATTGTGGCTGCTATTACTGGTGGTTTGGTAAGGAGATGGATAACAAGGGTGTTGTCATCCAAGCTGACAAGTCTGTTTTCGGTTGTTCACAAGTTTGTTGTGTACAACTGGTTGCCCACTACCAACACTACCAAGATCACTGAAGCTCAAGCTATTTTGATGTACAGGATAGTGGTCATGAACAATTTAAATCCGGGGAGGACAATCTTTGATAATGCTATGAAATGTGCAGGTGGTAAGAAAAGTGCTTTACCATATCCTTGTATGATCTTTGCTCTGCTAGACAGGTTAGACATTGCTAGGGAACCTGTTGAAAGTCTTGGTGGAATGATTCCTGACTTAGGAATTTCCAAAGTTTTGTTGAAAGGAAACAGAATCCTTGACTTTCCATACAGGAGGCCTAATGCAGAGGGAGATGAAGTTGAGCCTGAGGTTGTTGAACTTGCTGTTCAAAATCCGGATGTTGCACCAAATGGTGACAACACTGATGTTGACACTGACTTGAGAAATTCTCCAGTTCAGTCTGTAACAATTCACAGGGATTTCATACTTCAGCAAATTGAGAATTTGCAGGATCAGATTGCTGAGCTGAATGTTATGAAGAGTTTTTGGGAGAGGTTGCTTTCTGCTCCACCAGGGGGAATAACACCTGATGCTCCTGAAGTTGTTGCTGGAGTTCATGCTGTTGAAGATGTCCCTGCTGTTGTTCCAAGTGATGTGCATGAAGCAAATGAGTCAGATCCTCCGGTTGTACAGGTTGAACAGGCTGCTGATGAACAAGCTGGTGATGATGATGATGCTGACATTGATGATATCATAGAGGAAGTCTATGGTGATCTCCCATGATGGTTGAATGGGGGAGTTTGTTTTAGATCATGAAGAATGGGGGATCTGAGAACAAAGTGAGGGGGAGCATGTGCAGGCCTTGTTGATGTTGTAGCTGATGTATCAGTTTCATCACCTCCACTCTCTCTTGTTTATCCTTCATATTCATTGATCTTATTTTTACAAGTTTATTCCCTAAAACTCTGTTCATGTTGCTATGTAATTATTTGGACAAATAGTTGATAGGTTTACTTGTTTATGTTTTGAGTATTATGACTTGCTTTGATATTCTGTTATTTTGAATATTGATGATTAACATGGTCTGATGTTGATATTCTGATGTTTTTTAGGTTAAGATGTCTCTTAGCTCTGATATCCTTGTTTTCATTGCTCTGATAATCTAACCTTGATGATTGGTGGAAATATGTTCAAGGAATATATGTTCTACTTTGTCTGCAGGTATAAGGATTGGTACATGTTGTACTTGTGCCATTGTTCCTTTTGCTCTGATATGTTCTTACATCTTGCTCTGATGAGTGCTCTGATGAGTTTCAATGTAATACACAGATGCTCTGATATGTCATATGCTCTAATATGTTTTACATTATATCTTGACAAGTTTTCTGCAGACTGAAGTTTCTCAAACAAATGAAATTGTTTGATGATGACTCGATTCTTGATAGCTATAAAATGGTTTGACACTTAGTAGTGTTGTTGATAAAATTATGAGCTCTATCATGCACATTACCTGATGTATTTGGTATTTCAGGTGTGTTGTAGCAGAAAGATCGAATGGGGGAGATTGTTGATGTTGCCACCGATGTTACAACATTGGTTACAACCTCAGTATTCGTCCTTTCTTCTTAACCACTAACACTTCTATGTTCAATGTTGTCTTTGATATTGTTGACTGCAAGTTGACGATCTAGGTTGTTCTGCAAGATTCCAGAAGTTTCCACAAGCTTCAAGAATCGAGTATAATGGACTAGATCATGCAGCTGTTTTTCAGAGATCAAAGAAGACCCACTAAGTGACAGTTACAAAGATCATGGAAGAGTGGATTGAAGAGTTTCTAGATTCTTCAAGGAGGCTCTAATAAGGCATACACGAAGTCTATAAATAAATGATATTGGTGTTCACATCAATTGCCAAATATAGCTATATATCGTGTACCATCTTTAAGCAACAACCGAGCATCAACTGTAGTGTGCGTGAGTGCATCCAGAGTGATAGGGTCATTGTTGTGGATTTTGTTTTACCATTAGAGTGTAATTGTAGGGTTTACAAGACCTCGAGTTGGTGCTAGATATTTTCTTAGAATAGATCGTTTGGTAGTGTAGAAAATACACCTAGCCTTTTAGATCATATGCTTGATCTTGTTTCAAGAGGGTCGATTTGTGAACCTCTTTGTACTCATTATTTTTAATAAATAGTGATTTTGGCCATAGGGCTTCACAATCTATATTGATATAGATTGTGTAAAGTCTTATTAAAATTCGTGTGTTGTGTTTCTCAGTCTAGCGTTGTTTCTGTCTTTTGAATGTTACTTTTAGTGTCACAACATTCAGTGTAACATTACTCTGATTTTACTAAACACAACCCCGTAAAACACACTTTCAGTGTTTAAATAATGACCCACCCCCACGTGGCTTATTTAAACTGTTTTGAGATGTTGACTGATGCATGTTCATATTTTTTTGAGATTTTAATATGATACATGTGATCGAATTCTGTGATAATTTTGTGCTTATGCAAATCGTTATTTATTTCAGTTCAGCATGTCGCAACCTTTTAATTCACTGTTCAATATACTGAAAGACAATTTACTTACTGGAGAAAACTATTTTGTTTGGAAGCAAAAACTTATGAATGACCTTGCTTCACATGAATCCAAATGGGTACTTAATGCACCACCGAAACCCGAAAAACCAGCTAAGAGTGCTAGTATATGGGAAGAGATGGAATATAATGAATGGGAGCTGGCAAACGAATTGATAAAGGAAATAATCTTGACACAAATGTCGGATTTGTTAAAACACCTTCATCAAGGGTTTGAGACAGCTGCAGACATTATGGAAAATCTCGAAGCGATGTTCGCACATCAGGCCCATATAGCAATCGAGAGAATTAAGCATGACATGGTCAAGCTAAAATTGGAAGAAGGAATGACTGCAAAAGAGCACGTTCTTAGGGTTATGGTCTTTTTTTTTTGAAGAACTTGCATATCTTGGAGAAAAATGTGATTTCAAAAGCAAAGTTGATTTAATTCCCAGTTCTCTGCCAAAGAGCTATGATCACCCTTATGTAAAATATCTAATGGAAGATATGGACTTTACTGTGGATGATCTTGTGAAAGCTCTTACATTGGTCGAAGAGGACAATGAGCGCAAGAAAGTTGCAAAAGGTTCTGCTTCTCGTTCTAGGCCAATTGGAGGTAAGAATGATGTACAGACAGACAGGATAAACCAGTTTTATTCAAACTTCAAAGATGAAAAACTAAGTACAAAGATCTGTTTGGAGTGCGGCGAGAAAGGTCACTGGAGGTCAGCCTGTTCCAAACCCAAAAAGAATGGAAATAAAGGTAACTCTCATGCACTAGTTGTTGAAACTTGTTTAGCAGCGTATGCTTCCCATTCGTGGGTAGTGGATACGGGATCCACTGATCATGTTTGTTTCACTTTACAGGGGTTCAAGCGGACCCGACAACTTAGTGGGAGTGAGGTCCTCATCACACTGGGCGATGTTACGAGAGTGGCAGCTGAAGCAGTGGGACAAGTGCAGTTGTCTTTTGAAGACAAAGTTTTAATTTTGAGAGATGTTCTTTACGTTCCTAGTTTTAGAAAGAATTTAATTTCAGTTTCTAAACTTTTTCTTGATGGATATTCGGTTACTTTTAATAAAGTTGTTACCATTACTCTAAATAATGAGTTTATCTGTCATGGAACACTGTCAAATAATCTCTACACGATTAACTGTGCACACCACTCACAAAATGCATCCTATAACACATCAACTATTTCGGATAAAAGAAAACTTTCATCAGACGTGAATGAAACACTTCTATGGCATCTAAGACTAGGTCATATTAATCCAAAGAGGATCCAAAGGGTGGTCCAAGATGGTTCGTTGGAGTCTCTCCAGGTTGAACCATTTTCAACCTGCGAATCGTGTTTGGAGGGTAAAATGACCAAGAGGGCATTTGGAGCCAAGGGGAATAGATCCAAAGAAGTGTTAGAAATCGTTCACACCAATGTATGTGGTCCAATGTCAATCAAAGCAAGAGGAGGCTATGAGTATTTCGTTACTTTTATTGATGATTACTCAAGATATGGATACATTTACCTTATGAAGCATAAATCTGAGACCTTTGATAAATTCAAAGAATTTAAGGCTCAAGCAGATAATCATAGGGAAAAACGTATCAAGTCTCTACGATCTGATCGTGGAGGCGAATACCTCAGCGATGATTTTTTGAACTACTTATCAGATGAAGGGATTGTATCCCAGTTGACTGCACCCGAAACCCCTCAACAAAATGGGGTTGCAGAACGAAGAAACATGACTCTTTTAGATATGGTCAGGTTTTGATGAGTTATGCGGATCTACCCAAATCGTTTTGGGGTCACGCCTTGGAAACAACGACTTATATTCTAAACTTGGTGCCATCCAAATCGGTTCCCAAAACCCCTAAAGAATTGTGAACCGAGCGCAAGCCCAGTTTAGGACACATGAGAATCTGGGGGTGTCCGACATACGTGTTGGACAAGGAAGCCGGTAAATTGGATCCAAGATCAAAATTAAGGTTGTTTATAGGGTACCCCGAGGGAGCAAAAGGGTGCATATTCTATGGTCCCGAAGATCAAAAAGTGGTAATCAGTACACACTTTAGATTTATGGAAGAAAACTATATGAACGACAAGAAGCCCAGAAGTGAGATTACCTTGAATGAGCTAAAGGGGCTTACCTCAATGCCAACTGTACAAGTCGATGTACCAAACGACACACTTACACAACCGAAACCTCATCGCAGTGGGAGGGTTGTTAGATAGCCGGAGAGATTCATGGGGATAGGAGAGTCGTCAGACTTGATCCCTGGCGAAAATGAATCAGACCCATGGACTTATAAAGAGGCAATCCATGACAAGGATGCGGATTCTTGGCAAGCAACAATGAAAGCCGAAATGGGTTCTATGCATCAAAACAAGGTGAGGGAGCTAGTCGAACCACTTAATGGGGTCAAACCCATTGGATGTAAGTGGGTATACAAGAGTAAAAGAGGATCGGACGGGAAGGTAGAAACCTTCAAGGCTAGACTTGTGGCAAAAGGTTACACTCAGAAAGAAGGGATCGACTATGAGGAAACCTTTTTGCCTGTAGTTATGCTGAAGTCCATCCGTATTCTCTTGTCGATAGCTGCGCATCTCGATTTCGAGATCTGGCAAATGGATGTTAAGACAGCTTTCCTCAATGGAAGTCTTGAAGAAGAAATCTACATGCAACAACCCGAAGGCTTCATTGAAAAAGGCCAAGAACATCTTGTTTGCAAGCTCAAAAAGTCCATCTACGGACTAAAGCAAGCATCGCGTGCTTGGAACCAATGTTTTGATCAGGTTATAAAATCTTACGGGTTCGATCATAAAGAGTTCGAAAGTTGTGTGTATAAAAAGCGTTTCGAAACTGCATTGGTATTCTTAGTACTATACGTAGATGATATTATGCTCATCGGAGACGATGTAAAGGTTTTGTCGGATGTAAGGGCATGGCTGTCAAAACAGTTTGATATGAAGGACTTAGGGGAAGCCGGTCACATCCTTGGGATCAAGATCACTTGAGATCGTTAGAAAATGATGATAGGCTTATCGCAAGCTTCATACATAGACACTGTCTTGAAGCGATTCAGCATGCAAGATTCCAAGAAGGGCTTTGTACCTTTCAGACATGGAATACATCTATCCAAAGAAATGTGCCCTAAGACACAAAGGGAGATAGATGACATGAAAGGCATTCCTTATGCTTCGGCTGTTGGAAGCCTCATGTATGCTACGCTGTGCATGAGGCCAGGTATCTGCTTTGTCGTTGGCATGGTAGACAGATATCAGAGTAATCCAGGGAAAGAACATTGGACTGCAGTTAAAAATATTCTGAAGTATCTGAAAAGAACTCGTGATAGAATGTTGGTTTATCAGTCAGACAGTCTGATTCCTATTGGATACACGGACTCGGATTTCCAATCAGACTTAGATTCCATAAAATCTACCTCGGGTAGTGTGTTTTGCATGGGGGGAGGAGCCATGACATGGAGAAGCATTAAGCAGAAATGCATCGCAGATTCTACCATGGAAGCCGAGTACGTAGCTGCTTGTGAAGCAGCGAAAGAAGAGGTTTGGCTCTAGAACTTCCTAGTGGACTTGGACGTAGTTGCGAATTTACCCAGTACCATCACAGTCTATTGTGATAATGCCAGAGCAGTTGCAAATTCAAGAGAACCAAGAGCCACAAGTCCACCAAAAGGTCGCATCAAAAGACAAAGATCGCATCAAAAGACAACCTAGCAGATCCATTCGCAAAGGGTCTGCCTCAGAATACATTCGAGAGACATGTGGAAGAGAGATAATATTTGGTTCGTGTAGAGATAAGTGGGAGAGATGATATTAGGTTTGTGTAGATGACATTAGATGTCACATAGATTCTACACGAGACATGATGTAGTATACTTAAAAGCAAACTTTGAGTATAAGTGGGAGACTGTTGGGGTTATACTGGAAAGTATGCTTTTACTTTGTATAACCGAACTAAATTTCTGTCTTATTTACTAAAATAAATTATTTATCACTGATGCTTTAAATATAATTGAATATTACATATATTTATTGTATAACTATTCAATAAATAGTACGTGTTACACTGTAGTTAATTTAGTGATACCAGATCACAGAAGATTAAATTAACAGTCCCTTGTAACTAAAAGTACAGAATTCACGACCCAGATGGAAATGAACAAACCATCGTGAAAGGTTGAAGTGCAAGGCTCAGATTGGCTTGTCTTGACCAAGAGATTGCACTAGTGCATTATGATGCACTGAATAGGACATACATGAGGACAAATTCTTCAATACTGAATATAGAAGAATTAGACCTCAGTGGTTCATTATTTCTTAATCTCCGTCCCTTAAATAGGATCGTGTGGAATCAATAACCATTGCTTTGACTTATGATGAGAAGAGGATCATCGAGATTCAATACCTTGTATCTTGGGCAATGTTATTGGTTACTCGACGATTGCTAAGATTTAATACGGTGAAACGTGTGCAAGTACGTCTTGTTTGATTTGTCCCCTTGGGAGGCTCAGAAGTTTTATCATACCAAATCTAGCAAGTGGAATTAATTTCCGGTATAGATAATAATGGTGAGCCATTCCTTAACCAAGGAAAAAGATGTTAATTAATATAAAGCTATTTCAGTGGCCTAAATTAATTAATGGACTGGATAATCTTAAACAGGGGAAATAATAACCAGGAGCCATACTAACAGTAATATGAGTTAAGATGGATAGTGCAATATTAATTATGTAGTGGGATTAATTAATATTTATGGGCTTGAATAATATTGTGGCTCAATATTAGAAATTCAAAATCCATTGAAAGGTCCAATCTTAATTCTCCTAAAGGCCCCTCAAGTAGCCAAAACTTAAAGTCCAATAACTGAAAAAGGTGTTTAAAATAAAATAAATTATTGTTGCCTAATTTTTCTAATTTTTTCGAAAAATACAAATAAAAGAGGGAGAAAGATTTTCTTTGAATTTTGTTATGGAATGAGGATAAGTATTCTTGGAATACAATAATTAAATTTGTATTTAAATAATCATCCTAAATATATCCGTGCAAATAATTCCCCAACATAGACTTCTAAAACTTTATGTGGATCAGGTGTGATTTGCAAGTATGCCTGATCAGAGTGCGGAGTGAATCAGTATGGACTGATATCTAACTTAGTGATTGCTCGAAGGCAGATCAGTTCGGCGTCTATGAGTTTAACTAATGGTGCGAAAGATTAGTTAACCCGTGTGAAAACCAATTTTACTCAACCAAGATTCTGATCAATCTGTTTTAGATCAGATGACTAAAGTGTCAAGCTGATCAGTTCAGTAGCTTGATGCTAGTCTGAACCAGACTCAGAATATGCATGCAGATAATAAGTAGTGTGCAGATAAGTGTAAAGCAATGTAAAGACACATAGATTTATAGTGGTTCGGACAACTTGTCCTACGTCCATTCTTCCCTTTCAGCAGGGGCACCAACTTAACCAACTGGACTTAGTTTAATATGTAAGTCCAACACAGTACAACCAACAGATGTTTCACGAGTTCTCACTCAACCAATCCCAGAAATCAAATCTAGAAAGCCTAGACTGAAATCTTGCTATAACAAACTTAACCTAACTTTTGTTTGGGTGTAAGATTTGTAATGTTCTAACTGGAATACTATCCTATCGTCTAAGTAGCCTAAAGCTAGAGGATAAGTATTCTATGCTAAGAACAATGGGATGAACACTAAGAAAATAAGCTTCGATTTAGTGTTCTTCGTGCGGGAACTTGCTTGTTCTTGAGCTTGAGCTTGATGATAATTTCCGTAACCTTACTCTGAAGGTTAAGTCCCATATTTATAGACCTTGAAATCAAATAGCCGTTGGAGAGCAATTTCAGTTTCAGGCTATTTTAGGTAGGTCTGCAGGCTGATTTGACATGCTTCAGGAACGGCATGGCCGAAAGTATGCAAGCTTGTCCTTTCTAGCCGTTATACTCTGAAACGTTAGTCCTGCAGGTTGTCAGTTCTCCATACATGCATTATCGACTTCTTATTGGCTATCAAGTACACTTTGCAGCGCTTGAGTTAACAACAAGGTTGAAATTCTTCTTGTCTGAACACTTGGCTCGTACTAGGTAACATTGAAGTAGTCACCTGATGGAGTTGACACAGATGAGTTCGAACACTGATCTGTCTACCTTATTTAGGTCATCTGCTTGTAAGTTGCCTTAGCACAACTTACTGACCTTTCCTTGTTGTCATCTGATGTAGGTCTTCTGGACGGTCTTCTGTCTTGATGTCTTCTGGTCTTCTGCTTGTCCGATCGTCAGATCTTCAACACATATTATCTTCAACATATCTGATCTTCTGACCTTCAAGACTTAGCCTATACATATTGAGTTCCCCCTCAATATGTGGCCTATCTGTTACATCAGCTGTCTATACATTTTAGCTGGTCATCTTATCTGCTATCTAGATCATCAGTCAGCTAACAGGTCTGACTGGTCCTATTACATTATCTGTTTTGGAACTTCCATCGAAACTATAAATTTCCCAACAATTTCCCCATTTTTGATGGAACCAAAACAATTAATCAGAAAAACAGATAACCAAATGTAAATAAACAGATAACAACACACAATTCAGAAGACAATGAGAGATTGTCTTAGGATCAGAAAAGATAGGATATTTTATTAATGTAGATGCGCGATTACAGATTACAAAATATACCTATTATCTGATACTATGATGTCTTCTGGTCTTCATCACTTGTACATCCACTGCATCAGCTGCTCCAATCTGTCTCTCCCAATGATCCCTCCCCTCTTTGCGAACTCGACGTAGGCTTTCTTAAATCGAATAGGATCAAGGGTTTTTTTCTGGACGCAGAGGTGGTAGAAGTTGTTCGAAGGGAGGTGCTTCAGGTATCAAGGACATGATCTTACCTTCCTTCATAACAACCTGGTAGAATTCAGGATACTTCGTTTCTAGTCAGTTCCGGAATTCATCATCATTTGCAACTTGATCTTGATGAATCGGAATCCTCTCCAAGATGTATACGTCACATAGCCAGTCACCTCTTATCTGGTCCCACTCAGGAAGCAGGTCTTCCCGAGCAGAGGGAATATCTTTGACTGTAGCAGGAAAGGCTCTCTCTTCCCAGTTAATGTCCTCTGCAGCAGCTTCCTTCACTCTCTTCTTCCTGATGTATGCAGTGTTAAGACCTTTTGCTTCTACCATTTTCTGCTTCTTGATGGCAGCATCCATCACTCTTTGTCCGGTCTTCTGCTCTTCTATCTGCTCAGGGGTCATCTGGGTTCTGGATCTGGTCGCAATCTGCTGACTTGGTTCCTGAGCTTCAGCAGTTGACTTAACCAGCTTGCCCTTGCCTTTCCTCTTCTTCAAGGCTTGTTCAGGTTCACCTTGTTCCTCCTCTTCTGCAAGCAGCTTCTTAGCAAGCTCAAGGCTCTTTGCCTGATCTTCAGATTCCATTCTTTTCTGAACAGCGGAAGAGAAGTCTTCAATCTTGTCCACTCTTGCAACAACATCAAACAGAGCGGACTTCTGTTCAGTAACGGTTACCAACTGCATCTATTTTTGTTTTTCTAGTCCTTCCCCCTTTTTGGTTGCATCAAAAAGGTGTGACAGCTTGTCATTCAGAGCCCGAAACCGACTCGTCATCTCCTCCTTAAATTCTTCAACCGCAAGAGGGGTTATCTAAACTGTGACAGATGAAGGTGCAGGACACAGGAGCCTGTTCAAACCAGATTCAATGGCCTTCTTGTACCTGTCAATTGATCCTTCAAAGCATTTCCAGCCAAGATCCATGCATGTTTCAGTCTTTTCTAAAGATCCCCAGACACTTTCCAACAGAATTTGAGTCTCGCTAAGCAGTACAGTCTGGATCTTTAACTTTTCTACAAGAGGATCAACCTGGTTTAACACAGAGCTGAGGATAGAGTCATGCATATGAGTGATCTTGTCATCTGTCAGCTGCCTCTCCCTCTCTAGCAGGCCTCTCTGTTCTTCCTCAAATCTCTTCATCAGAACCGCTGTAAGAGTTGTGAATTGAACATCAATTGAAGCTTTTACCCCATCCTGAATCTTAGATGTAATTTGATCTAGGGTATCAACACTCAATACAACAGTCTGTTCAGATGTTGATGCCTTGCCAAGCTGGGTCTCATTTGCAGCACCCAATCTTGATTCATCGGCAACTTCCCATTCACCTCCAACATCCATCCATTATCCTTCCCGTCCTTCCTCAACATCCTCTTGAATTCCAAAATGCTCATAGATGAGCCTTCTGATATCGTCATCGGTGGCCAGATCAGCAACACTCTCCACACCGGCCATTTCCAAGCATCTGGTCTCTAGGTCCATGAAGTAGTCTGCACCTAGGACCTCCATCAAAATCAGAAACTCTTCAATCCCTTTTGATCTCACATCCCTCCAGAAAACAATTTCTTCGATTTTGAGGTGGAGACCAGGATGATTGATCAAGTCTGGACAAATCTCATCAAGATATGACTTGACTTGCTATTTCAGAATGTACAACGTGGAATCCTCCTCTTATTCTCGTGTATCAAGTTTCAGCTTAGTGTTGAAGGGGTTGTGAGACATCGAGACATAGAGATCATCTCTAGGTGCAGTCTCAACAGGTTCTTCAACTGCTTCAGTACCAAGTGTAGATGAGGGAGTTGGCTCAGGTGGTTGTATGTGTAGTCCAATGGCTATATCTGGTTGAGGTTGGGGTTGGGGAGGTGTAGGAATATTTGTTTGTTGTTCTGTGGGTTGAGGTGCAGATGGGGTTTCTGAGGGTTGGGGGACAAGTTGAATTTCCAGTTGAGATGGGGGTTGATCTGGTTGCATTGTCTCAACTGGAGGTGAAGATGTTATCTGGGCTAGGGTACAAGTGTGGATAGGTGATCTGTGTGGACTGGGTGAGGGTGATTTAGAGGTTGGCATTGGTGAACATTCTCTCCTGAACACCGTGCTGATTGGTATGGAATCAGATGGCTCTCTCTCCTCAGATGGTCCTTTACCTTCTCCTTCTCCTTCATCTCCGCCTTCCATCATCACGTCCTCCTGTACCGTCTCTCTGCTTACACTAGCAGTTCTCTCTGAACTAGCACGAACCTCCTCATCTGACTCTAGATGAATCAGTTCAGTTTCTTTCTCTACCAACTCAGGTTCGCCTCCTTCTGGTATAGGCTCAGATGGTTCCACAGTTGCCTTCTGCAGGATATTAGTTATCTTCTTCTTCCTCTTCTCCGCCACATCTGGTTTCTTGGCCAGAGCCTTTCTCTTCATCTTTTTGGGGGCGGTTTTTGTCTCTGACTGCACAGACGACGCAGCAGCTTTGGCACTTTGCCTTTACCAGTGCCTTCACCTCTGGACTTAGGGACATACAGATTTGGATCATCATCAGACTGTCCCGGAAGAGATTCATCCTTGAGAAGAATGGCTTTTTGCCTAGCCAGATATACTTTCTTGCCCTCTTTCTTTCATTCAAAGCCCGAAGGAAGCTTGTCTGAAATAAGGATGGAGATCTTGTGAATATATGAACATTTTGAGGTCAGGATGACCGTGTTCCTCTCATCTAAGCCAAATTTGCCAGCTTCCTTAAGAATCCTTCTCTTGAACATGCCCAGCTAGTCCAAGTTTTCTGCTTTGCTGATAATCGCAGCTATCACATTCTGCTTCACCGCAGTAAAGGCATCCAGGTTGTATGTAACGTAAAGTATAACCTTCGACATAATTTCAAATAGAAGGCGATATTTCCTTCTGAGGTGAAATACTTTAACATTAAATACTTGATCATTATTCACCGGTCTCAACAAGACTGTCTTCGGATAAGTCTTCTCGGCCATCTCTATTGAGAATTCTGTTGGATCGACGCTTCCTGAACGAAGTCCGAGGATTCTTAACAAATCCTCATCAGATACTGTAAGATGAATTCCTCCTACAGATGACTTTAATCTCCCTTCGTCGTCTTCCTCGAGATTGTAGAGGAATTCTAGTGCCTCATATGTATGGACTATTTCTTGATGACGAAAGCAATACTGTTAAAGTCCTACGGCTCGAAGACACTCTAGAATCTCCTTTGATTCGTCATCATTGGTAATAGTGAATAGTATATACTTCTCATCGATGATATCCTTTTTCATTGTTAAGAAGTTGCACATTTTCTTACCCTTTCCTGGTTTCGCAGCAAGATGTGTCATTTCTGCATAAAGTGAGAGGGTTTAGGAATGAGTTTGAATAAAATGCTCCAATAACAACAATAACTCAACCCAATCATCAACTAAAACACACTTGGCACATAAATCACAATATAGGCACATATGCATGTAATCAAGTGATTAAATCGAGCGAAACCTAATCATAGATCTAATTCCAGAAAATATGAGTGAAAAACACAATTCAAAGTGAATTTTACAATAATAAGGTAGAACAGTGAAATCCACATAATAGCAAGTAATAATCACTTAGAAATTACCAGAAATCGATTCGAAAGATTGAGATGATTTTGGAAAGATTCGATTTGAAAGTTCTCAAGAAAATCAAATTTTGCTCTTCGAAAATATGGTTAGTTTTCAGAAGTGGGAAAGGTTTTCTGAAAGATCTTTAGGGTTAAAATAGTGCGAGGGAAAAACATTTTGCACGAGTTCCCACAAATACTTGAGTATCCGTATTTTGAAATTGACGTCTTAGATTAAGCGGTCGTAAAGTGTAAAGATCGTGTGTTCAAGATAATTGACTGAAAGTATTTTGGACGCAAAAATACGCATTAAAGACTATTAAATACATAATCCCCAAGTCTGCATTTAATGCTTGCAGGGCTTGCATCATAAAGTAAGATGAACATTAATCATTACAGAAAAGCAGATAAGATCAGATAATGTAAACATCAAACGTATCTGACTGGTTGATATTGTAATCAACCAGTTACCACTCGTATCTGATCCAACTCTTCTGATTCGTTGACCTTACTGTGTAGTCTAATCCTTAGCAAATTTTCCCAACAATGTTTTTATCCCTCTGATCAGTTTCCTTCTGATCTGCACCACTTGATCAGTTGAAGTCCCCCCTTCAACTGCTATTCCTACCAGATCAGTATTCAACTGATCTTGTCTGATTAGTTGAAGTTCCTGTTAGTGTTAGTGTCCTAGAGACAATCCTTTGTAAGGACATAATACTCAGATAATATTCAGTATTGGTTTAATATTATTATTTGCTTAATATTAAATGTATGGCGTTACTCTCATTAGAATATTATGTTTGATTGTTTACATTTATTCTTATATGTGTTCCCTTGAATCACTGCTGTCATTGAGTGAGTGAGAACTCATATGACTCAAGCATTATTCTTAAATAGCCCCAATCGAGGATCATCAAGAAAGGGATATTGATGATGCAATGGAGATTGGTGTGCGATCTGCATCATACTCTTAGAGAGTGTAGTAAGAACTCACTTACTACGAGATACAAGATATCTCATGATGGATGCACAAATACCTTAGAGGTTATTGGTATACCCATCCGAGAAACCGTTTGATGTAGTTCCACTATATGTGTCTACGGGTGTCTCGGTTAGTGGGAGCGATGCGATACTCCTTTGACTTGAGGTCAATACACACGACATGTGTGGAGTGATGAACTTTGACCATGACCGACGCTTGCACCTGTCTATGGGTAGATATGGCTTGGATTGGGTTCATCACGAAGTGCATGTGCGTGGTAGTTGAACCAAGAAAAGGATTCATTCCTCAAAGTGGATTTAGAGAGAATACTCACCTTCTCATCATAATTGGATCTAAGTCATTGGCCAATGCACGTCAACTTAGACTTTGTGACTAAGTATGACACTAATGATCAATTAGTGATTTGAGATAAATTGATTAAGTTATTTGAATAGACACTTCATCATGTTCAAGACTAATCGAGTATTCGTGAATGAAAGGAGGTAATCGCAATTGCCCACGTTACAGTTACAGGTAGTTGCATGTTTCTCGCAACGTACCTCATATATTGAGAATGTATGATTTATTGACTAGGGTTCAATTAAGACCATTAGTTTGACTAATCGATCGATATATGAGGGCCTATGGGTAACACAACAGGTAGTTCCCTTTTACGGATTATAGTTGGTTGATTAAATGTTAAATTGGATTTAATATTTAATTAATGGAGAAGAAATTAATAATAGATTAATTTGGAATTAATTATTATTAATATGATTTAATTGAATTGGATTTAATTAAATAAGAATTCCCAATAATTATATTTGGAATATAATTATAGGATTTAATGTATATGGAAATAAATCGTAGAGATTTTCATATAAGACATTTAAATCCGTAGATATTTATATGGGGAAATAAATCGTAGAGATTTATTTAAATAAGGATTAGGATTTTAATTACCTAATTGGGCTAGCTTAAGATTTAAGCTGGGCCTCCCCTATATATACAGACTCTTGGGAATTCACAAATAACGTAACTTCATATTCTCTTCTTAAAATCTAAAGTTTGGATTTTCCTAGCTGATTCAACTTGGGATTCAACACTGGCAGATTCGTGTAGATCTGTTCTAGAGGATTACGTGGATACCATAGTGGAGGAATCTGAACTACAGTTATTGTAAGATTTCTTGTTATGATTATTGTAATCCTTTATGTGCAATTAATTGTTCGTTGTTGGTGAACTTTAATTTCCGCTGCGCATGTATTACGTGTTTACGTGCCTCTATATTCCAACAGTGGTATCAGAGCTCCAGGCTCTTGATTGTTTAATTGCATAATTAAAAGAATTTTTAAAAAAATTTATATAATAATTGGGGCACGGTTTCTGCTAATGACCGCACCCCGGTTCTTTATTTGGGGTTCTTTATTTATAAAACAATACACCCCTTTTTGGGGCTCTTCATCGTCCTCCTCACATTATAGGGTTTTTTGGTAATCTGTCGCCGCCCCTTTTCCTCTTCGCGTCGATCGGTCTCTCGCCCGGAGCAGGGAACCGCGACGTCGCTTGAGCCAACGGCGTGATGCCACAACTTGCGACGCTTGTGGGTTACTGTGATGGGCAAAACCTAGCGGATTAGACCCGCGGTGGCGCGACTTGATTTTGGTGCGATTCGTCTCAGCGTTGATCGCGTTTCATCGATTCAGGCATTGACGTCTTTGTATCGTTGAGGATTTATTGATTTTGCCCCTGACTCAGTTGATTTGCGGCGGAACGTCACCACATCGTGCTTCTGCTTCATCCCATGCGTGCGATTCAACCCACCGACGATCTGTGTTCGATTTTGTTCGACGAAATTCGTGACGCGCCACCGTGTGTTTCGCAATTTGCTCGGCTTGTCTCTGTTTCATCTTTGACTCGAGTTGTAGGCTCAATCCTACGTGGGATAGAACCCAGTTGCAGTGGCGAAGTCGACCGTGCACACTAGACGGCGACGACGATGGCGACTCGCACGCACGCACTGTCTTGGTTGCCCGACCCGTTTTACCCGAATTGAAACATGAGTTTCTTTATTTGGTTTTCGGTTCTGATTTGCTCAGTTTGTTGGACTTTCTTGAGCAATTGGGTAATTTTGATAACAACTATTGACTGATTCTGTGATGAAATTGGATTAAATCTGAAAAATTGGTAACAAATGTTGGTTTCGGATGTCCCGACTATGAGACGGTTTGCGGGCGGTGATGAGGAAGGGGTATTTTGGTAACTTAGATTTCTGATAGGCCCCTTCGTGCAAATTTGAAGTTGCACTTGAGCCCTTTGATAAAACTTAACTAAAATGTTTTAAAATTAATTGGATTAATTTTAAAATTAAATTAAAAGTTGGACTTTTAATTATGATTAATAGATTAATCATATGAATAAAATAATTAAAAACTGTTTTTGTTATTAACAAGACCTTAATTTTTAATCGTAATATTGGTTGGACCAATTAATAATTAATAATTAATTAGATTAATTATTAATGTTTAATAATCCTAATTTTGAATTTAAAATTCAGAAATTTTTAGAGGAATTATTAAATCTCACTCCTTTAACTTATTTTAATTCGTTAACGCTTTTATAGTCCGCATTATAACTGTTTGGGTAGACGGCACCCAATAATTGTCGGACCGTATTATTGTTTGGGTAGACGGCACCCATATAAATGTTAGTCCGTGTAATTCATGTTTGGGTGGACGACGCCCGATATTTACTCAAACGTGATGTAGATTAACATGTTAGATCTCGATTAAGCAATTAATACCCCGCCTTTAAAAGATCCTCACTAAAATATGATTTTTCATTAAATTGAACGTTGTCTTCCATCAAAATTGATAGTAAACCGGAGATTTCGTTCCAATGAGTATTTAAGGCCCAAGTCTTTTGCTCGGATCTACATCTAACGGGACTATTATAGGGACAGGTTGTGTCACCGCTTGGTGGTTGTAAATCAACCTGACTCTGTTTCACTAGCCCAAGCAGGGAAATGAGGGTCAAGGGGCATTCGGTTGAACTAGGTTCAATCAACTAGGAATTGCATTTTTTGCAATTGGTTTAGAGACCTACCAGTTATGTTGTTACAGTAATCAGCCCAAGCAGATATTGTAATAGTAGAAATGTGGATCCTAGTCCATTATGATTTATATTGGATATAAATTCGTATTCTTCCGATGAGGTCGTTGAATATGTGAAAATAATGGAGACAAAATAAATTTGAAAGGCCATGTTTATTTTGATTGCTGAATATTGATCATAGGAATTTTGTGTTTTAATTCCCGTTTTATTTTATTTCTCTAGGATTGTTGAAATGAATAACTTATCACTGAGAAGCGTTTTGAAAACGAACAAATTGGTTGGGCTAAATTTTCTCAACTGGCACCGAAACATGCATTTGGTGCTTAGGCAAAAAAAGATTGAGTACGTGTTGGACAGGTCAATCCCTGCTACCCCGGAGACTGGTACTGAAGAAGCCGAGGGGTTTGACGCCGAAGCTCAGAAGAAGAATCAAGATGATGCTTCCCAGGCTCAGTGTGTTATGCTCCTCGGGATGAATCCCGAGTTGCAAAGGCATCATGAGAGGATGCTTCCCTTTGAGATGATCAAGCATCTGAAGGATCTCTTTGATTCTGAATCTCGTTCCGAGATTTATGAAGTGATGAGAGACCTGTTCAGATGTCGGATGTCTGAAGGAGGGAAGGTTTCTCCTCATGTGTTGAAGATGATAGGGCTAATCGAGAAACTTGGTCGGTTGGGCATTGAGCTCAAAACCAACATTGCTATTTATGCCATTCTTCAGTCACTTCCTGATTCATATTCGAGTTTTGTAGTAAACTTTAATATGAATAAGACGGAAACGACTATGCCCGAGTTGCATAACATGCTAAAGACCTTTGAGTCTTTCACTGCTAAGGAAAAGCCCGTGCTCATGGTGAGTGCCTCTACTTCTTTTGCTCCGAAAGGAAAGAAGAAGCGAAGGGGCAAGGCAAAGAAATGCTCTAAGCCGAACTTTCTTAAGCCCAAAGGTGGAATTCAAAAGAAGAAGAGGGTGGACAAGGATGTATGCCTCCACTGCAAGCAGAAGGGGCATTGGAAGAAGGACTGTAAGGTTCTAGCAGCTGAAAAGAAGACACAAGGTGTCTCAGCCACTAGAATAGGTATGTTTGTTATTGAGATAAACATGTCCACAAATGATACTAACTGCAGGGTATTAGTTACCGGTTGTGGCTCACACATTTGTACTAATGTGCAGGTTCTGAAGCATAGCAGGGCAGTTAGGTTGGGTGAAGTCGCCCTACACGTTGGGAATGGAGCAGGAGTTGCTGCTGAACATGTTGGCATTTATGTTTTAGACTTACCCTCTGGTTTTAGACTTGAACTGAATAATTGTTATTTTGTTCCTTCTATTACTCGCAACATTATTTCTATTCCGATGGTAGACATTTAAGGGTTTTCCTTCCATTTTGCAAATAATAACTATTATTTTTCGCTTAATGGTGATGTTTATGGAAATGCTCCTTTATCGAATGGTTTATATTTGTTGCATTGTGGACATAATATTCTTAATATACAAAACAAATGACTCAAACTTAGTAATCATGAAAATCCGACTTACTTGTGGCATTGTAGGCTTGGTCATGCAAATGAGAACATGATTGCAAGGTTAAGAAAGTTAGACTACTTAACCCCATTCGACTTTGAGTCTTATGGAGATTGTGAATCCTGTCTCAAGGGCAAGATGACCAACAAACCCTTTTCTGGGAAAGGGATTCATGCCAAAGGAGTTCTAGAGCTGATCCACAGTGATGTATGTGGACCATTGCCCACTCTAGCTAGGGGTAACTTCGCCTACTTCATCATTTTTATTGACGATTTCTCAAGGTATGGATACGTGTATCTTATGAAACACAAATCCGAATCTTTTGAGAAATTCAAGGAGTTCAAAGCTGAAGTAGAGAAGCAACTTGGTAAGTGTATAAAGACTCTTCGATCAGATCGAGAAGGTGAATACCTTAGCCACGAGTTCATGGATTACTTGAAGTTACATGGAATCCAATCACAATGGACTCCTCCCTGAACACCGTAGATGAACGAAGTATCCGAGAGGAGAAACCGAACCTTGTTAGACATGGTAAGATGGGGATACGCATTACAAACCTCAATCTACATTCTGAATAGGATTCCATCCAAATCAGTTGAACATACGCCATATGAACTATGGTGTGGCAAGAAGCCAACTTTTTCACATATCAAAACGTGGGGTTGCCCTGCAATTGTGAAAAAAATGATCACTGACAAATTGGAATCCAAAGGTGAAAAGGCTTACCTTGTGGGATATCCTAAGGAAACTAGAGGATATTATTTCTATCTACCTGAGAAACAAACTGTAGGTCCCGAACGGGTTTAGTGAGGGCAGAAGTCTAGAGGGGAGGGGTGAATAGACTTCCTCAAAACTTTTGTCTTGGTCGGTGTGAGGGCGATTAACTTTGATCGAGTCTTGAGTGAATCGGTTTGGGCGATAACCAACTTACTAATCGCTGAAGGCGGACTAGTTCGGAAACTATCGGTTTAAGCGATGTGTCACGGGAAGCTTAAGTTTTACCCGTGAAAAACCGGTTTTATAAATCGATTCCAAAGTTAGTGTTTTAACCCGGTTGGTGAAGTGTCAAGCTTGATCGGATCGAAGCTTGGTGCTAGTGATCTCAACTTAGAATATGTATGCGCTTTAAAAGGTTGTGTGCAATTGTGTAGACAGGTTAATCAAAGCGGTAAAGGCACACAAGATTTATAGTGGTTAGGACAAACCAGATCCTACGTCCACTCTTCCCTATCACAAGGGGCACCAACTTAACCAATCGAACTTAGTTTTATGTGTTAGTTCAACACAAGACACCGGCGATATTTAAGGAGTTCTCACTCAACCGATCCCGAAATCGAACTAGAAACCCTATGCGAAATCTTGCTAAACAACTTAACCTAACTTGGGTTTAGATAAGATTGTTTTGGTTCCAACTATGAAATCTTTTCTAGTGTTTAAGGTAGCCTATCAGCTAGATGAAAATATTTCTATGCTAAGAACTTATGGGATGAACACTTAATAAAATAATCTTCTTGATCGTGTTCTTCTTGGAAATCGATAATTGCTTGAGCTTCTTGATTGTTCAGTGTTTTTGTATTTCACTCTGAAGTGTGATCCCATATTTATAGACCTTGAAATCAAAGAGCCGTTGGAGAGCAATTTGAATTTCAGGCTATATTAGGTGAGTTTGCGGGATTGATGTGGCGTCTTGAGAACGGCATGGCATGGCAAGCGTGAACTTGTATTTTATAGCCGTTAGAGAGAGAAGCATCAAATCCCTTAATTGTCGGCTCCGATCATACGTGTCTTGTTCTTATTGGTTAACAGACGCACTTTTCAGTGTTTGTTCTTCCAACTAAGGTTGACATTCTTCTTGTTCAGATCATAGACGTATGATTAGGTGAAACATCGATTTTCACGGAGAGTGACTTTGATCGATCGGAAATCGATCGATCTACGATGGAGTCTTCCGGTGCGGTTGACTTAGCTTCAACTAGCGGACTCGGTGATGTAGGTCTTCCGTCCGATCTTCGGAAGTCATCCGATCTTCAAGTATTACGAGTTTGAGCTTTATGACTTCAGCTGAGATATCTGACTAGATCAAATCGATCTGATCTTTTGTTCTTCTCTAGCATTCTGGTCTGTCGGATATCATCTGTTCTTTGGATTTTTAGATCTGACTTATACATATTGAGGTTCCCCCTCAATATGTGACCTATCTATTACATCGGTTGTTCTATCTGATAATTATCAACCGGTATTCTATAAACGGTAATATAAACATCGATCGAATACTAACAGTGTGTTGGTCTGTCCTATTACATGTGTTTACGGAACTTTTATCAAAACTATAAATTTCCCAACAATTTCCCTTTTTGATAAAACCAAAACACCGAAAACCAAACACAGTTGATAAATATAGAAAAGATAAAGCACATAATCGAGAAAACAATGAGATTTTGTCTTAGGATCGAAAATAAAAACTTTTCTCATTAAATATGTCGATTACATGTTACATCGTAAAAGTTTGAATTTAAAAAACAAACTGATCCCGAGAAGTCTTACGATTCTTCACACTTTAGGCTTGTATCATTCGGCATCTCTTTTGATCTTGAGGTGCGTTGAAGATCCGATATAGTTTCCATTTGACATCATTGGTCCGGCCGAGGATCGATTATATGCGTTTTGCTCGGGATGTCAAAGTAGAATCTCTGAAATGCCCGATCTGTCACATGAACCATCGACTTCTTGAGTAATCCAACAGATCATACTCTTGGCGAGATATTTTTACATTGATAAGTTTGGCCTCATTTTCCGGATACTTGAAAAAATGGATATTTATTTTCTAACCAGGTTGAGGAATTCATCATCCGGAGATTCTTCTCGTGGAACAAGATTAAGGACAAAAAGCATCCGAAGCCATTCACTTCGATCTTGTTCCATTCCTCAAACCTCTTAGCATGTCGCGGCGGTTTTTGGAATGATCTCATCAACTCTTCTTTGGCGGTGAGGTTACGCATGCAATTTTCCAAATTTTCCTTTCTTCGCTCTCGATCTGAATTTTTTCTTGATTTTACGCCTCTGTCAATTTTTTTCCCTTCTTTCTTCTTTTTTTTAACCTCTTGACCTTTGCTCTTTGGGCCGATTTCTCGGCGATTCTTTATCGGCATGTCTGCTATTTGTCTTCTTGTGACTATTTTAGTCCGAGTAGCCGGTATTACAGTTGTGATGTCCCAAAGACCAGCAGCTAGCCTACCTTTTTTGTAATATCCCAAAGACAAGGCAGCCTACCTTTCTTGCCTTTGATTTTTCAATCTTTTTCAGAGACTTCATTAGCAAAGAGATCCGGATGGTCTAGTCTTTGTCCATAGGCTTCAACAGTCTGAATTAGATCTTCTGTTGTTCTGATCATGGCAGTTGGTTTCTCAATCCGTCCTTCCCCCTTTTTGGTTTGATCAAAAAGCGGCGTGAGTGGGAAGTTAGGAACCAAAAAAGCCGACCGATATTGCCTGTTGAGATCTCGCAGCAATGATAAGCACGAACTGGAGCGGTTAAAGTTGAACCTTGAGATCGGCTCGATCTTGCCAGATTCGATGGCGAAGAAAAATGTAAAGATCGGTTTGTCAAGTTTGTCTTCATCAAATCGAGCTTTTCAGTGAGCATCAGAAAAGAAACTTGTTGTTGATCCACCTGAATCAGTTTGTCATCCATGGATTTTATAAGATCGGCAGATACGGTGGTCACAGTTTGGGAGAACAATCTGGGAAATAGCCAATTCCCTTTGATCTGTTATTTCTTTGAGGCCAATCTGCCTCTGATCAGCTATAACTCCCTCAATTTCTTCTTTCAGGAGATCTTTGAAACATGATCGATCTCCGAAGTTGATCAACGATTATATGTGATGTTGGAATGTTTTGCGTCACTTGATCGATCTCGATTGTTTGTGCCTCCGGTGGTTGGTTATGAACTGCGACACCGTTCCACTATCATCGGCGACTCTGTGTCCTTCATTGTAGCATCTCGCTTGGGAGCTTCTTGAGCGATCTCCGGTTCACCTTGTTCGATCAATCCCGCTTCTGTGGATCGAGCTTTGATAGATTCATGAGTTATCGGCTCGGTGGTGATCCTACGTTAGCGATTTTCCTCATATCGAAATTAAAATCTGCAAACTCATCGGACCGCCCATTTGCTCAATAATCATTATAAAATCGAAAGCTTTTTAATCGAGATCTCTCGGTGAGGATCTCCATAACTTGTTCTCTAATAGCGGGATGGGCGACCCGTTTAATACATCTCATCAATTTCTTGTTAGATTTGCATTACGACTATTTTCCCTGTGATGGTCTTTGATGATCTAGACTTCGAAATTGTCCATCGGTCATTCGGTTGATGAGATGTGGAGGGTTACGGTGGTGCTTGAGTAGGTGGAAGTTGTCCGATAGGCTCGACTGCAGAGGTTACTGTTGTGGAGAGGCGATTCTTTGGTTCCACAATGTAAGGTTTACAGTTCATGAATCTATTCTTTATTTCGAGTTCGCGAACCGATGTAGTTTCGAGTTCGCGGTGATGTAGTTTCAGTTCGCGGGCGGTGGAAGAGTAGGAGAGACATGCTTTCGTGACCATTAGTCGAGTTGTGAATCGGCTCATTTGGAGGAGAAAGAAGATCGTTAAATCTCGTCTTCTTCCTCGAGATTGAATTTGGCGAGTTCTCGGCTTGAGAAGTTTGTCATGTCGATTTTCACGATTTTTGTGGTGCAACAGATGATCTGGCGCTCTTTCTTCATCGACTCATCTTCTAGCATCGAGTCATGGAGGCTTGCTTCGCCTTCTTCGGCTTCTTTTCACGGACCTTCACGGTTTTCTTTTCTTCTTGAGGGCTTGGTTTTTAGGCGAAGTTGCTTCCTTCTTTTCCCTTCTTAGTCTTTGGGGGAGTTGGCGCGTATCATCGTCTGGTGGCCCAAATATGGCTAAAAGTGGTGGAGAGGAATGCCTTGTAGGGCTTGATCCATTCTTCCCCATCGGCATTTGGCATTTTGTCTTGTAGGATAAGCGCAACCTTGTTGAGATTGCCGATCCTCTTCTTCGAATAGACACTGCCTCCACTCATCAACTCCAAATTTATCATGTTCTTGGAGTAGAATGGCCTTTAGGAACCCATGCCAATTGATGTTCTTGGCTTCATCAATTATTGCGACCATCTTTGTCTGATTTTTGACCGATGTAAGAACATCTCGTTGAATGAAATACCCATAATTGTTTTTGACAAAATATCAAACAACAATCGGTATTTCCTCTTGAGCATTGGCGACAAAGCTGGACGTATGATGTTTGTCGACCTCTCGATGAGCTTCGTTTACGATCGGCTCATCTTGATTCTCCTCAGTGAGTGAGCGGCGAGATTAAATCCTTTTAGTAAATTTGAGCAGACGAGTTTATATCCTCATTCGTTAGTCGATCTCTTCTCCGTGACTATCGAAAGTAGTTCTTCTCTGGAGCATCTGTATCCACCCTTAAATTCCTTACGAATTCGAGGGGCTTCATCTTTGTATCCTTTGGATTGCGTTGAAGCGGCACAATATTTCTCAAGTCCCTTTTCTTGAATTTCCTCTACTTCCATTGATTAGGATCCTTTGTCACCCCAAATTATGCGAACTTGTCCTCGACAATCCTTAATGTCAATTCAAGATTGCACACATTATTTTACCCATACCGTGAGTGATCATCTCTGAGATAAGATAGATTCGGTTAAAATTGTGCATAAATACTAAGAATATCACATATCTTGGAAATCAAGAAGCAATAAAACATAATCTGAGGATATCGTGATTGACAAAATCTTTAAGATCAATGGTTTTAAAAGAATGATTCATCAAATTATCGAAATTACCAGATTCTATTTTTGGATTTGAGACTTAAGAAAAACACTTTGAATCGCAAAAGAAATAATCTGGAGAGTTTTCGAAAAATAAAATGCAAGTTTGTGATTTGGAAAACTCGGTAGGGTTTTGATGAACCTTATAAAGATGAGGAGGGAAAAAGAAAAGATTTGGAAGATCAACCGTTTGAAAAGATTAGGCGATCCAGTTAAAAGCGGTTTTTTGATCGAATGGTTGGGAAAAACGCGTCTGAAAAACCTTTTGGATTTAAAAGCTCATTTTGTAGCAATTGATACATGTACCCCACGTCCGCGTTAAAATGATTTGCGGGGATCGTCACACACGTAATGCGTCTGATAGAAGGCAAATAAAAATAGATAAAATCCGATGAATAAGCAAATAACAAAGGAAAAGAAAGGCGATATCGATTGGTGATATAGTATGTCGGTCAATACCACTTGAAGAAGATTCCACTTGTTGATCTTAGTTTTACGCCTAAACCTTATAATTTCCCAACCGTTTTTTTCAATCGATCTGTTTCATTTTGTGTCTGATTTCCCTTCTGATCCTCCTCGATCAGTTGAAGTTCCCCCTTCAACTGATATTTCTATTTTCTCATAGACTGATATATCTGATTTGTTGAGGTTTCAAGTTCAACTGATCTTCCTTATCTGATCAGTTTCGTATGTAATCAGATTTTGGTTGACCTAATCTGATTCTTCTCAGATCAAGCCAATTCTTGGGATAAGTGTTACCGCCAAAACTTAGTCTAGAATAGTAGTCTCTATTCTCTAATTTGGCACGATTTGACATGCGTAATTATCGTCTGTATATCTTGATATGTCAATCCGCCGTAAATTTATCCAATTATCAGTCGCGTGATTTCTACACGCTGTCCTTGTGATGCAAATTTCTCTAAAAGGCTTTTTGAAATCAAATTTGCATTTGCACCCTTGCTTGGCCTCTATAAATTGGACTAATGTTTTACACAACATAACCCATTCATCATACTTATCTTTCTTTGTAAAAACATGCATTCTGGTGAACCCTTATTTCCGGTGAAACTTCCGGCAAACACCTTTACCCCTTTTTCAATGATTTCAGCTTCTCAAATCAACCCTGTGTGTCCCTTATCACTGTTTTCATCGTCATCAAAGATTTCACATACAATTGTTGCCAAGCTCCTTTACCACCACGGCGGTGGATCTGCTGTCTCAACTGAGAAGACACTTCTCCTAACCGTATGCACCTTGTGTGTCTATCGTTATGACGTAACCAGCATCAACAGACTCAGTCTGATATAAAACATGAGTTTGATATACGGTCTTGATCAGACAACAGCTGATCTTCGTATATCAACTCAATTTTTTCATGCAACACATGTGCCCATAAGGTCTTTGAACCAATTTCTTGGCACATGTGCTCCATTTAACAGCTGGAGAGTCCATTGACTTGGTCTATGGCTCTGGCTTAGAAATCTATCAACGCCGCTCTCGCTCCCTTTGGTTTTAGCTTCCGGCTGGCGGCTTTAGGATTTCTATAAAAAGCCTCTCTCACCCTTGTTAAGTGGGGAAAAATGAGAGCATCGATTTAAAATCTCTCTCTCCCCGCTCTTCTTGGGTTAGGATGAGGGTTTAGGGTTATAGGTTTAGGGTTTTTCGGTTATGACTTATGTCTTGACCTCCGGGGTCCTTTGTACTTGTAACTTGTAATGTAATCGACCTTGGGTCTTTATCAATGAAAAGTTCTATTATTCCATTGTTGTGTAAATTCTCTTTTTCTTATGCGATTGTAGGCTTTAATCGTGAATCTTGCTTGTTAAATATCATTAAATCGACTTACAAAGATGTAAAATAACCCAACCGATTTAATCGATATTCCTTTTAAATTGTGCGTTTCCTTTAATCGATAAACCTTAAATCGATCGGTTCCTTTAATCGATAACTTCAGAATCGATCGATTTCTCATCGGTTTCCTTGATGATCTTACGATCGATTGAGATACCAAACTCAATCGATTCCTTTCACCTGGTTAGTCTCTTAACCAAATTTAGTTACGGAGAACAATCCATCAATCATTTTAGGTGCTTTTTCTCCAAGATCCGAAAGCCCTAGCTCATTACACAATTCTCTGAATCTAATCTCGGTAGTGGCTTGGTTAGAATATCGACTTTACGAAATCGGTGTGAATCTTTTCCATTCGATATTCTTCTTTTCAACATGATCTCTTATAAAATGGTGTCGACATCCACATGCTTGCATCTTGTATGTAGAAACGAGATTACGAGTGATTGCAATAGCACTATTATCGCTACGCGAATATAGGTACATTCTTAGCTACGATGTTATAATCCCTCACCGCAGACTAAGCGGAGCGGTTAGGGAGCAAATGAATCCTGCAGCCCATATATTACTCGCTTCAAAGTAGATGTTGCAACCGATGTCTCGCTTTTTGAAAACCACGAGATCGGGTTTTCCTTCCTAAAACCGACATGTTCTCGAGGTTGACTTCCCATCAATCTTGCAACCTCCATAATCAGAATCAGAATACCCACTAAGCTCTAGATTATCATCGATGGGTAAAATAAACCAAGGTTTTCTGTCCCCTTCAGATACTTAAGAATCCGCTTAGGCTGCTTCTAGGTGGCTTTGCATTGGATTTGCACGAAATCGCACACATACACCTCTTTGCAAAGGTGATATCCGGTCCGCTTCGGTCGAATGCGATGAGAGATCCAATGAGAGCCCTATATTCTTTCTGATTTGTTTTCTGACCATCCTCATTTGGATCCATCTTGAATCCAGTCATCATAGGAATTTTGGCTTCCTTGCAATTTTGAACTCCAAACTTAGCCAATAAATTCCTAGTGTACTTTCGCTTATGCGATGAATATTCCTTCTGCACTTTGCTTCACCTGGAGACCCAGAAAGTAATTCATCTGTCCCATCATGGACATCTCGAACTTCCCTTGCATCAGCTTGCTGAATTTTTCACATAGACTCTTGTTAGGAGATCCGAAGATGATGTCGTCCACGTAGATCTGAACCATCAGAATATCTTCTCCATCTTCTATTCTGAATAAGGTTATGTCCACTGTTTCTTTAGTGAACCCACTGTCGATCAAGAACTGAGAGAGTGTATCATACCAAGCTCGAGGAGCTTGTTTCGAACCATAAAGAGCTTTTAAATGGCGGTACACTTGGTTGTTCTTTTTCAAGCACGGAGGTTGTTCGACATAAACTTCCTCTGCTAGTACCCCGTTTAAAAATTCACTCTTTACGTCCATCTGATACACAGTGAACCCTCTGTGGGAAGCATATGCCAGAAACAGCCGAATGGCTTCTAGGCGAGCGACTGGTGCAAAGGTCTCGTCATAATCAATTCCTTCTGATTGTGAATACCCCTTAGCAACAAGTCTTGCCTTATTTCTGGTGATGACATTTTTCTCATCTCTCTTGTTCTTGAAAACCCACTTCGTGCCAATTACGTCTTGATGATTTGGTCTGTCTACCAGTTCCCAAACTTGATTTCTATCGAACTGTTCAAGCTCTTCCTGCATGGCTAGAATCCACCACTTGCGTCTTGTAGAAACTTCCTCTATTGTTGTTGGTTCCTTCATAGACAAATAACAACAATACATGGCACTTTCACCAACTCGATGTCTAGTTTTAACTTTTTCGGATGGGTCTCCGATGATCGATCGGTTGGATGACCGGTTATCCAGTCCTTCGCTACGATTTGCGCCGGTTTGGAGAACATCATCCATTTCGATAAAGGTTCATTACTAGTGATTTGGGAGTGGTGCGAATTATGATCCACTTGATAAAAACATGTCTCGGTGATGTTGGACTCATCATGTCTTTGATGTCTGCTTAAATGGGAACTTCGTGTTCCCCGAACCGGATGGTTCGATTGATCTTATCTCACCAGTATCGAACTCTTCACCAACAGGTTTTTCGTACCTTAGGATCTGAATGATCAAAGTGAATCGGTAGATCTGGAATGTATCTTTATTCTACGGTTTACGATTCTTTTTTCCTTGATCATTAGGCGATCCATTTTCCGAGCATCGGTACTTGTTGATCGGTACATCTTCTTCGTTCGAGGCGATTTCTCTTGTTAGGAAGATGCTTCATCAAAGAATACATGGGGTGTTTCTTCCACAAGTAGGGTTAAATGCATTGTAAACCACGAAAGCCTTGCTAGATGAGGAATATCCTAAGAATATACCCTCATCGACCTTGCCCCAAAAGTTCTTCAACTGACTCTTCCCATTGTTGTGTATGAAACACTTACACCCAAAAACATGGAAGTAAGAGACACGAGGTTTTCTGTCCTTCCACAGTTCATAGGGTGTTTTGGTAGTGAGCCTTAGTCGAAGACATCTGCTTACGAGTATGGCATGCGTTGTTGATTATACCCCTTCTCGGAAAACGGCTTGGTATTGCATGTTAAATAACATTGTGCGGCGAACTTCTTTGAGAGTTCTGTTCCTCCGTTCAGCTACTCCATTTTGTTGTGGCGTCCTTGTAGCTGATGTTTCATGCTGTATACCAAACTTAGAGCAAAAATCAGTAATAAAAGAGTTCGAAAATTACGTACCTTTATCTCGATCGATTTTTACTACTAATCGACACCCTTCTCATTTTGTAATCTTTTTAGCGGCTTTCGGGTATCTTCGTTTCGTCTCATTCATTCTTCTTATGTAAGAATATAACCCGAGTAAACTTGGAATAGTCATCCACGATTACGAGTATAATTAGTCCGTTGAGATCGATTTGGTGTAATCGGGTCCAAATAGATCCATATGAAGCGATTCGCGAAACTCGATGTATGCCGGTGCAGGAATTCCCTTGAATGAAGCTTTGACTGTTTTTCCCTTCCGACATCACGCAACATATGTCCGATCCTTTGAAAATACTTCATTCGGAAGTCCTTCCACTAGAGACATCCTTGCTATCTTATTAAGAGTTTTAAAGTTCGGATGGCTCATTCTTTTTGTGCGAGCCAACCGCTACTTTTGGAACTCTTGACAATCGAGCATGCATTTCTTGGGCAACTGCTCCAATCACCGTGTGTAGATCGTCCCTTTCCTTGAACCCGATTAGCAAAATTTGTTGAGTGGCTCGATTCTTGATAGTGCATTGGTCGGGCGAGAACTCAACATGAATCCGTTGTCGCAGAAATTGTAAAACCGATAATAGGTTGTGCTTGGACCTTCGACATACTGAGACTCCAGATTACTTGTACATCATCATTCTCTAAGGTTACAATCCTTTGGTATAACCAAAGTTATCATCACCGAAGAGTACACGCGGCCTTTTTGTTCTATGTAAGAGCCGAGGAGATGTTTGCTTCCATCATGTGCCTTGAGCATCCACTATCGATGTACCGGATAGTTGCTTGCACACCTCCTTTGTTGGCCGGACCCACGCGATCCTGCAGACCAAATCGGGCTTTAGGTACCCTTTTTGGATTGGGTCCCGAGGGGTTAGGATTAGTTTTGGGGATCCATACAAACAGAGCGCTTCTATTGTGATCGGTTAGATCGAAGGCTGATTTGTCTCCCATACCTATCAACATAATCATACGTCTCTTTATATGCTTTTCGATTAGTATGATTATTAGTGTGAACCTTGGGTGACTTAGAAGACTTGGGATTTATCTTTTACGTTTGTCTTCTTTTCATCCATTAATGGTTACGTGCGGCGACCTAGATTTACGATTATAGGGGTAGGTATTTCGCTACCATCAAAAGATTCATATCTTTTCAAGATAGGTGGTTTTTTGCGGTTTACGAAGCATGCTTATTAGGCAGCTGACCTTGATTGGGTCACAGATTGGACTTCCCTTTTACAGGTTGTCTTTTCTGATTCCTGATCTGTTGATCAGGTTGAGGTCTCTTCAGAAGAACTGGGTTCTTCTGTTGATTCCTCGACTGATGCTTTACCGATTAGGGGTCCATTTACATTCCCCCTTACGGTTGGCACCGCCTTTACCCTTTCAACCGGTCTTTTTTCCTTATTAGATACATGTTTGGCTGTTGGTGTATCTTTGTCAGAAACTCGTCTGATTACACCTTTTTGAGATGAATCAGCCGGGGCTTTTGAGGATGTGGAAGGGTTCTCATACCCAAGTCCCTTTTTGTTAATTGTTGTTTGAAAATAGCTGTTCATGTCTTGAACGGTTTTAGATGATTTTGTAAAAACCTCTATTTTCTTACGCAGATTATCCTCAGATTATTTTAGACTTTCATGCTTTCGGAACAGCTCATTGAATTTTGCTTGCGGGGATTTTGAAGTCATCGACTTTGTTTGTTTGTTAATGCCGGTGATCTTTGATCTGCTTGTCCTGATCAGAAGCTTTAACTTTCAGAATTTTAAATTCCTTAGTTGCCTTCCTCGAGCGGTTTAAATGGATTTAAGTTCGAGGGCTTTCTTGAGATCATTCTCTTTAGCAAGCTGATTATTTCTGGTCCTCAACTTATCATTTTCAAACTTCCACTATAGCATAAGTGTCTCTTTTGCATTGGAGAGATCCTCAAGCAATTGCTCGAGTAGAGCTGCGGGTCAATCTCCCGGCGGTGTGCTAATGATAGCAAGTGTAAAGCGAACAAAGCGAGTTTGGAGGTTACCTCAGATTGGTCCTCCTTGGCCATCGGCGGATCTCATCATCATCCCAAGAGAATATCGGATCTTCATTTCCATAGAAGTCAACAAAGACTAGCGATCGACGAAAATCTTCTCTGAGGAGTATCCGTGAGTCCTCAGAGGGCAGATACTAATCGTCAATTCCTGACGTGTCAGCAACCATGGCTTTTCTGTCCCTGTACCATTGCTCTCTTTTGTTCCTCTTTTCTTCCCTTTCTCTTGGCGTCAGTGCAAGGCGATCTGTATTTGTAGTGACCTGGCTTTTCACAATTGAAGCACGCTCCTTGATCCACGAAATTTTTTCTTCCAGGTGAATCACTCCGTCTGTATGATCTATCAGGTGATTTTCCTTTCTGATAGTAGTCCGAGCTTCTTCGTCTGCGATTGGTTATCTCTTCTCTCATCATTTAGATTATCTCTTTTCCTTTCATCTCTGTGATCTCTCCGATCATCGATCCGGGTTCTTCTACGGAGATCATTTATGCGATCTCCTATCTCTTCCTCGGCTATGTTGATAATCTTTATAGAATCTTTGATACTTACCCAGTTGAGTATTTGATTTCTCTAGTTTCCTGGTAAGCAGAGCGATCTGTTCTGTCTGACTTATGATGTTTCCAATGGGCTCATTGGTCTTCAATCTGCTGCTGGTTGCCTTAAAAGCAACTGATTTGGAAGTTGAGGCTTCAGTGGGCACCTCATCTTCATCTGCTTGTCCTCTCTCAATTAAATCAAACTCGTGAGCTTTAAGGCTCAAGAACAAGCTACTTGGCTTCATTTTTGAAATGTCTTGGCAATCGTTGATTACCGTGACCTTCATGTCCCATTTCTTGGTGAGAGACCTTAAAATTTTGTAGTTGATATCTTTATCAGACATCTCTCTACCAAGTTCTCGAAGTTTGTTTATTAACATAGTAATCCTTCCATCGAGTTCGTTGATGGTTTTTAGTTGGGCAGCATCTTCAATTTTTCAACTTTACCAGTTAAACTGCAGATTCTTTGTCTTTTATCCGGTCATTTCCTCTCGATATTTCAGCGAGTATCCCACATTGCTTTTCGCAGATTTGAGATACTTAATCTTTTCCTTGGTGACCTTATCCATTGTTTTCATGATAATATGCCTTGCGATAGTATCTAGAGTATCGATTTCCTTTCCTCTGCATCCATCAAGGCCGGGCTTTTTTTCGCAAAGACTTCCCGGGGCAAAGTCTGGATCTCCTCCAACCTGCGGGGTTGTTGTAATATATGATGATGGGTCCTCTTTTCGATGACTTCCATCATTACGCCAATCGATCGAACCTAGATGGTTGGACATATATATGGCCCAACTGCATACTCATCGATTGAGAACTTCTGCAGATCATGATACATACCCGAGGTGTTTTCCATCTTTGAGTGTTTTTGGAAAATGAATGAGTTTTAAGAAGGTTTTTCAAGATCGATTCGATCGACCACAAAGATTCTTCCTCAAGAATCGATGATACACAAAGTCGATTATGCAGAGAACCAACCGCTTTGATACCACTTGTGGGTCCCGAACGGGTTTAGTGAGGGAAGAAGTCTAGAGGGGAGGGTGAATAGACTTAAAAACTTTTTGTGCAGATCGGTGTGAGGCGATTAATTTGATCGAGTCTTGATGAATCGATTTGGGTCGATAACCAACTTACTAATCGCTGGCGCAGATTAGTTCGATAACTATCGGTTTAACTGATGTGTCACGGAAGCTTAAATTTTACCCGTGAAAAACCGGTTTTTATAAATCGATTCCAAAGTTAGTGTTTTAACCGGTTGATCAAGTGTCAAGCTTGATCGGATCGAAGCTTGGTGCTAATGATCTCAACTTAAAATATGTATCTTTTTAAAGGTTGTGTGCAATTGTGTAGACAGGTTAATCAAAGCGGTAAAGGCACACAAGATTTATAGTGGTTCGGACAAACCCAGATCCTACGTCCACTCTTCCCTATCACGAGGGGGCACCAACTTAACCAATCGAACTTAGTTTTATGTGTTAGTTCAACACAAAGACAATCGACAGATATTTAAGGAGTTCTCACTCAACCGATCCCAAAAATCAGAACTAGAAACCCTAGTCTGAAATCTTGCTAAACAACTTAACCTAACTTGGGTTTGGATAAGATTGTTTTGGTTTCATCTATGAAATCTTTTCTAGTGTTTAAGGTAGCCTGTCGGTTAGATGAAAAGATTTCTATGCTAAGAACTTATGGGATGAACACTTAATAAAATAATCTTCTTGATCGTGTTCTTCGTGCGGAAATCTGATAATTGCTTGAGCTTCTTGATTGTTCAGTGTTTCCGTATTTCACTCTGAAGTGTGATCCCATATTTATAGACCTTGAAATCAAAGAGTCGTTGGAGAGCAATTTGAATTTCGGGCTATATTAGGTAGTTTCTTGAGGATTGATGTGGCGTCTTGAGAACGGCATGGCAGCGTGAACTTGAATTTTATAGCCGTTAGAGAGAGCGAAGATCAAATCCCTTAATTGTCGACTCCGATCATACGTGTCTTGTTCTTATTGGTTATGACGCGACTTTTCAAAGGTGTTTGTTCTTCCAACTAAGGTTGACATTCTTCTTGTTCAGATCATAGGCGTATGATTAGGTGAAACATCGGTTTTTCACGGAAGTGACTTTGATCGGTCGAATCGATCGATCTACGATGGAGTCTTCTCGTGCTTGGTTGACTTAGCTTCAACTAGCGGACTCGGTGATGTAGGTCTTCCGTCCGATCTTCCGAAGTCATCTGATCTTCAAGTATTCTGAGTTTGAGCTTTATGACTTCAGCTGAGATATCTGACTAGATCAGATCGATCTGATCTGATCTTCTGTTCTTCTCTAGCATTCTGGCATGTCGGATATCAGCTGTTCTTTGGATTTTCAGATCTGACTTATACATATTGAGGTTCCCCCTCAATATGTGACCTATCTATTACATCAGTTGTTCTATACAGTAATTATCAACTGGTATTCTATAAACGGTAATATAAACATCAGTCAGCTAACAGGTCTGACTGGTCCTATTACATGTGTTTCTGGAACTTTTATCAAAACTATAAATTTCCCAACACAAACGATAATTGTTTCTAGGCAGGCCAGGTTCCTCGAAGAAGACTATGTCTTCAAGGACCAAAGCCGTAAGAAGATAAAACTTGAAGAAACTCAATAACCACAAGATAACCAAGAGACTGATACCTTGTCAAAGAAACGTGGCAAAGAATTCAGTGGGAGCATTCAACAGCTCACATGGTGGAAGTTTATCACTTAGTGATCCTCTTTCAGCCAGTGGGAGCGTAATTGGAGTTGCATTGCCTTCGCAACAAACTCCAAGTGGGCTGAATGAGAACAGTATAGTTCAAACTTCCGCCCAAGAGGCATCAGAAAGTGTTGCTCTTGAGGACTCTCCGGACATTGATGAAATCGATGCACCACAAAATTTTCACAATCAGAATGTACAGCCTGCACAAACACCACAGCTCCGTAAGTCCACTAGAATTCATAATCCGCCCACTAGGTATTATGGTTTCTCATAGAGGAACATGATGACGTGGAGATCCCGGATAAAGACGATCCTAGAACTTACACTAAGGCAACATTAGATGTTGACTCGGAGAAGTGGCATGAAGCCATGAAATCCGAGATGGACTCAATGTACACAAATTAAGTCTGGGACTTGGTTAAATTGCCTAAAGGGGTAAAACCCATAGGTTGCAAATGGGTCTACAAGCGTAAGACCGATGCAAACGGCAAGGTACAAACCTACAAGGCTAGGTTGGTAGGAAAAGGTTATAGTCAACGCGAAGGCATTGACTATGATGAGACTTTCTCACCTGTTGCCAAGATCAAATCCATTCGAATTTTACTTGCAGTAGCAACACATTTAGATTATGAGATTTGGCAGATGGATGTCAAAATAGGCTTCCTCAATGGAAACATTGATAAGGAGGTGTTTATGACTCAACCATAAGGTTTTGTATCTAAGCCAAAATCTAATCTTGTGTGCAAGCTCAAACGGTCCATTTATGGATTAAAGCAAACTTCTAGGAGTTGGAATATCCGATTTGATGAGGCTATCAAATCATTTGACTTCATCAGAAATTCGGAAGATCCATGCGTTTATCGTAAACGCAGTGGGAGAAATATTGTTTTCATAGTTGTGTATGTCGATGACATACTAATTATGGGAAACAACATTCCTCTTATGCAGTCGGTTAAAGATTGGCTATCAAGGACCTTCATGATGAAGGACCTTGGTGAGGCATGTTACATCTTAGGGATCAAGATCCATAGGGATAGATCCAAGAAGATGTTGGGACTGTCACAGTCAACCTACGTAGATAAGGTGCTAAAGCGATTTGCGATGGAGAACTCTAAGAGAGGTTCTCTACCAGCATGTCATGGGATAAAGCTGTCTAAGAAGGATTGTCCTTCTACAGAAGTTGGTATCCGGCGCATGAAGGATATACCATATGCATCTGCAATTGGCTCCATCATGTACGCCATGACTTGCACAAGGCCAGATGTGGCCTTCGTTGTTAGCACTACTGGTAGATACCAGCAGAATCCAGGTGAACCTCACTGGATTGCTGTCAAGAACATTCTTAAGTACCTTAGACGTACTAAAGACTGTTTCTTGGTCCACGGAGGATAGTTAGAGCTAGTTGCAACTGGCTATGCTGATGCAAGTTTCCAATCCGATTGTGATGATTACAAATCACAGTCGGGCTATGTTTTCGTTCTCAATGGTGGGGCGGTTAGTTGGAATAGTTCCAAACAAGAGACTACCTCAGATTCAACAACCGAAGCTGAGTACATTGGTGTGGCAGAAGCTGCCAAAGAAGCTGTCTGGATAAAACAGTTCTTAAATGAACTAGGGGTAGTTCCGAGTGCTAGTAGTCCAATAAAGTTGTATTGAGACAACACTGGTGCGGTTGCGCAAGCTAAGGAACCGAGATCCAATAACAGAAACAGACATGTATCGAGGCGTTATCACTTAATAAGAGAGATAATCGCTAGAGGAGAGATAGAGTTAGAACGTGTCCCCATGGAGGATAACCTGGCTGATCCTTTCACCAAGGCTTTGAGTGTCCATGTACATACTAGACATTTTGATGGTCTAGGGGTTAGACATGTAGGTGATTGGCTCTAGTTCAAGTGGGAGATTGTTAGTGTTAGTGTCCTAGAGACAATCCTTTGTAAGGACATAATACTCAGATAATATTCAGTATTGGTTTAATATTATTATTTGTTTAATATTAAATGTATGGTGTTACACTCATTAGAATATTATGTTTGATTGTTTGCATTTATTCTTATATGTGTTCTCTTGAATCACTGCTGTCATTGAGTGAGTGAAAACTCATATGACTCAAGCATGATTCTTAAATAGCCCCAATCGAGGATCATCAAGAAAGGAAAATTGATGATGCAATGGAGATTGGTGTGCGATCTGCATCATACTCTTAGAGAGTGTAGTAAGATCTCACTTACTACGAGATACTAGGTATATCATGATGGATACACAAATACCTTAGAGGGTATTGGTATACCCATCCGAGAAATCGTTTGATGTAGTTCCACTATATGTGTCTACGGGTGTCTGGATTAGCGGTAGCGATGCGATACTCATTTCACTTGAGGTCAATACGCATGACATGTGTGGAGTGATGAACTTTGACCATGACCGACGCTTGCACCCGTCTATGGGTAGATATGGCTTGGATTGGGTTCATCACGAAGTGCATGTGCGTGGTAGTTGAACCAAGAAAAGGATTCATTCCTCAAAGTGGATTTAGAGAGAATACTCACCTTCTCATCATAATTGGATCTAAGTCATTGGCCAATGCACGTCAACTTAGACTTTGTGACTAAGTATGACACTAATGATCAATTAGTGACTTGAGATAAATTGATTAAGTTATTTGAATAGACACTTCATCATGTTCAAGACTAATCGAGTATTCGTGAATGAAATGAGGTAATCGCAATTGCCCACGTTACAGTTACAGGTAGTTGCATGTTTCTCGCAACGTACCTCATATATTGAGAATGTCTGATTTATTGACTAGGGTTCAATTAAGACCTTTAGTTTGACTAATCACTCGATATATGAGGGCCTATGGGTCACACAACAAGTAGTTCCCTTTTACGGATTATAGTTGGTTGATTAAATGTTAAATTGGATTTAATATTTAATTTATGGAGAAGAAATTAATAATAGATTAATTTGGAATTAATTATTATTAATATGATTTAATTGAATTGGATTTAATTAAATAAGAATTCCCAATAATTATATTTGAAATATAATTATAGGATTTAATGTATATGGAAATAAATCGTAGAGATTTTCATATAAGGCATTTAAATCCGTAGAGATTTATATGGGGAAATAAATCGTAGATATTTATTTAAATAAGGATTAGAGTTTTAATTACCTAATTGGGCTAGCTTAAGATTTAAGCTGGGCCTCCCCTATACATACAGACTCTTGGGAATTCACAAATAACGTAACTTCATATTCTCTCCATAAGATCTAAAGTTTGGATTTTCCTAGCTGATTCAACTTGGGATTCAACACTGGCAGATTCGTGCAGATCCGTTCTAGGGGATTACGTGGATACCATAGTGGAGGAATCTGACCTACAGTTATTGTAAGATTTCTTGTTATGATTATTGTAATCCTTTCTGTGAAATTAATTGTTTGTTGTTGATGAACTTTCATTTCCGCTGCGCATGTATTACGTGTTTACGTGCCTCTATATTCCAACAGTTCCCTCTTCAACTGACCTCCTTACCTGGTCAAATACGCAGCTAGCTGGTGTTGGAGATCAAACCACCGAAGTATTCTGGTGCTTCATCTCCTAAATCCAGTAGTCCTAGCTCATTGCATAGTTCTCTAAATCTGACCTCAACTAGGGGCTTGGTTATAATGTCAGCTCTTTGCTTATCAGTATGGATCTTTTCCATTCTGATGTTTTTTCTTTTCTGCATGGTCTCTGATAAAATGCTTGCACCTCGTATGCAGAACTGGGTTTTGGGTGATAGCAATCGCATTATTACTGTCACAGAAAATAGGCACATTCGTAGCTACAATGTTATAATCCCTCAGCTGCTGACAAAGCCAGAGCAGTTGGAAGTAACAACTTCCCGCGGCCATATATTCTGCTTCAGTAGTAGATGTGGCAACAGATGTTTGTTTCTTCGAAAACCAAGAGACCAGTTTGCTTCCCAAAAACTGACAGGTACCTGAGGTTGATTTTCTGTCTATCCTACAACCTCCATAATCAGAATCAGAGTACCCACTAAGCTCTAGATTATCATCTGTTGGATACTATAAACCGAGGTTTACAGTATCCTTCAGATACTTAAGAATCTGCTTAGCTGCTTCCAGGTGGCTTTGTTTAGGATTTGCCTGAAATCTGGCACATACACCTACTGCAAAGGTTATATCTGGTCTGCTGGCAGTCGGGTAAAATAGTGATCCAATCCAAGCCCTATACTCTTTCTGATTAGTTTTCTTACCACCTTCATCTGGATCCATTTTGAATGAAGTCATCATTGGAATTCTGGCTTCGTTGCAATTCTGAACTCCATACTTAGCCAACAAATTCCTTGTGTACTTCGCCTGGCAGATGAAGATCCCGGTATGAGCTTGTTTGACTTGAAGACCTAGAAAGTAACTCATCTGACCCATCATGGACATCTCAAATTTTCCCTGCATCAGTTTACTGAATTTATCGCATAGCTTCTGATTGGGAGAACAAAAAATTATGTCGTCCACATAGATCTGAACCATCAGAATATCTTCACCATCTTCAATTCTGAACAAGGTCCTATCAATCAAGCCCTTGGTAAAACCATTTTCTATCAAGAACTGGGATAGTGTATCATACCATGCTCTGGGAGCCTGTTTCAGTCCATAAAGAGCTTTTCTTAAACAGTACACTTGGTTGCTCATTTCAAAGCCAGGAGGTTGTTCAACATAAACTTCCTCAGCTAGTACCCTGTTTAAGAATGCACTCTTTACATCCATCTGATACACAGTGAATTCTCTATGAGCGGCATAAGCCAGAAACAGCCGAATGGCTTCCAGGCGAGCGACTGGTGCAAAGGTTTCATCATAATCAATACCTTCTGATTGTGAATATCCCTTAGCAACAAGTCTTGCCTTATTTCTGGTTATCACATTGTGCTCATCCTTCTTGTTCTTGAAAACCTACTTAGTACCAGTTACATCTTGATGGGTTGGTCCGTCTACAAGTTCCCAAACTTGATTTCTTTCAAACTGCTCTAGTTCTTCTTGCATGACTTGAATCCAGCTTGCATCTTATAGAGCTTCTTCAACTGTGAGTGGTTCCTTCAAAGACAGATAACAACAATACATTGCACTTTCACCAATCTGATGTCTAGTTTTAACTCTATCAGATGGGTCTCCGATGATCAGGTCAGTTGGATGACTGATTAACTAGGTCCTTCTTTCCTGATTATCATCAGTTTGGAGAACATCATCTTTTTCTGATAAAGATTCATCACTAGAGACTGGGAGAGGTACTTGAGTAGGATCCACTTAGCATGGACATATCTCAGCTGATGTTGGACTCATCATGTGCTGAAGTCTGTCCACCAGAACATCAGGTGTTCCCCCTGAACCATATGGTCCAGTTTTTACTGTCTCAGCTGTACCAGCTTCTTCACTGACAGTTGTACGTACCTTGGGGTCTGACTGACCTGGTGAATCGTCAATGTCAAAGTTAGGAACGTATACAGTGACGTATTTTGGATCCTTTTCTTTGAGCCTTAACTGATCCATTTTTAGCGATTCTGGTCTGTAAGGTGCATCTTGTTCTGAGGCAGATTTCTCTTGATCAGATGTTGACTCATCAAAGACCACATGAGGTGTTTCTTCCACAACTAGGGTTCGTTTGTTGAAAACCCTAAATGCTTTGCTGGTTGAGGAATATCCTAAGAATATACCCTCATCTAACTTGGCATCGAAGGTTCTCAACTGACTCTTCCCATTGTTGTGTATGAAGCACTTGCACCCAAATACATGAAAGTAGGAAACACGAGGTTTTCTGCCCTTCCACAGTTCATAGGGTGTTTAGAAGTGAATCTTAGTCAGAGAACATTTGTTCTGTGTGTGACATGCAGTGTTGATTGCTTCTGCCCAGAAACGGCTTTGTGTTGCATGCTCAGCTAACATGGTGCGTGCAGCTTCTTTAAGTGTTCTGATTCTCCTTTCTGCTACGCCATTTTGTTATGGTGTTCTTGCAGCTGATGTCTCATGCTGTATACCAAACTCATACCAAAAATCAGATATAAACTGATTCAAGAATTTTGTACCTTTATCTGATCTGATTTTCACTATGTTGAGACCCTTCTCATTCTGAATCTTCTTGAGAAGTTCAGGTAGCTTCGTTGTAGTTTCACTCTTCTTATACAAGAATACAACCCAGGTGAACTTGGAGTAATCATCCACGACCACCAGAGTGTGTATGCGTCCACTAAAACTAAGAGGCGTAACTGGTCCAAATAGATTCTGTAACCTTACTCTGAAGGTTATGTCCCATATTTATAGACCTTGAAATCAAAGAGCCGTTGGAGAGCAATTTGAGTTTCAGGCTATTTTAGGTAGGTCTGCAGGCTGATTTGATGTGCTTCAGGGACGGCATGGCCGAAAGTATGCAAGTTTGTCCTTTCTAGCCGTTATACTCTGAAACGTTAGTCCTGTAGGTTGTCAGTTCTCCGTACGTGCGTTGTCGACTTCTTATTGGCTATTAAGTACACTTTGCAGCGCTTGAGTTAGCAACAAGGTTGACATTCTTCTTGTCTGAACACTTGGCTCGTACTAGGTAACATTGAAGTAGTCACCTGATGGAGTTGACATAGATGAGTTCGAACACTGATCTGTCTACCTGATTTAGGTCATCTGCTTGTAAGTTGCCTTAGCACAACTTACTGACCTTTCCTTGTTGTCATCTGATGTAGGTCTTCTGGAAGGTCTTCTGTCTTGATGTCTTCTGGTCTTCTGCTTGTCCGATCGTCAGATCTTCAACACATCTGATCTTCAACATATATGATCTTCTGACCTTCAAGACTTAACTTATACATATTGAGTTTCTCCTCAATATGTGGCCTATCTGTTACATCAGTTGTCTATACATTTTAGCTGGTCATCTTATCTGCTATCTAGATCATCAGTCAGCTAACAGGTCTGACTGGTCCTATTACATTATCTGTTTTGGAACTTCCATCGAAATTACAAATTTCCCAGCAATATTTATTATGATGTCACACCAGCTTAATCCGACCCAACCGATCCGACCCCGGTCCAGCCTTTTTTTCGGGGTCGTCCGGCTCAACTTTCGGTTCCGATTTTAAAAAAAATAGTATATTTTAGAATAATATATATACATAGTATGAAAAATATTAAAAATTAGGGGGACTATGGCCACCCCGAATATAACGTGGCTCCGCCCATGTAAATTTATTTTACTCACAATTATAAAAAGTGGAACTGGCCTTACCTTTTCACACGGTCAAATTAATTCTTTGTTCTCTTGTGATACAATTTCATTCTTTACAAAAATGACTCTGTTTGCGTTGGTGTTTTTCCCCGGCCAAAAAAATTACTTTTATTTCTATTTTAAATTAATTTAATCACTATTTTTATATTTGAAATTTCCTTCCTCCCATTCTAATTAAATGTCATTATAGTTTTTTTTATTTACATAATATATGTTGTTTTCTCTATAATCTCATATTAAAATTTTAAAATCTATAAATGTGCGTGAGTATTAATTAAGATTAATTTTGACATAAAATAATTAATAATTTATCTTAAAATTTTTAAAATGACATCTAAAATGAATAAGAGTGAGTACTTTACTTGGGGCTAGCTGTGGGTATACAAAATAACCCGAAGTGGTGTGTCACGCGATGAGCACGTGCGACTTCGGCCAAATTAGAGTCAATCCGGGCAAATTTGGCATCAATTTTCAAAATTTTAAATATGTGGTTTTTAATTTGCTATCATCCATCAGTTACTCCTTTAAAAGAAGACTAAATAACCAAATCTAGCACATACTTTTGGTTTTTCATCAATTTTAGCACATATTTTTTTATCTCTTCAAATTTAGCATGTATTTTCACTTAATATATAAAAACATCCCGACTTATCATTTTCGACAAAATTCGTCTGATGTGGTCATTGAAGTTCACTTGTCTTGCTAACGTGTAAATATTAAAATAATAAAAATAAAAAATATCACAGCCTAAAATTAAAAAAACAGTGACCCGAGATGTTTTTATATCTCACGTTTTCTAATTTTAGGTGGTGACATTTTTATTTTTTTATATTTTATTATTTAAACGTCAGCAAGACAGGTGACCTCCGACGACCACATCAGATGAACCTTGTCGAAAATGATGACCCGGGATATTTTTAGGTATTAACTTAAAGTATGTGTTAAATTTGGAGAGAGTGAAAAATATATGCTAAAATGAATGAAAAATCAAAAGTATAGGCTAAATTTGATTATTTTGCCTTAAAAGAAATATTCCCAACTCAGATTTCAAATAAATACTCCTTCCGTCACGGGATAACGTGCATCCCTATCCGGGCATATAAATTAAGAAAATTTATTTTATTAGTATTATTTAAATCAATTATAATGATATTGTGAGGGTGTAAGTTTTGAGTGTTTTGTCATTTTAAGAAATGTGCACGTTATTGTGAGACGGATCAAAAAGAAAATTGTGCACGTTATTGCGGGACGAAGGGAGTAATATATATTGGCATAAAGTTGCAATAAATTAATGTTGTTTTAAAAATTTGCAATTTCCATAGGTACACTACATTTGGAGTAACACTCCTATAAACCACGTCTATATATAAATTATATCACTATTATGTGCAAAAACTATCACCGTTATACATAAACAATTTCACTGTTTAAAAATATAAGATATTTTTTAGACAGTGATAGTTTTTATGTATAACAGTAATAATTTTTATACATAACATAAATACTATAAAAATCGAGTTCACGGTGAACTCGAATTCACATAAATTTTTGTCCTACATTTGTATTTCTTTCTTACAATTCAATATTATGATGTTATATACTACCTTCGTCCCGGAAAAACTTGCACACCACCTTTATTATCGAGTTTTTGTGAGCGAGTTGTTTATTAGTATTTCAAATGATAAAATAATTTTTAAAGAGGGGTATTATAGATCTACCTCTCATATATTGCATGCATCTTTAAAAATTATTTTATCATTTTAAATATTAATAAAAACTCGCTCGCAAAAACACGTGAAAACAGTAAACGTGCACGTTTATTTGAGACAGATGGAGTAATTTACAACTGACCTGACAGTCCGAGATCCCTATGTTGATATAATGTCCCTCACTTGCAGGATTTTTTATCAGCCTAAAAAAATAGTTCTATTGTACAAAAATTAAAATTAAAGAACTAGGGACAATTTCGGAATTTTAATGTTAAAGAAGAATCTGTAAATCGATCGAAACAAGTTAATTGAAAGATTAAGTCTACTGTATAAATTTGTATAGATACTGATGGAGATAATATTGTATTTATTTATTATTTATATTTAATTGTTTAGAATTTTATTTATATTTTAATTAAGTTAGTGGGTGGTATTAGTTATCCATTATAAATAGGCGTAGCAGGAATATTGTAAAGGGAGCTTTTAATGAATTTATAAAAAAGAGATTATTCTCATGTAAGGTTTAATCCTTGCAAATTATTGTATCACGTATTCCGTGCTGTATCAGTTGCTGAGAGAATGATGGAGATAATATTATTGCAGATTCGAGGACGAATCTTTTTGAAGCGGGAGAAAATAATGGAGATAATATTGTATTTATTTATTATTTATATTTAATAGTTTAGAATTTTATTTATGTTTTAATTAAGTTAGTGGGTGGTTTTAGTTATCCATTATAAATAGGCGTCGCAGGAATATTGTAAAGGGAGCTTTGATGATTTATGAAAAAATGAGATTATTCTCTCGTAAGGTTTAATCCTTGCAAATTATTGTATCACATATTCTGTGCTGCATCACTACGCTCCTTGTTACGATGGCACCGACAGTTACCAATGGAAAGGGACCCGCGGTCGATCCCATAGAGGAGATTCAGATCGTGTGGAAGAGATCAACGATTTATTACTGAGACTACGATATGGAAGAGAATTTGATTTCTTCCTGTGCCGAATGATCACTTTGTCGTCGATGGAATTTTCGACAGCTACTGTCAATGGGACGTTCTAGACTTGCCGGCTATGTTGCCGCCACCGTCTCCAATTTTGGCTGCCCTCATGACCGCTATCACAACCAATCCACAACCAAAATCAACACAATTCACCCACCAATACACGTCCGACCCTGAGACACACCCTCCAACAGCCACACCAGCAAAACCCTCCTCATTCTGCTGCGATCCCACGTGATTCACCGCGATCCAAGTCGCCATTAGACAACCTTCAAGCGCTTCACCGTCAACCACCATGGCAACACCGACCATCCACCACTCGGTTGTCCCATCACCACCACATCGCCGATCTGGAGCACCACCATCACCAGCGCAACCCAACACAGTGAACGCGGACCGACAGCCTCACGCCACTGCCCAAGTCATCTCCTCCAGTCTGAAATCAGTAAGCCGCGAGCCCTCCGCGTGGACCAACTGCACCAATCTCCTTCCCGCAAGCGACCGATGAAGACGATGGTGATAGTTTTTGTTTTGCTGCGCTAATCCCAGATCGTGGACTGTTCACGTCGCCTGATGCTCTGTTCATGGATCGTGGGGATAGTGGCCTGTTCGTGGTGCCTAATGCCTTATATGGCTATGGGCCTACTGATTTTGTTGGTGGACAGGGGCCACATTCTGCCCTAACACAAATTGGGCTAATTGAAATTTTACATAAAGATGGGCCAACTGAAATTCTTTCTGGAGTTGCCCCTCCTAATTTTTTGTGTGGAAATGAGCATGTTTCTCTTGTTGCTAGGCCTTTCCTTGAACTCCATAGGTCTCGTGGGCCCCAACTTATTGCAAGCAAACAATTTGGGTCTTTTATTAATTGGGAAGATTGTGAGCCATGTGATTTCTTTGATCAATTTGGGCATGGACAATTTTTTCAAACTTTTGAGGAATTTAATTGTGGGCCCAAAATTAATAGCTATTATTTTTTCATAGCTAATGATAGTTATTTTGCCACTTCTCGAGCACCCCAACTTGCTTATCGTCTTAAGACTTTGGGCCACGTCCGTACTGCAGATGTGTTTGACGTCAAGTTTCTTACGGAGTTAATTAATTTTACTTTTGCATTTTCTGGACAGCAGGTTGTCGCCTCTATTACACCGCTGGAGATAATATTATTGCAGGTCCGAGGACGAATCTTTTCGAAGCGGGAGAGAATGATGGAGATAATATTGTATTTATTTATTATTTATATTTAATAGTTTAAAATTTTATTTATGTTTTAATTAAGTTAGTGGGTGGTTTTAGTTATCCATTATAAATAGACGTCGCAGGAATATTGTAAAGGGAGCTTTGATGATTTATGAAAAAATGAGATTATTCTCAGGTAAGGTTTAATCCTTGCAAATTATTGTATCACGGAGCCTTCATTGCTGCTCCTCCAGTAGACTCAAGGCGACACTTCTCTCCATCCAGGATTTTCAGGAGTCTCTTTTATTCTTAAAATCATCAGTTTCACACAAAAACCACGATCTTGATCAGAGAAATCCTACTCCCCTAGGGTCAAAACATAGGAGATCTTATTCTCTTCGCGAGAACTTCCGGATCGGAGAAGCATTCAGAACGGGCTCCGCGTTCATTTCTCGGTCATTAAGGAATACTTAGGCTTAGAGGGTGGTCCCCTTTTCTCGCGTAAAATCCCATCGCACCTACTAGTGCCAGGCTCCGCTCGCAATTGAAGAACGAAAGAATTGAATCCCAGATTAGAACTACTATTATTGTATTTATTTATTATTTATATTTAATAGTTTAGAATTTTATTTATGTTTTAATTAAGTTAGTGGGTGGTTTTAGTTATCCATTATAAATAGGCGTCGCAGGAATATTGTAAAGGGAGCTTTGATGATTTATGAAAAAATGAGATTATTCTCATGTAAGGTTTAATCCTTGCAAATTATTGTATCACGTACTCCGTGCTGCATCAGATACAAATCAATCAATTTAGAAAATTAATTAATTCGTGGGTCTAAGATAACCCGGCCAAGCGGGTCAAGGATGGGTTGAGTAAAGTGAAATTGGATCTCAATTGGGATTTGTATGTATACAAATTTGTATCCTAGACTTTGTCTAATTGTAACTAACAATCGTAGCAATTTTCAAAACTCAATCCTATCATTTATTATCAACATATGATTAAGTCTTGTATGCATTCAGGTGAAACGTGCACTCATAGTGCATTTTAGAACCATGCAACTTATTATACTGAAATATACAATTTATTAACATACAAATATTAATATAGAAAAATAGTTGCACAATTCAGTCATTCAATGTAAACAAGTTGGATCTTTCAGTTTCATGAATTCTAAAATATATTATGTGTCCACGATGCACTTGGATGCACATGAGACCCACTCTATCAATCTCGTCCCTAAATTCAAACGGGCCCTTGCAATTGAGAAGGCGTTCTTTGTCCGACCCTTGAAGATTCGAAGATCTTCATTCATCATTAAAACATTAAAAGACGTTCTTCAACAAAATTGAAAAAGTTCGTCTGAAATTCACGTTCGATCTTAAACAAGACATCAAGTCTTGGATCGACGTTTCAAATATGCCAATTCAAACTCCAGACAAGAATAAGGCGATGACCACTACAAAAAGTCGTCCAAGTCAAGGTCAAAGTAAATGAAGAGAAGAATCAGAGGAACAAACTAGAGTCTGTACCCGCTAAATTCGACTAATGAATTTAAGAAATCAAGTTGTAAATCCTATTCCGTATTTTTATATTAAATTCACTAGATTTGTACTTACAGCGAAATTAATTCCTTTTTTTCTTATAATAAAATTTCATTCTTTACAAAATGACTCTGTTTGCATTGGTGCCTTTCCCCAGGCAGAAATTTACTTTTTTTCTATTTTAAAATTAATTTAATTACTTTATATTAAATTTATATTTGAATTTTGCTTCCTCCCATTCTAATAAAATGTCATTATAACATATTATATTATTTACATAATATATGATTTTTTTACTTTTTCTCCCGCATTATCTCATATGTACTACAATAATTAAATTTCACTATCATTTAAAATTTTAAAATCTATAAATGTGTGTTGAGTATTAATTAAGAATAATTTTGGTATATAAAATATCAATAATTTATCTGATATTTTTTTCAAAATGACATTTAAAATGAAAGAGAAAAAACTCATATGAGAGAGTTTCATGCATGGGACGGGGTACAATTTAACAAAAATTATATTCACCCCTCGTAAAGTGTCAAAAGTGTCAATGTACCGTCTCATCTGAAACCGTCTTATGCAAGTGTGTGTCTAAAATAAATGGAAGAGAGTACATTTCTTCGACTCCACGTATACAAAATAACCCGAAATGGTGTGTCACACGATGAGCACGTGCGACTTTGGCCGAATTAGAGTCAATCCGGGCCACTTTGGCATCAATTTTTAAAATTTTAAATTTGTGTATTTTTTTGGCACATGCAAAAAATATACAATAGAACCTTTGAGAGACAGCATCCCTCTCTCTCCCTCTCTAAAAATACATAGCAGCGTTCATCCAGTCAAACTCTTTCCGCTATCATCCATCAGTTACTGTCCTTTAAAAGAAATATTTCCAATTCTCAGATTTGAAATGAATAATTTTATTGGCATAAAGTTGCAATAAATTAATGTTCTTTTAAAAATTTGCAATTTCCATTATATTTTTATTTATTTCTTATAATTCAATATCTATAACTATATAATACTACAATTTCCCCTTTCTGGTTGTCCGCCTTTTTTTTCTGACCGTTAGATATCTTCTCTTGATCAATCTCAACCATCAATTTTATTTTAATTTTCTACATTAATTTTGTCCTATATTATTTTTTTTTTTCTTCCTTAATTCTTTAATTAATTTTTCGGATGTGGGCCCATGCAAACAAACAATGAGAATGGTGTAATTCCTTAATTAAAAATTTGACCCATTAATTCATCCATTAATTTGATCCATTAATTATTCCCTATCTAAGCAATTAATTTGTTAATTATAGAATTGATCATCCACCCATTATTTTGTATCAAATCTGACGAAGGTGATGGGAAAGTGCATGGTGTAATTCCTTAATTAAATTTGACCAATTAATTCGACCAATTAATTCTTCCCTATCTAAGCAATTATTTTTATTAATTATAGATTTGATCATCCACCCATTAATTTGATCGTCCATCTATTATTTTAAAATTAAATTCCTTAATGCATTGTTAAACCATTATCCATATATAGCTTTGACCCATTAATTTGTCCTTATATCTAGCAATTAATTGGTTAACTTATAGAATTGATCATCCACCCATTAAATTAATTGTACGTATATATATTGCGTCTAGTCCATCACAATTCCACACATTAATACTGAAAACTCTCCTTTCTTTTCTTTGCAGTATTAATTTCCTCTAAAATTATAGAGTAGGAATTTGCAATTTCTATATTAGGAGGACCAAAGGTTCATCATAATCATAGTAAGAAGCCTTTAAAAATGGTGTAGATTCTTACGAAGGTATTATATAGTTATAATTAATTATAAGCCGTATTTTTATTTTTGATTAATTATTTTTAATTTTGCTCTAAAATATTGTTTAGATGGTTATGGATTGGACTTCAAGAAACTCGAAATTCAAACGCGTGCATCTTTGGATGTATTGTATGTTGAGTTAGGACTTCAAGCTCCCGAGGTTCCTCGAGCTAATTCCTTGGATGACAAAGGTGATGTTCATACATTGGTTGATTTAGATAATGAAGGTAAATATTTTTATGTTTTCTCTGATTTGTATTAAATATTTATAAAATTTTATTTGTTATGTTTTTACTAATATATGTTTCACAGGTATTGGACCAAACTTATCGAATGTTGTTATGGATGAATCCTATGAGCTTACTGTTGATTGCAATCATTCTGAATTCAATAGTCGCCTGGTATGAATTGTATTATGTCTAATTTTTATTATATATTATTTTAATTTTGACATCATGTATATATATTGCATATATATTTTAAAAAAAATGTGTCTGTAGTATCTTCCAAAGTCTGCGGATCAATTATTTGGAACAGTTGGTTGTAATGTTGCATTGAAAAATTTTGTCACCGGAGAATCTCACATTGTCTAGTATGAACATCGACTAATAATCACATGTCGTCGGAGGTCATTTCATCGACGCCTAAAAGGTGATTGGAAAAAGGTTGCTACAAGTGTTGGTTTAACCGAATTAAATAAAGTGAAGTTTTGGAAACAAATAGTTGGAGAAGAGCATGGTGGTGAACCTATAATTTTCTTTGTCATTTTATAAGGAGATTTTGCATTTTCCATTATGTTTGAATTTTCTTCATCAGATTATATGTGGTTTTATTTATATGTTTTATCTTGATTGTTTATCGCCTAAATTATTTGTTTTATAAATCATATTAGACAATTTTCAATAATATGATTTTTTATTGTGTTATACTTTGGTGCTCATAGTCTTGAACCTATGATTTTCTTTGTCATTTTATAAAGAGATTTTGCATTTTTCATTGTGTTTGAATTTCCCACAACAGACTAATTGTGATTTTATTTATATGGTTTATTTTTATTGTGTATTGTGTAATGTCGAATCGAATAAATCTAAAAGCGGTGATAGTTATTTTTTGGCTTTTTGAGTTGAATGTCGGAAAAGGTTAATTTTTGTTTTATTTTCAAAAAAATTAATTTGTTAAATCCAAATCCTGTATATTTTTTTAGATTTTACAAAAAATTTATTCAGTTCGAATTTTTTAAATATTTTTAATTTACATCCAATTTTATCTATAATCTATATTATTAATTTTATTATATCATATAAATTATTATTTGGATGATATTTTTTTATATATTTTTTTTATTAATTTATAATTTTAGATATTTTTAGATTAAATATTTAATTCATTTTTAAAACTAACGGTTTCTGTCCATAAACTAACGGATGGGAACAAAAGTGCCAAAAAAGGACCATTTTGAAACAGTGGGACTAAAACTGTTTTTAAATTCTCTTTATATTATTGAACAATATTTTTAAAACATAATGATATTCACTGTCATTTTGAATGTACGCCAATTGGTGTTATACTTTGGTGCTCATAATATTGAACCTATGATTTTCTTTGTTATTTTATAAGGAGATTTTGCATTTTTCATTTTGTTTGAATTTCCCACATCAGACAAATTATGATTTTTTATATGGTTTATTTTGATTGTGTATCGCATAAATTATGTGATGCATAATATGAGTATGGATGTATATGGTTTATTTTTAACAAATATCATGTGAGTAATATTTGCCTTAATTTGATCTTAGTTCTAAATCAACATATTTTATTTATTTTTTTAAAAGTTATCTAACACTTTGCAAATTCACTACATTAAAACTATAAAATTTGATTATGTGGTATTACGTGTTCAAATTTATAAATAGTTAAAAATTTCAATACTAATATCCATTAAAGAAAATGTTGAAATTATTTTGAAGAATATAATTCTCATCATGCTCTTTGATTTTAAAATATCGATTTAGTCAGCACTGTATGTGAATTAATCGTGTTTAGTTTATTATGATATATATAATATGTACGATTTTTTGGTGCCAATCGTCCTGAAATGTTGATCATTAAAGTTAATTAATCTTGATCTTAAAATTATTTTTTTCATTAATTACTTATTTTATTTTTAATCTTTATTTAATTAAATTAAATATCCCTTTAATGTATAGTTGAATTCAAGGCAACTAATTTTATTGTCACTCCTAATTAAAGTGAAGTTCCACCATCCAATATTTTTATTATCAAGCAAAACATTCCTATTCTTTTAGTTAATTAATCTTGATCTTCAATTTTTTTTTACATCAATTACTTATTTTATTTTTTTTATCTTTATTTAATTAAATACCCATTTAATGAGGGGCTAAATTCAAGGCTACTAATGGATTTGTCACTTCTATTTAAAGTGAGCTTTACCATCCAAAATTTTCATTCTCACACAATACATTCTCATTCTTAGTGACTTTATTTTTGTTAGAATTTTTACTTTCAAGTTGTATAAAACATATATACAAATTTGAAATTATGAATTTATTTTCTGATGATACAATATTTGAGGACTTATGTTGTCTTCGAGATGATTTTAAGGATGATAGAAAGTTTCTCAGAAAATTTTATAAATAAATCATCTTAGTCTTGTTTATAGTTTATATATATATATTTTTATAAAACTAAATATATTTTTTTTTGATCTTTGTTTTATCTATGCAATGATGAATTGAAGTTGTATAACATATATTCAAATATATTTGTTTTTTTCAATACGTGCTCAACAATTCCAAACTAAATTTGATATATTTTTTTTTGAGCAACTAATTATTTTGAATATTTATTATTTCTATTGATTGATGTTTGTTTAATTTTCCAAGTACATGATTATATTATTTCATCAAGGGAAATTACTTAAATTCAAAAATCGAGTCATTTTAGATTTTTTTTTTGATGGATGGGAGGAAATTGAAGAATATTACAATTTACAATTCCATTACATAACATTTGCGAAATATAATTTGTGTCGATTTATATTAAATTTACCATCGAAATGGTATCCTAAAAGTTTTTCTCAATTTTGAGCAATCTTTTAATTATTTTATTAGATTATATTTTCCACTAATTTAAAAATTATTTTTTTTGATTAAAAATATTTTGCGAGAGAGTCATGGAATTATTTTATTTCTGATTATTTCCAAATATTCCATAATGACTTGGTATGATTTTTTGGAGTTTGTATTTAAATTTTCATATTTTTTAATGTGTATTTACTAATATTATTTATACATACAAATAATACCTCAAATTTGGACCGATATTCATGGTGGAAAGTTTCCAGAATCTGTAGATCTACAGAAGCCGAATGGAGATTTTTGGGATATTAAACTAAAATTTTTGAACACACTAGCTTATACATTTAGTGATGGTTGGCAATCATTTGTTGATGCTAATAATGTTAACAAACATGACTATATTTCTATATACTATGATGGTCTTAACACAATATGGATTAAAGTATGTTCACAACATGGATGTTTGCTTTCAACATTTTCAAACAAAGTCAAATATTTAGATGAAGGTATGTGCTTTATTTATTATTGTATTGTAAAATATAATATGAAATTATCATAATTTTCAATATTTAAGATATTTAGATGTATTAAATTAAATATATTTTTTCTATTTTTTATTTTACTTTTTTAGGTGTTCTAAAAGGTAAAATCTAGAAATAAGTGTCGTCATAGTGGTCAGGGTTTGGTTCCTATTGCATCTGATTCAGACTCATTTTCCCACTTGATTAGTAAATCCAATTTTCATAGAGGTCGATTGGTAAGAGTTTATTATGTAACTTTAGATATTATTATTATTTTTAAATTATAACAAGCAAATTTAATGTCGCAAATATATATATATATATATATATATATATATATATATATATATATATATTTAAATGATATCTACTTTTTAATCTCTTTATGCAGACTATTCCAAAGTACTTCTGGAAGAATTACAAGAAGTCTGACATCGCATCTTTCAAGTTTTCAATTTTGTTTGTTGGTGAAAAATGTTGGAAGGTTGGTGTGAAGAAGGAAAAGAAAGGATTAATTTTTCAGTCTGGATTCAAAAGATTTTTGGTAGATAATTCCGTCAAAATTGGTTGTCTTTTTGTATTCAAAGTTCTTATGCTTGATCTCGAGGTCCATGAGTTGCACTTTAATGTATCCTTATTTCAGTAATAATTAAATATGTGAAATTTTATGATCAGTTTATACTATTATTTTTATGAATAATACATATTTACATAATTTGTTTAAATTCACATTAACACTTTATGTTATTTTCAATTTTTTCTTTTAACTACCAAATTTTCATAAATTTTTATTGCATCTAATGTATATAATTATAGATTTTGACTATAAATATTTTGATGTCTTATTCATTTAATTATCTAATGTACATTATAGTTTGATGATGTAATATAGTATTATTTTGTTTAAGTAGACCTTTTTAAAATTTAGTGGACAAGAATCCAAGACTTTTAAAAATATATATGTTTTCATTAATTTCATATTTAATAAGAAATATTTGATAAGGAGGCCTTTTTAATTTTCGATTCAACTCAAATATTTCTGATACCCGCCATTCCACCATCTATAAATTATCATATATGAAAACCTATTAAAAAAATTATTATATATGAAAGCAGTTTATATTATACTTACTTTTGCACACAATTATAATAATTTCAAATATTATAATTTTGATTCCATCCAGAATATAAACCCTGAAATTACATAGAACAAAAACAATATTTCAAACAAACACGGTTTGACGATTAAGGGTCGTTGTTATTATTGGAGTTGTACACACCACTTATGAGTTATGTCATCATTTTTAATATATATGCATACAAAGACGTTAATGTGGTCGTTAGACGAATTTAAATTAAATTATTCATATAAAACTTAGCCCATATAAAATTAGAAACTTTACACATCAATTTGGGGTTTCAATATTTTTATTTTATACGTAAAATAATCTTTATTTCTATGAGTTCATCTCTTTGAATTTTAATAATATGAAAAAAAATTCACCCCTCTGGTGCTAAACTCCACATTCGTCTCCAAGGAAGAAAACTTTGTTCTGTTAAAAATAATGAGCCATTATATTACTAGATGGATGTGAGTTTATCTAACATCTACTTAGAAAAGAGATACAAAATGCGTCAGTGAGTAATTATGTGAAAATATTTTTACTTTTTGGATTCTCCCCACATTCCGTCTTATACCAATGATTTATTGAAACAGTAAATGGAACTGGTCAAACTCCAATTAAAATTACATGTGGAGCAAAAACTTTAATTCCAATTAAATCAATAATAAATATTAATGCATAATTATCATTATTTCTATTTAATTACTGTGATTAGGAGCAGAAAATTTCATTCTAATTAAACCATCAATAAATATTAATTCCTTAAAATTCGTCCATAATTAATTTTTTAAAATTCCTAAAAATACGTGCATAATCAGTTACATAAATATAGTCAATTGAAATCCATTTATTTCTACACACATGTTAAGTCAATTTTGTATAAATAATTACACATATAATTGATCCTTTAATTGGAATAATTAATTTTACGGATCATTTTTTTCAAGTAGAGAATATTAATGTTTTTTTATATTTTTTATAATTGTGCATTAATTTATACACTTAATTAGAAGTTTCCAGTTAAATATTAAATTTGTGACTTCCCTTTAATTTTGAATTACTTCACATATTATTTTAATTATGTGTATCATTTAAAATTGTCATATACATTTTAAAAATGTGTACGGTTTTGTGGCTATAAATTAATAATTGTAGTTTAACTTTTTATACATTTATTTACTTTTTTAAAGGATGATTTAATATTTTATTTATATTTTTACAGCATTAAATTTTTATATAAATAATTTTAAATTAATATCCATGGCTTGAAAAGAGTATTGCGGATTTTTAAAAATAATATTATTGAAATAATATAAATTATTTAATGATATAGGAATTCATCACTGATTTTGCGAAAAAAACAACTTAAATATAGAAGGAAACCAAAACAGCTCAATTGAAATATCAACCTATGTGTACCTTCTGTTGCAAGGTTAGCCACAACTTTCATGGCATGTATTTAGGAATCATTATTTATATTAGAGTATGTATATTAAAATAAATTTCAATATTTCTTTAATTTATTTGCATGATTTAAAACATATAATAATATTATTTTATATCAAATATAAATAACTAATTTTATATATAAATAACTTTTAGAACACTATATAGTCTATATCATATATTTATATTTTTAATTATATATCAACATAAAAGATTATAGGAAAGGCAATATACAAAATTTTCATATACATTATTTTTTTCAAATTTATATATACTTTAATATGTTTATTAATTTTATCATGTGAGTAATATTTGATTTAGTTTAATTTTAATTCCAATTAAACATTATTATTATTTTTATGTATAAAATTTTCATTAATATATTTTAATAATTTATATGCAAATAGCAAGCAATGATTAAGCATAATTGCAAGCAATGATTAAGCATAAAATTATATTATGTTAGTAAATTTTAAAAAAATTATATTTACTTTCTAAATATTGAAACATGTATTGGTGTATAAATAGGTACACTCATCATGTTGGGAGATGAATTTAATAAAGATTTTGATTAGATCCCAAAATCCATGAGTATGACATGTTTCAGGACAATCTTAATAATAGTATAGGATCAGGTTTCAAAATTATTGTTATGATTCAGGATTATCTGCATCATGTATAGTCAGCAGATATAGATCAGGTGAGAATAGGTCTGAAGATCTCAGATGTTTCCTGAAGACTAAAAACATACTGAAGACCCAAACAATACTGAAAGATCAGTAGAGCCTGAAGAAGTGAAGATCCTGAAGACTAGAAGATCCTGAAGACCAGAAGATCCTCTTTTGTACTGAATCTAATGACCCTGAACAAGTCACTTCAAGTTAAATAGTGTTTGTTCATTCTTAGTACATACAAAGAGAATGTTATACGTTTGTGAACACTAAGGAAAATATCAGATCAGTGTGGTTGACTAAAAGAGCCATTTTTGTTGTCTGTGTTCAAAGGTAGATTTCAACCAATGAGGAGGCGACAACAGCGTACTTTACTGACACTGAAAGTGATATTTCCCTGAAGAATGTCAGCAATGATATTTGTCTAGTTCACAGAAATTGATGATTGGCTGCTTGTCTGGATATTTCCTAAAACATGCAAGGGTGCGTTCAAACCCTAATATAGCCGTTCATCAACTACCCAAAGAAGAAACCCATATGCTATCTCACCAAAGGATAGTTTTTCAAAGGTATACTTCTGGAGAGTTGCCTATAAATACCAAAGGCCTTGGACATTTCAAGGTTACGGGAAATCAAAGCAACTCCAGATCTCATTCGTATTCAAGCAATCTTGTGAAGCACTCGAAACTCTAAGAATTTCCCAAGTGTTTCATCTTTGAAGAGAGCTCTTTTACTAAGCCTAGACTTAAGATATATTCAAAGCTTAGTTAGAGATATCCTAGCCTTTTACTTGTGTTTGATTGTAAAAGGATATCTCACCCTAGTTGGAAACCAACCAAAACCCAAACCCTTTGATTAGGTAGTTTGTGTGTGTAGTTGTTGGAAGTGAGAGTTGTAAAGAGTAAGTAAGCTGTTGTGTTCAGTCTGAAAACTCTAGAGAAGAAGTTAGTAAGCTGATTGTTCAGTCTGAATGCTTGTGTGTGCGTTGAGTTTGTTAGCTGCAGTAGTTCAGCCTGAAAACTCTTGGTAGAAAGTTAGTAAGCTGCTGAGTTCAGTCTGAAAGCTTAAGGTAGTAGAAGTAGTGAGTTAAGGAATTTCTCTGAGGTTCAGAGAGAGTGGACGTAGGAGCTTGAGCCTCTGAACCACTATAACTTGTTGTGTTGTTTGCTTTCTGTTCTGCATTATTACATGTTGCATATTTTCACTGAAAGCATTCTGATATTCAGTTTGAAACAATCCACTAAAGATTGCATTAACTTAATCACAGCCTTAACCATTGTTTTATTAAAGAAAGATTTTCAGCAAACTAAAACGAGTATAAACTTAGGTCTACACATTCCGCACTCTAGATAAGCTAGTATAGATAGTTGTCAAACTGATAAACTCTCATGAGTAGTTAGTAAGATTATTATCTACTCCAAGCTTATTTGGACTCTGTTGTAGAAACTCAGAATCAGTGAGCTAATCTGAAGTCTTTGAAAGTCCCTCAGTGTTATTGTCTCACTAGACTTTGACTCAGGGCATTTTGTGCTTCTCAGGACTGAAACTCAGGACAACCTGACTCTCTGATTATAGTGTGTTTTAAAAGTTGAAAATTTACTATACATTTGTATTCCTCCCCCATACACGTGTGGAACTCGTTTACCCCGGGACCAACAAGTGGTATCAAAGTAGTGGTTCTAACTGACCACTTGCTTTGGTAGCCATAGTCTTGTTTATTGAGAGACTTTGGTGGTCTACTGAATAGATCTTACTGTTGATATCTTACAAGGTTATTTCATCATGCCTTCTAAGAAACTACCTATGTTCTCAGTTGAGAATTATGATCTATGGAGATTGAGAATGCAGGCACACTTGTACTCTAAACATGAGAGAATGTGGAGAGTTGTGTCTCAAGGACCTTTTGAGTATAAGGTTGTTAATCATAGATCTACTGATGCTGAAAAAGATGATCCAAGGGATGAATTTCCCAAAACTGATTATCAGCTTACTCTTGAAGAGAGGAAGTTGGTTAACTTGGATTATATTGCTAAAGATACTCTGTATAACACTATTGATGATGGTGTTATGGGAATGATTTCTCACTGTGAAACTGCCAAAGACATTTGGGATAAACTTGTTATAATGTGTCAATGAACTGATCATATCAAAGAAAACAAACTATCTGTGGCTATTGCCAAATTTGATGGTTTTGAAATGGAAGATGGTGAATCTATTGAAAAACTTGAGGTCAGATTCACTAGCATTATGAATGATCTAAGTGCTCTTGGGAAAAGATATCCCAAAAGAGAAATTGCTCTGAAAATTCTTAGAGGACTGTATAAGAAATGGGATATTCATGCTGTAGTAATTGAGAACACCAATGATATTGCTTCTATGCCATATCAACAGGTTTTCTCTGAGCTGAAAGCATATGAGTTTTTGATTGATAAGAAAACTAAGAAATCTGATAGCAAAGATGATACTTCATCTAACAAAAATGTGGCTTTCAAAGCACAAGGAAAAATCTGTAACTCTAAAGAACCTGAGATCTCATCTAACAAAATTCAGGATAAAAAAGATGAGACAATTGCCCTGATGGCAAGAAGGTTTGAGAAAATGAACCACATATTTGGTAAGTATAAAAGGTATTATAAAGACACCAGGTACAGGAATAGGAACAACTCAGAAGCTGAAGAAAAGTCTACTGAGAAGAAAAGAGACTACAAAGCTGAAGGATCTTCATCTAAAAAGAAGGACTACAAATTCAAAGAGGACAATGATCAGGATGATGATACCAACAGATGCTACAACTGCAAGAAGAAAGGACACTTCCAGTATGACTGCCCTGAGTTAAGTTCCAAGGAAAGAAAGGATCGACAAGCTAAGAGAGACAAGGAGTATGCCAACAAAAAGGCAATGGTTGCTGAAGAAGAACACTCTGAGGAAGGATCTAGATCTTCAGAATAGATGTTCTCAGATAGTGATAGTGATGATGTATGTCATGTTGCTGTTGAGGAGGTAAAATCTTATATCTCTGTTGCTGCTCCTACACAAGCACCTGAGTTATCAAGTTCCTCTGTAACCAGTAATTTTGACCTGATGAGTTCTTTTGAGAATCTGATGAAGGACTATTCTGTGTTACAAGAACTGTTCATAGAAACTCAAGAGCAGAATGAAGTACTGACTGCTGAGAATCTAAAGTGGAAACACTCTAAAGCTACTGAGATCACTTCTCCATTGATGGGAGTAACTGATGAACTTGATGTTCTGAGGCCCTGAAAGGAAAGTTAGAGAAATCCACTGAAGAAAATCAGCTTATCAGAACTGAGTTCAATGACTTCTTTGAGAAACATGAAACTCTAAAGAAAAGTGAGGATAGTTTGCAGAGAAATGTAGCTATATTGAATTCTGCATCTCATGCAATAGATGAAATTCAGAGTTATCAAAGACCTGCAACTATAAAAGTTGGATTAGGATATATTCCAGGGGGAACCTCACATGATCTTCTGAATGTTGCTTCTACAAGTGGCACTAAGACTGTCTTTGTTAAACCGGCGGTTCGTACTGATCTTCTTATTGAAGAACAACCCCGGTTTTGGACAAGGATAAAGGACATACGGTTTCAGAGAACCTGAAAGTTCAGGAAAGAAAGCCCAAACCTCAGGAAAAGGCTAGAAAACCTGAACGATCAGTAGGAAATCCTCAGGCCAGTACTTCGAAGCCTCAGGCTAAGAATACCAACCTGAAGAAATCTGTCCTGAACCATCAGAGGAATCCTAAGAAGAGAAACACTCAGCCGAGAAATTCTCAGATGAGGAGACCAAGTCCTCAGATTACTAAAAGACCACAATTTCAGTACAGGCAACCTAAACCCCACTTGCCTAAGGGTAAAGGTTTCTTGAACCCAAGTCAGCAGAGACAGAGATCAGCTGCACCAAAGCCAAAGCAATGGAACAAAAGGCCTGAACCCAAGAAGAACTCTAAGACTCATGTTCATGCTAAGGCTAGCACTTATACACAGGATACTTCCAAGGCACCTAGGGTAGTGAATGTGTATGTAGATTTTTATGGAAGATAAATCAGCCACTCTAAAGTGATTAGAGTAGTCATGCAGATTTGGGTTCCAAAAGGTACAACTAACCTGGTAGGACCCTACACCAAATGGGTACCTAAGGCCTGATTTGTTTTGCAGGTGAAGGATAAGGGCACTGAATTAAATGAAGACAACATAGCCCTGATGAGTGGAACTGAAGTTGCACATGTTGCATGGTACTTGGACAGTGGATGCTCAAGACACATGACATGACACAAATATTTGCTCACTGACTATGTTGAACAGAGAGGCCCTCAGATAACTTTTGGAGATAACTCCAAAGGACAAACAGAAGGATATGGAACACTTGAAATTGACATTGTTCATATCCATGGTGTATCATATGTGTCTGGTTTAAAGCATAACTTGCTTTCTGTCAGTCAATTCTGTGATAAAGGTTTCAGTGTTGAATTCTCAAAGAACTTGTGCTATGTGAAAGATAATGTTTCACAACAAGTATTACTGACTGGTACTAGAAAAGGAAATGTGTATCTTGCTGATTGGAGGCTTACTCCTATGGATACATGTTTAATGGCCAAGAAGGCTACTGAAATCAGTTGGTTATGGCACAAAAGACTGAACCATTTAAACTTCAAAACCCTGAATAAACTTGCAAGATTAGCACTTGTGAGGGGGTTACCTAATGAAGTGTTCAGTAAAGATCATGTTTGTGATGCTTGTCAGAAAGGCAAACAAATTAGAGCATCATTCGAAAGCAAAATATAAGTTTCTACTGATAGAATACTTCAACTGTTACATATGGATCTCTTTGGCCCAGTAACACCTGTGAGCACTAATGGCAGGAAATATACATTGGTAGTAGTTGATGACTACTCAAGATATACATGGGTCATTTTCTTACTCAGTAAGAAAGAAACTCAGACCAAACTGCCAGAATTACTGAAAAGACTCTGTATTGAAAAGAATTTGAGTGTGGTCAAAATCAGATCAGATAAATGCATTGAATTTATCAACCATATTATATCTGATTATTGTGCAGCAAATGGAATAACTCATGAAACATCAGCTGCAAGGATCCCTCGACAAAATGGTGTTGCTGAAAGAAGAAATAGGACTCTGAAAGAAGCTGCAAGAACAATGATTCTTTGAAGTTTACATTCCTAAGAGATTTTGAAATTTGAGGCAAATAACACTGCATGCTACTCTCAGAACAGATCCATGCTGACAAAGAATCAAGGAAAAAAACTCCATAAGAACTGTGGAATGAAATGAAGCCTCTTGTTTCTTTCTTTCGTGTATTTGGTTGTAAATGTTTCATACACAATAATGGTAAAGATCAGTTGAAAACTTTTGATAGCAAAGCTGATGAAGGAATATTCTTAGGATATTCTGAAATTAGTAAAACCTTCAGAGTTTACAACTGTAGGACTCTTATTGTGGAAGAAACACCTCATGTTGTTTTTGATGAATCTACTTGTGTTCATAAGAAACACGAAGTTGATTCAGGAGACTTGACAAAAAGGATCACCAGACTTAGCCTGAAAAAGAATGTCAAAACATCATCTGAGCCTAAAAAGAAAAAGTCAATCACTTACTATGAATGGAGTGAAACTAGCTCAAAAAAGAAGAGACCCAGGATGGAAATACTCAGGCTAGTGGTACTCAGGATGATAGTTCTCCACTAAAGGAAAGCCAACACACTGAAGCTGACCAATCTGAATAAACACCAGTTCAGACTCAGGTATGTAATGCCGATGAAGATGTGGTCACAACTGAGGCAATCTCTGAATCTATCAACCAAGGGGGAACAAATGTCATTGACAATTTTCTGAATGAAATATCCCCTGAGGAAGATGATTCACTCTTTCCTTTCTTGTTGTTCCCTGAGTTTAATGAATTACCTGAACCTAACATTTCTGATGTTGAGGATAACACTGAAGGGGGAACATCCATGAGAACATGGTTAGATAGTCACCTTACAAGTCAGATTGTGGGAGATCTATCTGATGGAGTTAAAACTAGAAGGTTCCATGGATAAAGTGCTTTGTTCTGCTGCTTCCTATCTGAGAAAGAACCTACGGATATTGAAGAGTCTCTTCAAGATTCCTTCTAGATTATTGCTATGCAAGAAGAGTTAAATCAATTTTCTAAGAATGAAGTTTGGGAGTTAGTAGATAGACCTAAGAAGCACAATGTGATTGGAAGTAAGTGGGTATTCAAGAATAAGAGAGATGAGAACAATGTCATTGTAAGAAACAAGGCAAGGCTAGTTGCACAAGGTTATTCCCAAGAAGAAGGCTTGGATTATGATGAAATCTTTACACTAGTTGCAAGACTAGAAGCCATTAGATTGTTTCTTGCATATGCTGCCCACATGAAATTTAAGGTATATCAAATGGATGTGAAGAGTGCATTTCTGAATGGTGTGCTTAAAGAAGAGGTTTATGTGGAACAACCTCCTGGCTTCTGTCAGAATGACCAAGTTTACAGGCTCAAGAAAGCCTTGTATGGTCTAAAGCAAGCACCCGGAGCATGGTATGATACTCTATCTCAATTTCTTACTGACCATGGTTTTACCAAAGGAACTGTTGATAGAACCTTGTTCAGGATAGAAGATGGAAAAGATATCTTACTAGTACAGATCTATGTGGATGACATTATCTTTGGATCCCCTAATCATCGGGCCAGTGAGAAATTTTCTACAATCGATGAAAGGTAAGTTTGAGATGTCAATGATGGGGAGATGAATTTCTTTCTAGGACTTCGTGTGAAACAACCAAAGAAGGAATCTTCATCAATCAGGAAAAATACACCAGAGATCTGATTGCCAAGTATGGTATTCAGAATTGTAATGCAGTTAGAATTCCTATGAATACTAACTACAAGATGGATCTTGATCCTAAAGGAGAGTCAGTTAACCATACTGATTATAGAGGGATCATTGGATCATTGCTCTATCTCACATCAAGTAGGCCTGATATTACTTTTGTTGTTGGGATATGTGCAAGATACCAAGCCAATCCAAAGGCTAGTCACATGGAAGATGCCAAAAAGATACTAAGATATCTAAAAAGTACAGTGCATAGAGGATTGTGGTATCCGGCTGATGATAACCTTGAATTAACTGGTTACTCAGATGCTGATTATGGTGGTTGCAGAATTGACAAGAAGTCCACTTCAGGAACTTGTCAATTTCTTGGAAACAAACTGGTATCCTGGTTTTTTAAGAAGCAGACCTCAGTAGCAACTAGTACTACTGAAGCTGAATACATGGTTGCAAGAAGCTGTTGTGCACAGATTCTTTGGCTAAGGCAACAATTAAGAGATTATAAGATTACAACCAAAGAAGTTCCTATATTTTGTGATAACAACAGTGCCATTGCCATATCACAAAATCCTGTGCTACACACTAGATGTAAACATGTGGATATCAAGCACCATTTCATTAGAGACCATGTTGAGAAGAAAGACATTAGGATGGAGAAAATTCATACTGATAAACAGGGAGCTGATATTCTTACTAAGCCATTGGCTGAGTCAAGGTTTCAGGAACTATCAGTGGAATTAGGGATGTTGGATACAAGTGGGTAATTTATCCTGAAGGGAGAAGCTCTTCATATGCATGAGGTTTTTTTTCAGTAGGAAAAACTCAGGACAAAGATCTCTCAGGATGGAAACTGATAATCAGGATAGTTTTTTCACGGTCAGTGTTCAGTAAGGATTAAGTATTCAATTAATCTTGAAACACACTTGGCACATGCATTTACTCACAAAGTATTTATTTCAGTCAGTAATCATTTGAAATAAATACAAAAGACCTGAACTTTAAGCGGAAATGATTGAAGGATTCCTATTGGTTAATTTTTTGGCAGGACACCAAAGGATTACCTCGATTAGAGTGAAACATCATTTTGTCACCCTAATTGCTGCCATTATTCTGCATATCTGATTATTTGCCATTAATAGCAAATAAACTTTGAGATTATATCGACCAAAGATTAAATCACAACCGTTCATTCAGATTTAATCTTAACCCTTGATCTATTTCATCGGATCATATATATACCCCAGAGTTTCCAAAATCATAAACACTTTACACTCTGTTTTTCTACAAAACCCCCAAATTATCCAAACCCTTTGTTTCTTCAAATTCCAAAAACCTACAATGGAGTTTCCCAGTTACGCGATGATTAAAAACCTTGCGAAACCGATAAACCATACTTCGAGCACGTTGTTGCAATGATCGACAACAAAATGACGCTGGTTGAAGAAGAAGCCTTGAATCTGCTTCGAATGACACGGTTGGATAAGTTAGTGAGCAATACACCAGAGTCAGAATTACCACAAGAAGTTCTCCAGTTTGGTGGTAAATCTCAGAGAAGGAGAAAATGGCTCTCTGGTCTCACAACTTAGTTTCGGCACCAATGTAAAATCCAAAGCCGAAGAAATCTGTACGAGAGAGGTAATCTTGTCACTTCAAAACATCAATATTGTCTTTTAGTTAAGTGATAGAGGTGATGACCCTGCGGTTTATATGTTGGGGCATGAACAAGAAATCTTGGATAGGTTTTCTACGTCTAAAGTTGAATTGAAAGGGGCGTTAAACAAAAAGTGTTTAAAACCTGTTTACAAAGTTTTGATCGATATTGTAGCCAAGTGCTTGATGAGCACCTCTGGAAGTTTAGAGTAGGTGAGTCGGAACAAGTTGAGACTCATGGCTGCAATAGAGGACTCACCCTCTAAACTGGCTAAAGTTCTTAGTGGATTGCATTTTGAGTCAAAGTCCGAAACTGAAATATGCTAAAGGAGCATTTACAAAGAATGGGAGAGTTCTTTTTTGAACTAAAATTAGTTTTTGATTGAGACATTTCCAAGAAAGAAGATGTTCCTATTGTCCGGAACTCAATTTTCCCTGAATAGGATCATGTTCAGGAAGCCAAAGTCGCTGAGGAGGAGACAGGCGATTTCTGAAAGTCCGAGTTCAACAAAATCGGGATGAGTCTCAAGAGCAGTCGAGTGAGCCTCGAGGGAGCGCATAACAAAGCAAGTTGAGATTGAAAGCTCTAAGTCTGATCAAGACAACTAGACAATTGTTGATGTCACAAGAACTAAAGGCAAGAAGGTGGTGGAAAAGCTTGAAGAAGAGCCTAAGAAGAGAAAGAAAAATCCTAAACTTCTGAGAGTTAAGAGGGAGATTGGTGAAAAGAAGAAGGCTCAGGAAAGGCAAAAGAGGAAAAAGCGGCTGAAGAAAGCTAGTGAATTGGCTCCAGGAGAGAAATCTCCTTTAGACACTCTTGTAAAAGCAATCTCACAGGCTGCTGAGAAAAAGATTGAAACCATCCCTGAGGTTGAAAGGGATGAGGACGTATTTACTGATGTCCTCAACACCAGTATTGGGGATGATCGCATTACCAGAGAAATCTTCACAGGTTCTCAAAAACCTACTGAAGAGACCTAAATACCAATCCCACCCACTCACCCCACAGAGCCAAAAATTCCCACACCTTCAGAGGCTCATTCTAGCTCTGAAGAGGAGTCACCAGTTCCTGAACTCAGGAAAGGTGAGGCTGAGGAGAAAGAATGGAGGTTGAAAGCTGAACGCTTTGATGTCTTGGACAAATACCCTGAACTTGCCAACTATCCTGATCTCCAGGATATGTTCATCAGACTGAAAACGGCCATGCTGATAGTCGATCAGTCTTTCGCCATGATGCTGAGAATTGGGAACTTCAGAGGAGAAGATTTTTGGGCTGAAGAAGTGGCGGAATTAGATGCCTTTTCAGGATTGGGCAAGAAGAGGCTGAGAATCAAACCTACGGAATTTGATGCACTGATCGGGAAGAAACTGGCTGAGAGGAAGGATGTGGATCAGTCCGAGAAAACTGATGAGGGTCAGGACAAGGAAGATCCCTCTCAGGACAGAACTGATAAGGACACTGCTGAGGGTAGTCAGAAACATGCTGAAGCTGGAGCATCTGCTCGGGGGAACAAGCTCAGGATTTTCCTGAACTTCAGATGATTACGATGGGAGAAACCCCTCAGGAGCCTGTTGCACCTCCTACTGCATCTGCTGAGATTGGGCTTCAAACTGAAGCTGAAGAAGAGATCCCTATTCCTCTGCAACCAACGGTTGACCTTACACCCATTGTGGAAAAATTAGCCAAGTTTCGAGCCAATGATTGATCAGATGGCGAAGCTTGAACCTATGGTTGGAGAAGTGTCTAAAATTGCTGAGACACAAATTTCTCAGGGTGAATCCATCAAAACACTTAGCACATCTATGGTAACACCATCTCAGGTAAATTTACTATCCACTTCTATTGATAGCAAATTTACTTCATTCAATACAAAGTTAGATGATATGGCTAAGGAGATGAAGGAAGAGATGGAGAGACAGTTTGATTTGAGATCTAAAGTTCTTGAGGATTTTCTGAAATCCAAGACTGATGAAATGATCAAATCAGCTGTTGAAGAGATGAGCAATTCATTGATGGAGAAAATGATGGCAACTTATGGTGGTCTTGCTGAAGACACTAGTACTGGTTTGAATGTGCAGAGAAGGATTCAGGATGAGCACTTTCATCTGGCGGCAGAAGTTAGATCGATTGGCAGAGAACAACTTCACATGGACAGAACCCTTTTCGAGCTGATTGCCAACTATGATTCCAAAAAGGGGGAAATTTATGACAAGCTTGCTGCCCTGCCACCTCTGGAAAAACAAGTTGAACAGTTTCCTACTGAGATTCACCGAGGAAAGATCCTGAAGTGCTGATACATCCTGAAGCAGCTATGGAAGTTCATGAGCAAAGAATAAAGAGGCAGAGGAAGCAAGAAACCAGTAAGCAAGGATAGGCTTATGGAATCTTGAATCCTCAGAAGAAACCTGTTGCATTTATTGAGAAACCTCTGAAAACTAAGCAGTTGGCTAAGCCTGTCAGTAGAAAGCCCACTCAGAGGAAGTTAGATCAGGACTTTGAAGAAGATGTTGAGGAAGACATTCAGGAAGTTGCTGAGAAAGATGAAGAGTCTGAAATGGATGATCTTTTCAAAGAAGGATTTGGTGAATATGATGTATCCACCAAGAGACTGAATTGGGACTGGCACAACTCAGTAAAAGCACTTGAAGCTGAGAGGAAGAGGAAGGTTGCTACCTCTGTGTCAGGTTCAGAAATGACCAGAAAGGAGAGGGAGGAAGCCAAGAGAAAGCTGGGAGGCTTTCAGAGGATGGTTCGCAGGGAGAGGCACCAAGCAAAGGAAGAGGATGTGGCCTCATGTAGACAAATGCATGCCTATTGAGCTGAATGACAGATGGGAGATGGCCAAGAGGGAGTTTGTGTTCAATTATGATGTATTACAAACCTGGTCTCAGCCCAACACTGATAGGGATGAAAGCATTCATTACTACATACTGCATAACTTCACTCATATATGCCAGAAATGGTTTGATTTGTTTGATACTTTGGGCTATCAGCTGAAGGCTCCTAGTCAAATCAAGTATCCTCCACCAAAATTCAAGAATGGGATGATTAACTATGATTTCATCCATGCAGATTTTGTGGATCAGGCTGAATATCTTGAGCTGACAGGGAGTGATGCTCAGACCATCCAGAAGAGAGAAGAACTGAAGAAAAGGTACTATGGGATGTTCAACCTGAAGCCACCAGCGGATGAGATTGAATCAGATGAAGAGTGATTATATTGTTCATTTTTGTTTCAGTAGATTACATAAGAAAACCATTGTAACATATACTCTTTGGTTTTTGAGATTAATGAAAAACTCTACTGATTTTCTGTTGATCAAAAAGATAATTTCTCATTATCTTACTGATTATTTGATGGTTGCTTTTTTACTTATTTTACTTGTTTTATGAATTGAAACCTGAATAGATGATATGTTTACTTCTGTTTGCAAGCTTGTAACAAGATGGTTTTAGCGTCATCATAAAGGGGGAAATTGTTGGGAGATGAATTTAATAAAGATTTTGATTAGATCCCAAAACCCCTGAGTATGACATGTTTCAGGACAATCTTGATAGTATAGGATCAAGTTTCAAAATTATTGTTATGTTTCAGGATTATCTGCATCATGTATAGTCAGCAGATATAGATCAGGTGAGAATAGGTCTGAAGATCTCAGATGTTTCCTGAAGACTAAAAACATACTGAAGACCCAGACCATACTGAAAGATCGGTAGAGCCTGAAGACTAGAAGATCCTGAAGACCAGAAGATCCTGAAGACTCTTTTGTACTGAACCTAATGACCCTGAACAAGTCACTTCAAGTTAAATAGTGTTTGTTCATTTTAGTATATAAAAAGAATGTTATACATTTGTGAACACTAAGGAAAATATCAGATCGGTGTGGTTGACTAAAAGAGCCATTTTTGTTGTCTCTGTTCAAAGGAAGATTTCAACCAATGAGGAGGTGACAACAGCGTACTTTACTGACACTGAAAGTGACATTTTCCTAAAGAATGTCAGCATTGATATTTGTCTTGTTCACAGAAATTGATGATTGGCTGCTTGTCTGGATATTTCCTAAAACATGAAAGGGTGCGTTCAAACCCTAATATAGTCGTTCATCAACTACCCAAAGAAGAAACCCTAGATGTTATCTCACCAACGGATAGTTTTAAAAAGGTAGACTTCTGGAGAGTTGCCTATAAATACCAGAGGCCTTGTACATTTCAAGGTTACGGGAAATCAAAGCAACTCCAGAGCTCATTCGTATTCAAGCAATCTTGTGAAGCACTCGAAACCCTAAGAATTTCCCAAGTGTTTCATTATTGAAGAGAGCTCTTTTACTAAGCCTAGACTTAAGATATATTCAAAGCTTAGTTAGAGATATCCTAGCCTTTTACTTGTGTTTGATTGTAAAAGGATATCTCACCTTAGTTGGAAACCAACCAAAGCCCAAACCCTTTGATTAGGTAGTTTGTGTGTGTAGTTGTTGGAAGTGAGAGTTGTAAAGAGTAAGTAAGTTGTTGTGTTGAGTCTGAAAACTCTAGAGAAGAAGTTAGTAAGATGATTGTTCAGTCTGAACGCTTGTGTGTGCGTTGAGTTTGTAAGCTGCAGTAGTTAAGCCTGAAAACTCTTGGTAGAAAGTTAGTAAGCTGCTGAGTTCAGTCTGAAAGCTTAAGGTAGTAGAAGTAGTGAGTTAAGGAATTTCTCTGAGGTTCAGAGAGAGTGGACGTAGGAGCTTGAGCCTCCGAACCACTATAACTTGTTGTGTTGTTTGCTTTTTGTTCTGCATTATTACCTGTTGCATATTTTCACTGAAAGCATTCTAAAAGTTTTCTGATATTCAGTTGGAAACAATCCACTAAAGATTGCATTAACATAATCACAGCCTTAACAATTGTTTTATTAAAGAAAGATTTTCAGAAACTAAAACGAGTATAAACTTAGGGCCTACACATTCCGCACTCTAGATAAGCTAGTATAGATAGTTGTCAAACTGATAAACTCTCCTGAGTAGTCAGTAAGATTATTATCTACTCCAAGCTTATTTGGACTCTGTTGTAGAAACTCAGAATCAGTGAGCTAATCTGAAGTCTCTGAAAGCCGCTCAGTGTTATTGTCTCAGTAGACTTTGACTCAGGGCATTTTGTGCTTCTCAGGACTGAAACTCAGGACAATCTGACTCTCTGATTATAGTGTGTTTTAAAAGTTGAAAAATCACTATACACGTGTATCCCCCTACACGTGTGGAACTCGTTTACCCCGGGACCAACACATCACTTATAACTTCACAAAACAATTTCTCTATATCTTCTTATAAAAGTTCATATTGATCCATATCGATAAGTATATTTTTATTTTATATTTTTTTTAGTACTTTTTGAATTATTATTATTATATTATTATTATTATTACAAATTACCCTTTTTTAATTCTACAATTATTTATCTACCTTTTTTGTTATTTCTTTAGGTTTGAAAATATACTATACAATGTCGTTCCTCTTCATCTCTGATTAAAAATATTAATTCAAAGAGTAGCTTATGGACAATGACATTGCGGTGTTTACACACCTACGAGGCTCTTGCATACGAGTTGAGTAACCCTTTAAAAATATAGAATATGTGTTTCATGATAGCGAGGTAGCACTCTAATTTTATGTTAATCAATAATTTTTATGATAATAATATTAATATATACAAAATTAATCAGTCTTTTTTTCTTATAGTGTAATCGGGTACACGCTACCATCAAATCACATAGCATTGAGAAATACAGCAACACATTTTCTGAGGAAATTTATATGTCATCCGAAATGTTTTGGTTACTAGCGACAAGGCTCCATTTAAAACAACTTCTAATGATTTTAAAATTCAATTTATTTCGTCCACTCGAGTGTTGAAATTCAACGATTTGAGTTTTCCTAGAAGTATGTATGTCTTTACTTCATTCTCGGATTTAACATTCGGAAAATCAGTTAATGGAGGACGATTGATTGGTAATACTTAATTTAATTCATTACTAAAGTTATTAAAATTACAATTGTTTTTAGTTTTTCATCAAACATATACTTTATTTTTAAATTATAATATTGCAAATGTTATTGGAATAGTTTGTGAGATTGGTGACATTCAAGATAGAGAGGTGAATATGAAGCCCACAAAATTATTGGAATTTTTTCTAGAAAATTTGGAGTAAGTATATTCATCGTTAATTAATTCATTAATCTATTATTATATATATAAGTTAATATTCAATAAAAAAAATTCTAAATATATAATATGTTTAATATGATTTTACCATAATTTATACTTTTTTGTAGGGGTTCTCGATTGAAAATGTCACTATGGGGCGAATCTATCAACGAACTTAAAAAGGTTCGAATGTCGAGTTCAAATGATCCACCAGTAATCATTCTGCAAATGTTTCGCGCAAATTTTTATAATCGTAAGTTTTATATTTTTATAGTCCCATGTATTTTTTTTTTAATTTTTTTTATCTTATAATGAATATCTGTTTATTATTTTTAGTACATTGTAATAGCAATATGCATTACCTAAGATTTTAACATTATACATACAATATTTATATATATTTTTTTTAAAAATTATACAGGAGACTATTCAATTTCAAACTCTTTTAATACATCAAAAATTGTATATGGAGATGAGGTAGAAGAGATACACGAATTCAAAAAGATGTATATTTATTATATTAAGATAAATCATATTTTCATATTTTTTATTAATTAATAAAATTTATATTAATATACCTTTTATCTTATTACAGTCTTGAAGCTGTTTCAAACAACAAAATCTCTCTGGTACTTTTTCATGGTCATCTTTGAGTGGCACTGTTAGTGATGTTCCTGACCTTCACATCGTACCTATTGACACAATCCTTAAAAATCTCAAGGTAAATTTTACAAATGAATTATAATTAATAAGCTATTATTATTCAAGAAAATTTTATTTTAGAAATCAATAAATATTAATATTTTATTTATCTAATTGTAATATAAAAATATATAGGTTGGTCAGTTTTGGATTTGTGCAAGGATTGTTGATTTAGAGTAATTTGACAACTGGTGCTATAATTATTGTGCAAAATGCTTTCGCAAAGTGCTTAAGGACAATGACAATTTTTATTGTAATAATTGTGCCAAGGATAATGTTCCTATGATCATAAGGTAAATTAATTTCTATTCATTATTATGATTATATCTATTTTTTCATAAATTTAATCTTTTTGTCATTTAATTGAAAAAATCTAAGTTATATGGTCTATTCTTATTTAAAGGTACAGAATCAAGGTAATTGCATTTGATGGTTCAAATAATGCTACTTTGAACTTATGGGATAACATCTGCAATGAATTGATACATAAAAGGGCATTTGAATTGCTCCAAAATCAAAAAGAGGTACACTAACAAAAATTATATTGACAGATATAATACTTGTGTTTCAATGATTCACTTAGATGTGCAATCAATTATTTTCTTACTGCAAAATGTTGTTTTCAAAATATTTCTTTTCCAAAGTTCTATTAATATTCATCAAAATGTATAATTTTAACAATTACGTCTTTGTAATATATCATTTTAGGATGAGATTGGAGTTGTTCCTGTTGAGATTCAAGATTTGCTTGAAAGAGTAATTCTTTTCAAAATTCAAATTAAATCGGATGATGTTAAACATTGTGAAGGTTAATACCAATCCATCTATGATTGAGATATTCAAGTTTTCTTGACAAAGATGTAAGTCATCATTCATAAATTGTTATTTTTTTTTTATTCATAAAATGTTATTAATTTTTATTAAATATTAAGAAAAAGTATGCTTATAAAACATGTTTTTACGAAAAGGTAGATTAAGTCCATTTATGAATAATATAATTAAATTGTCATTATTATTAAAAGATTATTATCGCTTAACATAGTTTAATAATATAGTTTAATAATACTTAGGACTTTTAACTCTCTCCTAAAGATGATGAATTTGAAGATTCTAAGAGCTCAAAGGTGTAAAGAAAATTCATATTATTTCTATATTTATTCTATTTCGTGTTTAATAAATTTGTTTATTTTTATAATGCTTATATTATAGGACGAAACTTCAAACATTAAGGTAACTTCTCCTTGCAAGTTAATACCTTCTGGAATTGAAGCAATTGATGTAGATCATGCAAATGTGGGTGATAAGAGACAGTATTCTGATTGTGGTTCCACTAGCGATTCAAAGAAGAAGGCAAAATTTGTGTACGAATGAGAGCATTTTACTATTTTTTATGGTACTTTGCAGAAGATAATTTTGGTTATGAATTTGTTTTACTTTGTTAGAATAATAATTGTGATGTTTGCAAATTATGAAATGGTTTTGATGTTTAATTTGATTCCAATTATCATATTATTACTTTTATCATTAATTTTATGTATTGTTTATAATTTATAAGTGTTTATTAGTTAAAATTTTATAGTTCTTTGCTTTTTAATATTTGCATATTTAACATAATATTTTATAGGAAATGTATTGCTTTTTTTTAAAAAAATATCTTTTATCTTATTCGTAATGTATATTTTGAAATATAAAACTTATCAAAATCAAAATAATTTTCTAGATTTTATCAATGTCATATAAAGTTTTATTAATTTTCTTATAGAAAAATATTATCAAAATTTACTTAAAGTAATTTATTATTATATATGAATAAATTATTATTCTGGATGTAACACTATATATGACTATATAATTTTTTTAAACATTATGCTAAACATGAAAGTATTGAATAACTTTTATACGTAAGTATATATATTTTTGACACTATTTATAACAATGTACTTACAAATTAAATATTGTAAATTTCATAATGTTTAAATAAAAACTTATATTTAATTAATAAAAATATTTAAATATTGCACAAATATATATACTTTGATAGATACATAACAACATTAAAATATTAAAACTTATATAAAATATTGTAATGTCTAAAATTAAAGATCTTAAGTGTAAACGTTTTTTTTTAACAAATCAATATTCATATTAATAAATTTAAATAAATTTTAAAAAATATTATTGTGGGCTAAAAGTTATCTTATTAATATAAACATAAAATCAGATAATATAAAAATTTATAACTTTTTAAAATAATATTTTATTATTTAAACATGTGACAAAAATGATCGTGCGACAACACGGGTGCAATACTAGTATGATATAATATTTTAACAATTTACAACTGACGTACAGTCCGAGATCCCTTTGTTGATATAATGTCCCACTTGTGAAGAATTATTTATCAGCCCAACAAAATAGTTCTATTGTACAAAAATTAAAATTAAAGAAGACTAGAGACAATTTCGAAATTTTAATGTTAAAGAAGAATCTGTAAATCGAAACAAGTTAATTATAACTAATAACCATAGCAATTTTTAAACGGGCCCTTCCAATTGGGAAGATCTCACTAGCCCTAATTATTCTTTTTTTTGGCAATAGTATTTTTATAAGGTGTACATTCTACTAATGGACCAATATATTTAGGCTACGTCTTATATGCATCCAGGTGTAACGTGGTGCATTTTAAAAACATACATCTTGTTTATGCTGAATCATGCTTCGATTAAATATGAAAAAATAGTTGCACGGTTTAATGTAAATAAATTGCATCTTTCAATATAACAAGTTGTTTATTTCTAAAATGCACTAAGAGAGCACGGTGCACCTGAATGCACAAAAATCAGTACTCATATATATAATTGGTTCCATTTTTTGTAGCATGCATAACCGAAATTAATTAAAGCTTAAAATCAAAGAATTAGAATAAAAACTCATAAATCACCCATGCTTTCTATAAAAAAGTAGTTGACATTATGATACATTAACTAAGTTTACAAGGTCCATGAGACCAAATTATATTACATGCATAAATGCCCTGCATTTCTTTCCCCACATATTTTACATGGAAATGAACATTAACTAATGATAAGTTGATGATAATGAACAATTAGTATCAAAACCTTGCGCCATATCCTCATGCATTGTAATTAGGAATTGGAACTTGATCATTTTCAATGCTCATAATATCCCTCTCAAGAGCCTCATAATACCTCCTCACTTCCTCCGCCGATTTTCCGGTGACTCCTCTTGCTATTTTATGCCATCTGTCGGGTGTGTCCGCGTGGTACGTAGCCAAACCCTCCTCGAACTGCTTGTTCTGCTTAGCGGTCCACGACGAGCTACGTGATGGCGTCATTGAACTTGATGCCATTGAGGAATTAAGAGAAGTTGGATACCTGAAGGAGGAAATATGAGTGTGTTATTGTTGTTGTTGCAAGATTTTGTAACTCAATGAATGTGTTTAAATACACAAGAAAGGGTGGTGGTGGAAGCAAGTTGAGGAATTTTATTTTGTTAATGGATTGATACATATGCGATTCTTGGGATGAAGTAAGAGTGAGGGAGAGTGAGTGAATATTGGTTTTGGTTGAATTCTTGAAAAGTGGTATGCTAGTGGGATTAGATTCTCATATCTCAAAACCCTACTTGGTAAAAGAGATGCCCCAATTTACACCATCAAATCTCACTCCTCTCGTACAATGAAATGCACTAGATATTATTTCATATCTTTTTTGTGTGATTTATGTGTATATGCCCAACAAAATTAACACACCTTATATGGAAATTAGTTACAACAATTTAAATAAAAGAACATTAACAGAATTGGCAATTTTGAGGTCATAAGTTGAGGCCAAGAGTGAACTTTAATTTCCACAAGAGCATGTCCACATACATGATGTCACCAAAGATATATACAAGGAGTCAAATACAAATTTCCAAAGTAAGGACAAATTAGAAATAAAATGGAAAGTACATATAGTGATTGCGCATAGGCCGCACATAGGTAGCGCATAAGTCGTGCGACCTGTGCGCGACCTAGTGGGAGGAGATAAACATTAATTTAGTAAGGATAAAAATGTCATAAAAGAGCGCAAAAGAATTTCTTATCAAGGACATTTTTGCCAATTTTCTGTTGCTGATATTTGTAATAAAAGGTTGAAGAGGAACTGAGGAACATCTCTGTAGATTCATGTCTTTGTGAAGACACCTTATGATATATATTTAAATAAATTCAGAACCAATCAAATTATATTCTGAAGATTTTTCAGATCAAGTGGTAAATTATGGAGTTGAGAGACTGTAGAGTCAAATATATTTCAAAATTAAAAAGCTGCAGGAATCTCACTTTGATCATGTAGGAATATTGCATGTTCCTTTCTTTAAAAGCTAGCATTGCTGATGAAGGACAGGATTTAGTATGATAATATAAGAACTTATTCTAGTAGATATTAATGGCGCCACTGTGAAGAAAACTGTACATACTTAATATATCTACTAAATTGATTCCAATAGAAAAGGGAATAACTTGGCAAATATCATTTCATACGTACAAAAGAAAGTTTCCCATTTGTACAATTTTTTTCATGAGAATCACAACTTGTGTGAGACGGTCTCACGATTAGAAGAAACATAATTTGGGCGTAATATTATAATATTTTGAAAGGGTGATTATTGATTTGTATTAATTTATACTCGTTCTAATATATGAGATAGTCTCATACAAATTCTTTGTTATTTTTATAGACTTATACACTCCAAACTCTTAGAAATTGACTTGAAAAATTGAAGGATATATATCACTACAAAAAAATAAAGATTTGTAAAATTTCAAATGTCTACGAAATTTTCCTATAAAAATAAATTGGTTCTTAAAAAGTGAGGATTATCTACTATTTTCCTACCATTTTATAGAATAATCTTTGAAAAAAAAATACCTATACAAATAATTCTATAGCCAAACAAATTACCTACGAGCAATTTACCTACACACTGTAATTTTCGTAGGCAAATCTTCATACACAAATAATTTTCTAGACGATTTACATTTTCATAATCAATTATATTTGTAGTATAAAAATAGCCTATATAATTTAAAAATTTTGTAGGCAAATAGGAAAATCTTATTATTTAAGGATTAAATTATTTCCGTTGAAATTTTTGTATGCATGTTGAAAAAATATTGAAAATTTTGGTTGGCAATGCATTGTTTTTTGAGTCCCAAACTTTGAGGTCCAAAATGGAGTCCTACAGAACTAATAGATCCAATCAATTTGAAAAAAATAGTATTATGTTCAAATTGGCTATTGGACTGACAAAAACACCCCTTCCTCTTTTAGAACTCCCTTTAGCCATTCTCTCTGCAAACCGCAGTGATACGAGTTTTTATCATTCCCAATGCAAAATGGATTATTACACTTCTCTCTCTCAATTATTACACCTCCCTCCCCCTCTTCTAGTACTCAAAATTAAAAGATCTCTCCTAGAATCCGAAAATTACTCTATATATTAAGGAGAGAATAAATATGATCATCTTCAGGGTTTTGGTTTTTTTGTTTTTGGTGTGTGTTTTCGATTTTTTCAAAAAATTACATATCATTCTCTAAATTCAAAATTTTACATATCTTTGACATGCATAAATGCATCAATATATAAATATATGTAAAAAAAAAAAAAATGCATCACATTCATAATAAAAAATCCACGTGACCTACTCCTCTCACCACGCACCTTCTCTCTCACTTTTCCTTTTGTATTTACAGTTATAAAAAAATGCATAAAAATGAATACATTTGTCTTAATAAAATGCATAAAAATTTATAAAAAAAATTACATATTTTGATTTAAAATATTAAATATCATCCTGTAAGTCCAAAAATTTACATATCTTCAACACGCACAAATGCATTAATACATAAATATATGCAAATAAAAAAAGAGCATTATAAAAAAAACTCAAATACTCATCTTCTTCTTCCTCCATTCACCAAATTTTAAATCCATATGTAAATAATAAACACAAATAAAAAAATCACAAATTAATAAATTTCAGCCTTGTGTTTTGGACCAAGCAATGCAAACAAGAAACCAACAAAAAATCCATCACAGATATTAGAGGACCACAACATTGTAGAAGAACACATCTCTTTAAAAAAAAAAAAAACCCCGATTCAAAAAATATACTATACATCTTTTAAAAAATAAAAAATACATAAAACACACACCCAGCCCCCCACCGCTGATCTGCCGCCTCCCCCACATATCTGCCACGCCCCCACATATCTGCCACGCCCCCACATCACCGGAGGCATAAACACCGCAAAAACCAGATCGTATCAACAACACACAAATCTGCACAAAAAAACAACAAATATTGAACCTTCTCCCCTGTACCTCGCCAACGTTTTTTCTTCACATTTTTCTTCTCCGTCGTCTATTACATTAACCGCCGTCATGACCGCCACCACAAGATCGACTACGGCGGAGGCTCTCGCTTGGTCTTCAGCGGCGCTTTTCACCGCCGTCAGATATGCTTCCATTCATTCTCCACTACGTACGCGCAGGTGGTGACGGCGGCTGCGCGTCGGAGTCGCCATAGAATCTGGTACTGTTGGTGTCTTGGTTGGACAGGCGGCGGCAGCAGTGGAGGGTGTGGGTCGCTAGCCACTGCCGCCGTCTGCGGTGGGTAGCGTCGGTGGGTGTGGGTGGAGGAAGATTGGAATTGGCTGTTGTTGGGTACTTGGGTTGCACGTGGGAGGATTTTGTAGAGGGAGAGAGAGAGAGAGAAATGGTTTGGTGCGAGAGAGAGGAAGAGAGAGGGGAAAGAAATGAGAGAAGAGAGAGGAGGAGTGCGGTGCGGTTGATTGATAAATAAGAGAGAATAAGTTAATGCGGGGTATTGTGGGTATTTTGTATAGGATTTTTGACCTAAGAATTATATTTTTTTGTTTTTGGACATATGAGTTAGTGAGGTTGGGTTTTTTGACCTAAGAGTACTTATATCTTATTTTTTTATAGTGTATGGTAAATTCTTTAATTCTAGAGGTCAAATTGTTTATTAATAATCTGCATTGGAAGTATATAATTGGAAAATTGATCTTTTTTTTTACTTTGACTTATTTTTATCTTGGTTCTATTAATTTACGATTTTTTATCTTGATCCTACAAGTTTAAAAAATTCGACTTTTTCGTTCCGTCACCGGCTATTACAGGTTGACATAATTAAAAAGTTGATTTTTTTTAAGTTACAGGACTAAAATCAAAATCTGTAAATTATGATCTTGGTCATTTAACTTTACAAAATTTGACTTTTTAGTCTTGTCACCTGCTTACAAGTAACTAGCTAGTGACAGGGTAAAAATGTCAAATTTTGTAAAGTTACATAACCAAGATAAAAAAATTGTAAGTTAGTAGGTCCAAAATCAAAATGAGTCAAAATTACAGCACAAAAAAATGTATTTTCCCTAATTGAAATATGTATCTATTTTTTTAAATCCGTTAAAAGATAAGTGAGAAATTAATACACAAATATTTTCTTTTATAACTTGGAAGAGTAATTAACTTGTCCCACAATATTGGTTAATTCGTGGAGATAATGCTAGAAAATCAATAACTTTATGTTTTCAATATTAAGCGAGAAGTACACAAATGGAATGAATGGTGATGCTCGGCTCAGCTCGGGTGGTTTCAACTGCATGAATATTGTGAGACGCGTTTGATGACGGTTAGTGGTGTGCGCCCTCGTAGCACTACTATTAGTCGAATCGGGTAGCTCAACAGCTCGACTCCACTCGTGAAAATTTGAACTCGATTAGTTTATTACTCAATTTACTAACAAATCGGTTCGAGTTTGACTCGTTATGATCGATATTAATTTGAGTAGTTTTTTGTCATTACATTGTTAAAAAGAGATAAATAACTATAGATATATTTAGGCTAGACTTTACTAGTCGAGTTGATTTGCTCGAGCTCAACTAAAAAAAAATCTCTAATAGAGCTTGAACTTCAAGTGCTCGGGCAAGGCTTGAATATCAACGCCTTGATGAGGCCCACATTTCATCTCGATCAGGTTGAGGCTCTCTCTCTCTTTTTTTCTCATTTAATAAAGAAAAATACACTTGAATTTTAAGTGAATATTAGTGCATGCATTAATACACATTTGGGCTTGGACAACTGTGAAAAATGACCTTGGAGAGCGGTTATAACCGCTCTCCAAGTAACTGACCTTGGATAGTGGTTATAACCGCTCTCCAAGTAACAGCTGTCCAAGCTTGGACAGCTGATAAAAAACTGTTGTCCAAGAACAAGACTTGGACAAATGGTTTTGAACCGCCGCAAGAAGATTAAGATTAGACAAAGATGATTTTCAACCGCCCAAATTCTTCCCTTTGACAAATTTGTTTTCAACCATTGCTAATATATATTTTTTTTTTTTAAAATGATTTTTAGGCACGACCCACCAAGATCTCATTTTTAGGCCCGATACCGTTGAAAAAAATGACATTGGAGAGCGGTTATAACCGCTCTCCAAAATCGACCTTGGAGAGTGGTTATAACCGCTTCTAAAATGAATCTGTTGTCCAAGCTTGGACAAATTGATAAAAACCGTTGTCCAAGAAATCCGTTGACAAATGGTTTTGAACCGAAATTAGACAACATGTTTTCAACTTGGACAATTCATTTTTATAAGATCTCACCATAAGCCCACCAAGTCTCCCAATTAATTGAGGCAATTATTCGCTCCCATGGGGGACCGATCATCTCATATATAAGCCACCAAGTCTCCCAATTAATTGAGGCAATTATTCGCCCCCCATAGGACCAACAACGGGACCTTAGGCGCCTGACGAGGATCAATTCCGCTCGGGCACTTGCTTTCTTGCGTTTACTTAATGAAATTAATTCTATATGTTCTAAAAATTGTTTTTTCTTATAATTTTTTTTAAAATTCTTTATTTCAATTATCTTATTTATTAATTCAATCACATTTTTATATAAATTTAAATTTAAATTAAATTAAAATTATATTTTTTACTTGTACTTTTTTTTAACTACCTTTCTTTTAAACTTGTAATACTTTCCTTCTAAACAATTAATACTTTTCTATCAAAATAAATAATATTTTTCTTTAAACAAGTAATACTTTTTCATCTAAAAAAAGTAATACTTTTCTTTAAACAAGTTATACCTTTCTATCTAAACAAGTAATACTTTTATATTTAAACAAGTAATACTTTTCTATCTAAACAAATAATACTTTTCTATTTAAACAAGCAATACTTTTCTATCTAAATAAGTAATATTTTTCTTTAAACAAGTAATACTTTTTCATCTAAACAAGTAATATTTTTCTTTAAACAAGTTATACCTTTCTATCTAAACAAGTAATACTTTTCTATTTAAACAAGTAATACTTTTCTATTTAAACAAGTAATAGTACTTTTCTATCTAAATAAGTAATACTTAGACAAAATTGAATTAATTTATAAGAATATTAAATATTATAGGTATTAATTTATATGAATTAATAGTGATACAAGTTCGTAAGTGTAATATTATGAATTTTATAATATGAACAAGTTTTACATAAGGGTTTGTGTTAATCTCATTATATAAGACGAATATTAAAAATAAATAACACGAGAATTTAAAGAATAAAATATTTGAATTGTACATAAAAAGAATTTACAAAAACAAAAAAATAAAACAAAAAATACAAGCTTTACAAAAAAAAAAAAAAAATTCACTTGGAGAGCTATGAACCGCTCTCCAAGTTTTATTTCGACAATGTTCAAAGCCGCTCTCCAAGTACACTTTTGATCAATTTATGAATCGTTGTCTAAGCTTTGATCTTGGACAATGGTTTTTAACCACCGTTTTTTTTTTTAATAGAACCGCTCTCCAAGGAACCACTTGGAGAGCTATTCAAAAAGGGTTTGTCCAAGTGGAGCTCTCCAAGCTCAAATGTGTAGTAGTGATGCAAATTCGAAAGAATTGAAAACTAGCTGATCATATATACGTGAAATATGTGTGTTTGTATGTGAGTGTGTATTTCACGAACCGAGTCAAACAAATTTAATTTCTCAAAATATTTGCTCAAAGGAAAAGCATGAAAACTCGCTCCAAGGTTAAGATTACTATAAGGGCAAATATGTATTATTGTAAGAAAAAAATATGTGTTACAGTAAGAGCAAGTAACACATACTTGCCCTTTTCAGTAGACATATTTGTTTTATAGTAACACGTGTAATGTATTGAAAATTGTGTTACTATATGAACACAAAGACATTACTGTAAAGAGAAATGTATATTATTGTATGAATGAATAAAACAACACTCGCTTTGTTTCATTTGTTTTCCCTTTTTTTTGTCCGCTTCTCCATCTGGCTGAGCCATATTTCACGATCAATTGTATTAAAGAGAATATAAACACGAGATTTAACACTATATAATTAAATTACAATAGAGGATTCTCACTAGTGATAATCACCATGCTGATGCAGAATTATTTATCGCCTCTTCATCCTACCATATATATTACGAATTTTATTTTAATAATTATTCTAATTAATATCGTTGATTTATTTTCATTATTACATTGATCCCATTTTTTGGGAGCAAGTTAGGATCTGCACTTTATTTATTATAAATAGGAGTAAGCTGAATCGTTAATGTTAGACAATTTTTTAGATTAATAATATAAACCTTTAAATTTTATATGAATCTCATTGAGACTTAGTCTTGCCCCTGCAGAGCGTAAGAACACCCTGCATCACAGGGACCATGGTTATTAAGAAAAAGGGGCCACCATATTCTTTGTCTATAAATGGAATCCATTGTTTATATGTTGTTTGTTGTTGCACTAGGGAAAATTACTAATATGTATAAAATTTGAGATTAATTTATTAATAGATACAAAATAGATTGCGTATGTAGTTAAAGTTGCACACAGAAATATTAATATACATATATATGTGCAACCATTTTATACATATTATTATATTGTAATTTTAAAATGTACATATCAATAAATCTCCTGTTTCATTATACTAGCTAGTTGCGGAAGTTTAGTTAAAGGGAACAATTTTATTCAAACAAGCAACTATTAATACGATCAAATAGCTAGCGGTGAGGCAATAAGCAGCTGGAGGTCACTTCAACATAATTTATGTTATGTAACACCTAAAATATGTTCTTAATAGCTGTAATCTGTTACTATAGCAAATAAGCAACACTTTTAAGGGTGTTGCAATTGCTAATAGTTCCCTGGGATCGAACCTTGGACCTTAAGACCAAACAACCTAACACTTACCAACTAGGCTACTCAATAATATTTTACACATTTTGGATATTAACTATACTTAAATACGTTTTTTTCATTTTTTATTTGGTTTTTCTTTTTCTTTTACTTTCTTTTTTATTTGGATATAATTTCACGTTAATTTGATGGTCCGAAAAAATTTTCACCTATTATTAAAATAATTTAAAAAATAGTATTTTATGTAATATTTTTAAATAAAGTATAATATAAATTTTTTTTTTATAATAAAAATAAATATTTTCCGGTAAGGAAAAAAAAGATAATTTTATTATGTAATAAAATTTAAATGATGTGAACATAATTTTTTTAAATATTATACTTATAATAATAATTATAAAAATATTTTATGTATTATTTACTAGGATAATATATAACATAATAAATTATTTTTCATAAGAAATTTACATAAATGTAATGCATATATTATATTTTAAATATATTAATTATATGTATTATAAATAAAGTATATTTATTTAAATAGTTATTATAAAGTGTTATTAAAATATGATACATTACTGGAAGTGTTACTTAAAATGTTACTTATGTTAAAGTGTTACTTAAAAAGTGTTACATTTGTTAAAGTATTACCTAAGAAGTGTTACGTATGTGAAAGTGTTACCTAATAAGTGTTACCTATGTAAAAGTGTTACCTAATAAGTGTTACTTATTTAAAAGTGTTACATATTAATAAAATGTTACATAAGATGTTACATAATGTATAAATTGTAATAGTATTACCATAATGTGTTGCATAAAATAAATGTGTTACAATAAAATGTTACATAAGGTCAATTATATTGTAGTGGGTGTGCCCTCTCATATTAGGACTTAGGTAGCATTGAGGTTGAAATGTTGCAGCAATAAATATCTAAGAATCCTTTTCATCCACTTGCCATCTCTTTCAGTATTAAAAGTTGCAATTATTCCTAAAAACAAAAAAAAAAAAAGATATTAAGAATAATACTTAACATCAATTTGCTTCGTAATACTTAATATCAATTTGCAACCAAAAAAAAAGATGTTAAGAATAATACTTAATATCAATTTGCAACCAGTATTCTATATGGTAATTTTTTCAACTTGCAACCTGTGTAATATTTTTAACCAGTTTCAACATTATTATATGAAATTGAATGTTCTTAGATATTTCGATGATGACACATACTAAATTTTCAGTTTAATATTGGATATATGTACGTATGAATCATAATTAATTTATAAGAATAATATAGTACATTTTGTAATAAAACAAAATATAGTATTACTAAATAAAGTTCAATTATAAATATAATTTAAAACTAAAAGTACCTTCATCAAATTTTCTCATGCATAAAAGAAATTTTAAGAAATAGAGTCGGAAGTACTAAAATGTAAAAAAAAATAAAAAGAAATGCATAAAATTTTTTTTTAAGAAGAAAAGACACTTACGAGGGATTGATCTCAGAATCTAAGACTTATAAAATTAAAAGACAAACCTTCCAATTAAGCTATATACTCTTTCAAATAGGCTATATACTTTGGTATATATAAAATAAAAAATATATTAATTGTGGGCCTGGGCGGACAGTGGCCCTATGCGGTGGCACGGCCTATACATGCCCATGGCCGGCTCTATCGGTAATTTGTGAAAGAATTTCATCTCATATTTAAAAATTTGAACTTGTAAAGAAACGTAAAATTAATTATTTTATAGTATTTCTCTAGTAGAGTTAAACAGACTGAAATTATTTATATCATATACTACTAGTAATAAATTTATAAAGTGGGGAGTGGATCCCTGGATCCCCGGCAGTGCAGTTAACTGTGCAAGGGATCCCTTTCATATAAAGTGTTGATATTTACAAACAATAGTACTAATGATATACGGTGAAGCTGGTGCACATAATACCTTCTCTGATCCCGAAATTATTCTTATATTTTTATCATACTAGTAGTAATAAATTTATATATAGTCAGTTAAATGGAATCTCTATTTTGAAAAAGTTGATGAGGGGGATATCATGGGGGCCGGTCCTAAATACAAATGGAAGAGTCCTGCCCCATCATACTGGTCCAATCCAGTCATATGGAAGCAATATTTGAGGACCACAAATTTTGAAGAATAAAGTTTTATCCGAAGAAATTCCCAAATAGTTGAATCAGCTAACTTGCATTTAGAAAGAAAGGAGGAAGGTGATCCTGTAGAGATGAAAATGTTCCAAAAGATAAGGAGATCAGATATAGACCTATTAAAAGTCTAGGAACAAACTTTTTGTGTAGGGGACATATGCTCAACTGATTTGACATTAGCTCTTTGCCAGTTCATATATATTTGACTCCTAAATTAGTGACAATGAGATTAAATTTTTCGTACTCCTCTAATTTTGTATCATTTTAAAATTAATTTCGATTTTTTTGATTTTTTAATTTTGATCATGTAAATTTTTTAATTTTTTAAATTAGTCATTTCACCTGTTGCAACAGGTTAAAAAACATGTGAACACTACATATGTAATTATTTTATTTTTCTCTTTAATTTTGATGCGTCACTTGAACTTTTTAAATCCTAATAATTTAGGTTGGATTTTAGATCGTGTTTAAAACATTTGTATATCAAAAGACAAAGCGAATCAGATCGATTTACTGGGTCTAAACTGGCCCGAAAATAAAATAAATAAATCAATAAACATAGAAAACCACTTTCTCTTCTTAAAAAAATACAAAAATAAATCCCGACACAAATTATTTAGATTAAATAAGTATAGGTTGCATTTCGAAATTAAAATAAAATATAAAATAATTACATAGGTGACGATTGTCTATTTGGTAACTAGCTACAACAGATTAAAGAACCAATTTCAAATTTTTTGTGCTAATTAAGAAGTTCTTTACCCTTCTGGCATGTTGGGACATCAAGGGGTGAGAGAATTCTGTCTCATCTAAAAGCTCGAGCTTGTAGTGAGGGTTGAGAATAATCTATTTATTTAATTTCCCTCTCACTCGTGGGCCGAGTCATTGTCTGTGTTCTCTGGAGAGGAGGCCCAGCAGAGTGAACATTTTAAATGGGTGGGGTGCTTCCACGGGAATCGAACCCACAACCTGGACTCTGATACTATGAGAGAATTTTGTGTCATCTAAAAGCTCGAGCTTGTAAAAAAGGTCGAGAATAGTTTATTTACTTAATTTCCCTCAGCAAGGAGTATACTTAATTTCATTGGGACCTTCTACCCTTTGTGGTGCATTTACAATAAAAATATGCGATTTGGCCACACCATTTTGATCATATAACATATTTGGCATATCTAATATTGAACTTTCAGTGTTAATCTAAATAATGATTTTTTTTTTTACATTCCTTAAAATTTCTCCGTATTCTTTTAATATTGGACTTTTATCTCACCATAATGCAGGGAATCATGTATTCTTTTAAACCCATATAATAGGCCCTAGGCATTTCAAAATAAAATGGGTGCAACCCCCAAAATATAGTCAATTTTTTTTAATAAAGTTCTTTTTTGTCCATGATTTTAATTTTATTTTTTTTAATCAAAATAATATATTTTTTACCACTATGCTCTTATTCCTCTTTTCTTTAAATAATTGATTATTTTTTATTTCTCTCACTTTATTATATTTTACCCTTTTACCATCCTTAGATAAAATTAAAAAGTTTCACTCGCCATTTGGTCGTGCATCACGCCAAGTATTGCCTCGGTCAAATAAACAGTCGATTGCGCCAGCCCTACGTCAAATTCTGATTCAAGGTATTACTCATGTCACTTTCTCTGTGTTTCTTTCTTTCAGTTTAAAAAAGTACAAATTAAACTAATAAAATACTCATGAACACCCAATTACATAATATTGTCGGTTTCTTTATTTCTTTCACGTCACACCCTTGATCACCCAATTGTAACAATTGCAATTTAATGCTATTCTATTATTCTATTTTTTTTAAAAAAAAAAAAGTGTTTTAGGGTTTATAATATAAGGTGGTACGAGTTTAATAAAGTGTGGTACAGAGTGAATTAATAGTGATAAGTGGTTAAATAAAATGTGGTATGAGGTGAATAAATGATGGTACGAGCTTAAATAAGTGTGGTACGGAGTGAATTAATGGTGATATGTGGTTAAATAAAATGTGGTATGAGATGAATTAATGATGGTACATGCTTAAATAAGTGTGGTTTTAGTGAATTAATGGTGATACGTGGTTAAATAAAATGTGGTATGAAATAAATTAATGATGATATGGACTTAAATAAAGTGTGGTACAGAGTGAATGAATGGTGATACGTGGTTAAATAAAATGAGGTATGTGGTGAATTAATAATATGAGTTTAAATAAAATGTGGTACGAAGTGAACTAATGGTGATAAGTGTTTAAATAAAATGTGGTATAAGGTGAATTAATGATGATACAAGTTTAAATACGTGTGGTACAAGCTAAATTATTTAATCTATGAAGATTGATGTTAGTATGTAGTGGTGGTTAGTGTTCTGTATTTTTTTAATTTTCTTCAGTTTAGCGCGCTCATGTATTAGTTAGACTGGTGTTTTGGCTTAGGAGATCACTGTAATTGCTGTATCTTTTTGGCATTGAGCATGCCTTATACTCTTGCCAATTATTATATATAAGCTTTAATTGTTTGTTCAAAAAAAAAAAAAATGTTATGACTATTTCATTTTTACATATTTTTTCTTATGCATTCTTTAATTTTGCAGATATGAATGATAAGGGTATAATTATTAGAACGGGTGGATATTGGGAAGGAGATGCATATGAAGGTGGTATGACAGATTATATCATACTATCACCAACTTTCACTTTTAATGATTTAGTGAGATTGATTAACAAAATAAATCAATGCAAGTCTATTTCCAGTAAAACAAAAAAAAAAAAAAACCCATTATTCACTCTCAGGCATTTTTTCAAACACCTTGCAAGCAATTTTTTCACAATCTTACAAATTCAAAAATATTAATCACATAAACAGAACGAAAGAGAGAATGCATATGGAGAAATCTAACCACAACATTCAATTCGGAGACTTGAAATTCCCCTTATAAACTGAACATACCTTGAGAGAGAAGATGCTATCTTGAACATCGCCTGTGGTAAGTGATAGAGTCGGAGGACCGGCCGGAGTGGGAGGCCGGAGGTGAGCTCTTGATGGAGGATAAAGGCGAGAAACCGAAAAAAGGCTGGCAACAGGATTTGGAAAATTTCTCTGAGTTGAAGCGTTGAAGATACTGCACTTTCGAAAAGAATTTCTTATTCTGCTATTTTATTTTATTTAATTAATTTTAGTTTTTTAAATTATTTCATTAAGGGTATAAGGGGCAAAACAAGTATTTTTTTGGCTAGAAAAGAACAATTTATAATTTGATGATAAAAAAGAATGTTTCTTTTATCATTGGGCTATTTATAACTCTATCCCAATAAATGGAGATTCAAAACCGATGTACATTTCTACTTTTCTTTGCAAGCCCATTGTGGTACGTTGCGGAGGTGATATAGGGACATATACTGCACAAACAAAAACACAAAGATAAAAATGCTTTGTTCATTCCCACATACTACTTGTAAGAAAGAGTAATCATGATGTGCAGCGAGTCGAAATTGAATTAGAGCAGCATGCATGTAAATGCATGACCCCAACACGAAATAGGTAAATTATAATTTTTTTTTTGTTATTACGAATGTAAGAAAGATATGCAAATCCACAAATGTGAACACATAATTTAATTACGCAGTTCATTAACAATATGTCATCTATATTCACAGACTGAGAAGAGATTTTTTTTATTATTATTAATGAGAAGCGCCTAAAATACACGATGACCCTACTCGGTCAACAATAGAGGAGCTTTTTATACACCCAAACGGAGACCTATGAAATAAGCCCAAAGCACAAACGCTAGACCCAAACACAACATGCACTATATAGAGTTTAAAGTATTCCAACATTTTGTAATAACGGTCTAGTGATTGATGTGTTTTACTATTGACTTAATTAGATCATTTGGGTATGAATGTAAGGAACTAAATGCACCGTTGTAATTTCTAATTAATGTTATACAATTATCATTAAAAAGTCTTCCTTGTAAATTTGATTGCATTATCTATTCTAATGGATTTAACTGGATAATCCAAAATTCAACGAGTTAAAATCGTAAGTATAATCGACTATTTAAACCCATGATAGTAACCAAAAAACTTATAAATAAGTTCTGGTTCCTCCCCCTCAATTTTTCAAAACCGTTTGTTATAACTAGTGACGGACCCAGAAATTTTACCGAGGGGGCCCAATTTATAACATAGTGTAGCTAAATGCACTTTAAAATTTTTATATATTTTCGAAAATTATTTGGACTAAATATCTTTATATTAACAGAAATAATACATTTATATGTATATTGAAAATGTGAATTATACATATTCTTTCTCTATTTTGTTACCCCTTTCTCACCTAAAAATCAACATTTTATTTATAGAGTGTTGATTTTTACAAGGATTAGTAATAGTGGTGTACATTGAACATGATGCACATAATACTTTGTTTAAAGGAGATAGACATTAAGTATGAGATGGTTTTTATACATGATATATGGTATAATCTATAACACAAATAATATTCATCCTTCCAAAATATTAGGCGTTAATACACAATTTATTTTTCTTTCTTACTACGAGATCGCTCAAATACAGATGTATCTTAATTATAAGTGTATATATATATATAAGAAATTCAAGTGTCAAAAAGGGCCCAGGTGACCCCACCCCCCCAAGGTAGGTCCGTCACTGGTTATAACCTAATCAACAAATTTAAAGGAGGGAAACCAATTAGTGTAACTTTTTGTGAAAGAGATGGGCTATACATATATATATATATATATGATAAGGATTCTCAAATATCAAGGTTTACACTACTTTGATTCACATTGTTGAAGTATTTAAACCAGAATATATGGGCAGTATCTAAGAATCATGGCCTCATATTGCTACTTGCACCAAACTAGAATATTACGTACCTTCAACTTCTGACCATTATAACTTAGCATAGTATGTACACCCATCTTGCCCACTGTACGGACACTAGCCTTAATCTATCACTTTATAATTAAGGTTTCGATGAAGAAGCCCCAATTAACAATTCCATTTTTAATTAACTGGTTTAGATCATAAATATATATATATATATATAAACACTTATGTGCATCACATGTACCCTGCAAAACAAAGATTGTTCAATGAAAACAACTAATATTTCGGTTTTAAAAAAATTAAAAAACTTAATAGTATTTCTAAGGGAAACAAACTAATTATGTTCAACGAAAACAACTAGTATTGCTCAGGAAAAATAACTAATACTGGTATATACAAGAATTTTCTCACATATATACACATTCTAGGTTGGTTTCAGTATCTCACGAACAGAATATATGCAAAAATGCAATTTTTTCCTTTAGCAAACTCTTTTTTACCCTTTTGACTGTACAATCCATGCGCGACCACTCTATTCAAGAGTAAAAATGTTATAAAAGTGCACAACAAATACTCATTTAGTCAAAGGGGTAAAAAGAGTTTGAACTATGAAACAAGGACAAGAAAGAGTTTTTTCCTATCTTAAAACTTATAGCTTAATGCGTAGATTATTTAATTACCGAGCTCATACCGTCGAGATTTTATTCAATACATGGTCATGAGAAGAAGTAGTTACAAATAGTGAAGCCAAACAAATGTAAATAAATTTGAAATTAAATGTGGAGATTGGCAAACCAGTTCCTCAATTAATTCAAAATGTCTATCTGCGTTAAGTTTTTACAAATATGCATAGAATGAATTCTTCATAAGCATATGCACAAGTTGTGAAGCATCTACGTGGAGGATAAAAAAATGATTGGATGCATGAGATTTGTGATCGAATCTAATCCCACCTGAATACGACTTTTCAAGAATTCAGCCTACAACATTGCCTTTATATATTCCTCAACTTGTTTCCGAACATTTCAACAACACACACTCCATCATATATATTTCTTCTTTCTTCCTTCACAAAAATATATACTCCATTTGTTTCTTAATTATAAATCATATATAAGTGATGGCATCGAGCTCAATGACATCATCCCGTAGTTCATCGTGGACAGATAAGCAGAACAAGCAGTTCGAGGAGGGTTTAGCTACGTACCACACCAACACCCCCGACAGATGGCATAAAATAGCAAGAGGGGTCACTGGAAAATCGGCGGAGGAAGTGAGGAGGTATTATGAGGCTCTTGAGAGGGATATTATGAAAATTGAAAATGATCAAGTCCCAATTCCTAATTACAATGCAAGAGGATATGCTACAAGGTTTTGAAATTAGTTGTTCATCATCATAATTAGTTAATCTTCATTTCCATGCAAAATGTGGGGAAAGAAATGCAGTGCATTTATGCGTGTAACATAATTTAGCCTCTTGGATCTTGTAAACTTGATTATTAATGTATCATAATGTCAACTACTACTTTTTATAGAAATCATGGATGCTTATTGAGTTTTTATTCTAATTCTACAAATTTAAGCGTAAATTTAATTTGGGTATACTAGGACAGTAAAACGGAGTTTCGTGGGCAGCATCATTGTTCAGTTGTCTAAGGGTGTTTGGTTCACAAGACTGAATTGATTAGGTGTGATAGAATTGAGTGGAATTGAATAAAATTGGATTGATTGGACTGTATTTGTTTGAATCAAGATATGCGTTTCAATTGTAGGATTTGATTGAGAGATTAAATGGGATACCTATTGAAATGTTATAAGCACCCTTAAATTGAATGAAAACAATCTCACTTCATTCTTGTGAATATATTCAAACAATAGAAGAACAATTTGTAATATTATATTTGTGATATGTTCTATTCACCAGAGATTGACATATCCATCCATTGAGGGATTTAGAGAAATTTCATTTTACGTCCTGTAAGTTTGGTTCATTTCAAAATTAATTCTTTATATTTCTGCTTTATCATTTTTGGTCCTAGGTGTACGTTTTTCGTCCTTCCTTTTTTTTGTCCAATTTTAGTCCTTTATGTTTATTTTAATTAACAAATCTATAAATTCTGTAAATTATATATAACCAATCTATAAACTAAAATCATGTAAATTAAAAATTCAACAAATAAAATATTAATTTTTAACCAATTAAAATTATTAAAATACTAAAAATTATGATTAAATTAATAAATAAAAAAAACTATAAACTGTTAATAAATCCTGAAAAAAGTTATTAATTAAAAAATAAATATAATAAAAGATGAAATTTTTTAAATATATTCTAAAGAATGAAAAAGTTTAAAATTATTTATTATATTTATAAAATCTTATCAAACTAACAAATTTTGATTAATATTCTGATTTTATCTATCATTTTCACAAAATTTCAGATTTTTATTTTTCTTTGGAAAAATTAAAGATTTTAAGTAAATATTTTTGGAATTTTAAATAAAAAATATATCTTTTTGGCATTTTTCAAGTAGAGCATATGTTATTTTAAACTTGGGGGACTTTCAGATTATCTAAAATTGGGTGTATTTCAGAATTTATAATTTTTAAGAATCTAATTAATTTTCAGAATTTATTTAATAATTTTCATATTTTATTTTATTATTTTTTAATTTATTATTTTTTTTTAGAATTTACTGATATAATCTTAATTTTCAGTTTTAAGAATTTTCATATCTTATTTGGATAAAATTTTATTTTTCAGATTTTCTGAATTTTAATTTTCATATTAATATGGTGTATTTTTACAGAATTTTTAATTTAAAGATTTGTTAAAACAAATAAACATAAAGGACCAAAATTGGACAAAAGATGGACCAAAATTGGACAATTTGCCAGAATCCTCAAATTTTAAATTTTCCGACGAAAAAGGACCAAAATTGGTAAAAAAATGATGAAAATCGTACAGCCAAGGACAAAAAATGATAAAGCGGAAATATAAAGGATTTATTTTGTAATGGGTCAAACTTAAAGGACGTAAAATACAATTTTTCCGAGGGATTTAATACATTTTATACCCGCCAAGAATATCCAAATTCCAAAAATCAAACGATAGATTAGGTATGTTTGTTTTGAGATTTGTTTTGAGATTTGGCCAGATGGACTTAGGCCTTGTTTTGTTTACAGTGTTGGAAGATGCTTTCCGAATTTCAAATTCTAAATTCCGTTTTGTTTAACAAGATTTCGGTATAGAAAAATCCTTCAAAATTCTACTCTATAATACCTATAAGACATATCTAGTGACAGATACATACACACCAATGAATATGCAAGTGCATACCTTTTAAAAAATATATATATATATATATATATTTTTTTTTTTATATATATGATATAAAATTCACACATTTTTATCTCAATTTTTTGTTTTTACGCATTTTCATTTGTCCAAGAGAGCGGAGCAGTGTGGAGGAGTGGGAATGTGGGATGACCCGCCCATTTATTAACTCCATTAATAATTTAAAATATTAAAAAGTAAAGTGTTAAAAAATATGTTATTATTAGGAAATTTTCGTTTTTTCCTTTCTTCGCTGTCACCTTTTTCTACTTTACTCTTCAACTCCTCTATTACAATTGGTTATTTTTTCTCCCTTTCTATTTTTCAATGCAATTAAAATTGTTATTATCTTTTGATTTTAGGCAATGATTATATGATTGATATTATATAAATCAAAAAGTTATGCAGGTTTCTTAAAAAAATGGGTCTCCTGTGCACCAAGTGCACCGTGCACTTCTTGTTTTACGAACATAAGTTGCACACTTCAGCGTAATAAATTATATATTTCAGTGCAATAAGTTGTATATTTTTAAAATATACTATGTAGTGCAAGATGTACTTAGTGCATACAATACCTAGCTTCTTAAAAAGAAGAGTTTTTGTGCAAATTTTTTTACCTTTTTTTATTTCTGAATTTAATTTATTAATATTTAATAATTGTGCATACCCTCCTTAAGATTTCTGGATCCGCCACTGGACACATCTTACATTTTCCAAACATAATTTTTAATATACTATTAATCATCTATCACACACTTTTTCAGTTATTATTATTTATCAAACTAAATACTCTTTCTTCTCCCTTTTTACTTTATTATCATCATATATATAATATACACACTCTCTCTCTCTCTTTTACTATATTCTCTTTCTTCTTTTTTACAATACAAACACATCAATCATTACACAATCATTCAATCATTTCTACATTACTTTTTATAATATAATATTATTTCTATGATATACTTTTTCAAAATTATACTCTATCAAATCTTACAAAATTTACACTCCCAAACATATATAAAATACAAATACACATTTTACTTTATTCAAAATTCTTCCAAATCCTCCCTACATGATTTCAAATTCCCTCAAAAACTATAAACAAACAAGAACTTAGAGCTTTACGAACCACGTCTCATTATACTTTGAGATTCTGATATGCCTTCTTAATTATCTAATATTAGTATTAGTGGGCTTTTTAATTTAAGTTAAAGTTTTTTAATTAAGTCTAGAATAAATAAATGAGTTGTGGGCCTTATTTCTTAGGGCATAAGTTAGGGTTAGTGTTTGAATCTATTTAAATGAGGTTTCTCTAGAATTATTATTATGTTTTTATCATAGAATTGAGCAGCCGTTTGGCTTGTGGCAGAGATTTTTTCTGTGGCAGTGATTTATTTCTCTGTGACCTCTTTTGAGGATTCCTTTCTTTTTGTTTATCAGTAAAATTTAGTGTTATTTATATTAAATTCATGTCCTTTATATATCCAATTCCTATGTTCTATCAATTGGTCCGACCTGCCGACCACTTTCAACATGACACAAACTCGTGCTACGTCTGAGAAGGAGCGACTGGAATTAGTGGAGAAGTCATTGAGCGAGCTTGGGAAGGCGGTGGCTGATCAAGCCGCAACGCAGACAGAATTGTCCAAGAAGTTCGATCAACTCGCAGCAGCAATTATGGGTCGTCTCGAGGGTGGCTCCACCTCGTGCAACCAGGGCCCTCTGTTCAGCGAGTCCTCCATGGGGTACCCTTTCCCCGTGGGAGCATCGGCGGGTACGGCGGGACAAACACTGCCTCCCGGATACATAGTGGTTATAAGAAGACAATTACCCCTCTTCGATAGTTCTGATTCCTTGGCTTGGTTGGCACATGCCTGTTGGGGAATAAGTTGCACAGATCTATTCGGGGTGAATATTTAAATACAAATTTAATTCTTATAATTATTATTAGCATGAATTAATCCTATATTAATTCAAATAATAATCCAACAACATATCATGCATATAAAAATTCACGTAAAACCTACGCATGCGGAATTCTACGAGTTTACGTGAACGTACCTCTTGGGATGATAGTGATCTGGCAGATTAGACTAACCAAAAGAACTTCCCAAGTATTCCCTTAGCCATCGTTCGACTATCCGGTGGAAGGACACTTGTGAACGATTTAACAAAAGGAAAATAAATTATGTTGCACCACCTTTGTGGATTTACTAATTTTTCCAGCACATGGAATTGTACTTGGGAATGAAAGAATCATCCCCTATTTATAGAAAGCATAAGGTGGTCAATTTTTTAGGCCAAAAATAATGTGGGAAAATCTTTTCTTGATCTCCAAGAAATCTTGAATATATCTCCTATATTCTTTCTCCCATAATTATAATATTCCATAAAATCCCACCTACTCTTTTATTATGGTAATTTTCGAAAATATAGGGTACCAAGAATCCAAGATTTGGATCTTCTTGAATTTATGAGATATTCTTGTATTTCAAGAAATACATATCTTCCATAATATTTTTTCAAGAAAATCAAGAAAATCTTTCTTGCCCACTATATTTCAAAATTTTCGAAATCTTTATTATAGATAACAAAGTGGGAGATTTCTTGAATTTAATGAGATAATCTTGTATTCCAAGAATACATATCTTCATTCCATAACAAAATTCAAAGAAAATCTTTCTCTCAACTTATCCATAATTTTCAAAATTAATAGGGAAAAATAAGCAACAATATTTATTTTATTTTAATCACCTTTTTCAGTTAATGGACTATATGTTGGGCTACTCAGGGGGCCTTTAGAAGAATTAAGATTGGACCTTCTAATGGACCTTGAATATCTAATATTGAGCCACAATATTATTCAAGCCCATTAATATTAATTAATCCCACTACATAATTAATATTGCACTATTCATCTTAACCCATATTACAGTCAATATGACTCCCGGTTATTATTTCCCATGTTTAAGATTATCTAGCCCATTAATTAATTCAAGCCACTGAAATAGCTTTCCATTAATTAATATCTTTTATCCTTGGTCAAGAAACGGTTCAACATTATTATCCATACCGGAAACTAATTCCACTTGCAAGATTTGGTATGATAAAGCTTATGAACCTCCCAAGGGGGCAAATCAAACAAGCGTACTTGCACACGATTCTTCGTATTAAATCTTAGCAATCACATGTGACTAATAATATTGCCCAAGATAAAAAGTATTGAATCTCGTTGATTCTCTACCCATGATAAGTCAAAGCAATAGTTACCAATCACACGTGATCCTATTTAAGGAACGAAGATTAAGAAATAACGAACCACTGAGGTCTAATTCTTCCTTATTCAGTTCTGAAGAATTTGTCCTCCTGTAGGTCCTATTCAGTGCATCAGTCATGCACTAGTTTAATCTCTTGGTCAAGACAAGCCAATCCGAGCCTTACACTTCAACCTTTCGCGATGGGTTGTTCATTTCCATCTAGGTCGTGAATGGCGTACTTTTAGTTACAAGGGACTGTTAATTTAATCTTCTGTGATCTGGTATCACTAAATTAACTACAATGTAACACGTACGACTTATTGAACAGTTATGCAGTAAATATATGTAACATTCGATAATATTTAAAGCATCAGTGATAAACAATTTATTTCAGTAAATAAGTCCGAAATTCAGTTTTGATTATACAAAGTAAAAAGCATACTTTCTAGTATAATCCCAACAATCTCCCACTTATACTCAAAGTCTGCTTTTAAGTATACTACAACATGTCTCGTGTAGTCTGTGACATCTAATGTCACCTACACGAACCTAATAATTTATCCCACTTATACTCAAATCAGATTGGCAACGGTCTTGACACCCATTCCTTCCACATGTCTCTCGAATGTATTCAGAGGCAGACCCTTTGTGAATGGATTAGCTAGGTTGTCTTTCGACGCGATCTATACCACCTCTATATCTCCTCTCTTAACGATTTCTCGTATAAGATGTCTTTCCTCCAGTGTGCTTGTTTGACTCGTGGACTCTTGGTTCCCTTGAATTTGCAACTGCCCCTAACAAATATTGTTAGACAAATTCGGAACTCCATCCAAGTCCACTAAGAAGGTCTAGAGCCAAATCGGTTCTTTCACTGCTTCACAAGCAGCTACTTACCCGACTTCCATGGTTGAGTCAGTGATGCATTTCTGCTTCACACTTGTCCATTTGATGGCTACACTTCCCAAATGGAAACACACGAACTGAGGCAGATAGTTTCTGGAATCTAAGTCTGATTGGAAATCCGAGTCCGTGTAGCCAATGGAGATTGGACTATCTGACTGATAAATCAACATTCTATCCCGAGTTCTTTTCAAATACTTCAGAATGTTTTTAACTATCGTCCAATGCTCTTTTCCCGGTTACTTTGATATCTAGCCACCATGCCAATGGCAAAGCAGATATCCGGTCTCATACACAACATTGCATACATAAGGCTTCCGACAGCCGAAGCATAAGGAATACCTCTTATGTCATCTATCTCCTTTTGCGTCTTAGGGGACATTTGCTTGGATAGATGAATTCCATGCCTGAAAGGTACGAAGCCTTTCTTGGAATCTTGCATGCCGAATCGTTTCAAGACAGTGTCTATGTATGAAGCTTGCGATAAGCCTATCATCATTTTCTTGCGATCTCGAGTGATCTTGATCCCAAGGATGTGTCCGGCTTCCCCTAAGTCTTTCATATCAAACTGTTTTGAAAGCCATGCCCTTACGTCGATAACACCTTTACATCGTTCCCGATGATCGAAATGTCATCTACGATAGTACTAAGAATACCAATGCGCTTCCGACACGCTTTTTATACACACAACTTTCAAACTCGTTTTGATCGAACCCATAAGACTTTATAACATGATCAAAACATTGGTTCCAAGCTCTGGATGCCTGTTTGAGTCCGTAAATGGACTTCATGAGCTTACAAAATAGGTGTTCTTGGCCTTTTTCAATGAAGCCTTGGGGTTGTTGCATATAGATCTCCTCATCAAGACTTCCTTTAAGGAAAGCTGTCTTGACATCCATTTGCCAGATTTCTAAGTCGAAATGCGCAGCAATCGATAAGAGAATACGGATAGACTTGAGCATGGCTACTGGCGAAAAAGTTTCCTCATAATCGATCCCTTCTTTCTGAGTATAACCTTTAGCCACTAGTCTTGCTTTGAAGGTTTCAACCTTCCCGTCCGGTCCTCTTTTTCTCTTATATACCCACTTGCATCCAATGGGTTTGACCCCATTAAGTGGTTCGACTAGCTCCCACACTCTGTTATGAAACACTTAACCTATTTCGGTTTTTCATTCTTTGTTTTGCCAAGAATCAGATCCTTGTCTTGGAGTGCCTCGTCATATGTCCATGGGTCTGATTCGTCTTGTCCGGGAATCAAGTCCGAGGACTCTCCTATTCCCATGAATCTCTCGGTGTCTTACAACCCTCCCACTACAGACGAGGCTCGGTTGTGAAAGTGTGTCGCTTCGGTATATCATTTAGTACAGTTGGCATTGAGGTTTGCCCTCTTAGCTCATTTAAGGTAATCTCACTTCTGGGTCTTCTTTCGTTCATATAGTCTTCTTCCAAAAATCTAAAGTGGGTGCTAATGACCACCTTTTGATCTTCGGGACCATAGAACATACACCCTTTTGTTCCCTCGGGGTATCCTACAAACAACCTTAATTACGATCGAGGATCCAATTTACTGGCTTCCTTGTCCAACACGTAGGGCCTGACACCCCAAATTCTCATGTGTCTCATACTAGGCTTGCGCCCCGGTCCACAATTCTTTGGGAGTTTTGGGAACCGATTTGGATGGCACCAAGTTCGTAATGTAAGCTGCTTTTTTCAAGGCATGACCCCGAGCGACTTGGGAAGATCCGCATAACTCATCATAGATCTAACCATTTCCAAAAGAGTTCGTTTCTTTTCTCTCTGCAACCCCGTTTTGTTGAGGGGTTCCGGGTGCAGTGAGCTGGGATGCAATCCCTTCATCAGATTAGTAGTTCAAAAACTCATCGCTGAGGTATTCGCCTCCACGATTAGATCGTAGAGACTTGATCGTTTTCCCCTATGATTCTCTGCTTGAGCCTTAAATTCTTTGAATTTCTCAAAGGTCTCAGATTTATGCTTCATAAGGAAAATATAACCGTACCTTGAGTAATCATCAATAAAAGTGACAAAATACTCATAACCTCCTCTTGCTTTGGTTGACATTGGACCACATACATCTGTGAAGCGATCTCTAACACTTCTTTGGCTCTATTCCCTTGGCTCCAAATGCCCTCTTGGTCATTTTACCTCCAAACATGATTCGCGGGTTGGAATTGGTTCAACTTGGAGAAGCTCCATGAACCGCTCTTTTACCAACCTTTGGATCCTCTTTGGATTTATATGACCTAATCTTAGATGCCAAAGAAGTGTCTCGTTCTCACGATGAATGAACGCTTTTCTCGGAAAACAGTTGATGTGTTATAGGATGCATTTAAGTGAGTGGTGTGCCACGATTAATTGTATAGAGATTATTCGACAACGTTCCATGACAGATAAATTTATCAAAATGAGAAATGGTAACAACTTTATTAAAAGTAACCGAATATCCATCATGAAAAAGTTTAGAAACTGAAATTAAATTCTTTCTAAAACTTGGAACGTAAAGAACATCTCTAAGAATTAAAACTCTGTCTTCAAAAGACAGGTGCACTTCTCCCACTGCTTCAGCTGCCACTCTCGTAGCATCGCCCAGTGTGATGAGGATCTCACTTCCACTTAGTTGCGGTCCGCTGAACCCCAGAATGTGAAACAAACATGATCAGTGGATCCCGTATCCACCACCCATAAATGGGAGGCATACGCCGCTAAACAAGTTTCAACAACTAGTGCGTGAGAATTACCTTTCCTTCCTCTCCTTTTGGGATTGGAACAGGCTGACCTCCAATGTCCTTTCTCCCAGCAATTAAAACATATTCCTTTTGGTCCTTTCTTGACACCCAAACAAATTAACCGCCTTTTTTCTCACTTTTCTTAGTGATGAGTTTGCGTTGGTTCTGACCACTTTCCTTTTCTTGAGACTTGCCTTCCACTGGCCTAGATCTCGAGAAAAGACTTTTGGTCACCAATGCTTCGTCTTTCTTTCCTAAATGCTTCTCTACTTTCTCCAAGGCTTCTTGTAGGATATCCATAGTAAACATGTGATCACTCATCACAAAACTACAGTAAAATCCATCGAAGCTCCTTGGCAGAGTTAGCAACAGAAATTCAATTTGGGCCTCATCACAATACTTAGTTCCGAGATAAGCCAGTTTTTGAAAATGGTGTTTGACTCTGAGAACATGCTCCCTTATAAGTGTTCCCTCAGCCATCTTTAGCCTAGCCACGTCGTCATTTTTAAACTGATTGATCATGCGGTCTTTTGTTAAAAACATTTCTTCAAGACTTTGCATAATTTCCGCAGGAGACTCAACACCTTCATGAATGTGTCTCAAATCATCAGACAGTGAAGTCAAGATTACACGTTTCATGGGTTCATTGGACTGCTCCCAAATATTATACTCATGTCTCTCCGTGTCAGGTGATTCATCAATAGGCTTACGTGGTTTGGGTACATCAAGAATCCAATAATGTTTTTGTGCAGGTAGGACAAAACTCATATTTCATTTCCAAACATTATAGTTTTCGCCAGTTAATTGGTGTTCTTTGAGTGTATATAACAGTGGATTAAAAGGTTGCGACATGATGAACTGAAATAAATAATAATATGCATAAGCACAAATATATCACAAGGTTTGATCACATGCATCACATTAAAATCTCAAAAAAAAAATATGAACATGCATCAGCCAACATCTCAAAACAGTTTAAATAAGCCATGTGGGGTGGGTCATTATTTAAACACATTTAAGCAGGTTACAAACAAGAACAGTTACAAACCTTTAATATCCAGATTAATAGTTGGCTCCCACTTGACCAATATAAAATTGACAGGGACTTCGGGGAAGTATATGCATATCAATTTTATACCTAAGTAATAACCATGATTAAATACAAGATTATTATTTCGTTTTGAACGAGCCTCGTGGGGAGGGTCATCGTATCCACTAGTAATAACCCACAATCATCCATTTGGAATTCAGTCATGTGAAAGCTATCTTATGACCGTCCCGTGGGGGGAATTTCTCCAAAAGAATTCACAAATAAATAAATCATGGAGGTCAAAATTAATTCAATTTTATTATCTGGAATAAAATTGTCAATTAATTATTTAAACATACTTAGTAATTTTGAAGATTAGATTTTTCATTTGGGCAACTCTCATGCAAACAAATTTAAACAAATTAAATAAAGCATAAGATAGCACAAAATAAATCAAGCAAAACAGAAAAATAAACATATTGGGCACAAATTATCCAATTGTCATGGTTTAATTTTTCTTGGCTTGATCTTGAAAGAAACACCGCCTTGAATTTCTCCCACTCGATCGTCTCTAAAAAGATACTCCGTCTCGAACGCCACGCCAAAATATTTCGCGGCAATGATGCACGCTTCATCCGCCGACCACTTGGCGGAGTTCACCTCTCGGCGGGCCTTCAGCGCGTCGCCCGATCAGCGCCTCGCAGACGCCTCGGCGGTCCGACACTTCTCGGCGACGCGGAATCACGCAGATCCGGCTCGCATCCGCCACAAGATCGCATCGTATCGATGCATGCTCACCGGCCGTGCCTCACCCACGGTTCTCGGCACAAGACGTCCCAAGACGCGCCCGTCGCGCCATCCGCCTCCATCCGCTGGTCGCTCGGGCCACAAGTGCGGGTGCGCTTGCGCCCGCCCGTGCGGGCGGTTGCTCAGATCTCTCGGCCTCGCCCGCCAAGCCCGTCGTGCTGCTGCAAGCGTCCGTGTCCGCACGCGATGCCTCCTTGGCATGTTTCATGAGACGACGCCGCCGCTACGCCGGTTACGATTTTGTCCTTTAATTCTTCGTCTCCGTCCTCATTTTCGATCCGGTTACAATTTATTTACAAAAAATAAATAAACCTAGATCTAGACTAGTCTATTACATTGATCAAATCAAACAAATCCTAATCTACTCGTGGATTTTCTCACGAGGCAAAACGAATCCGAACGAATCGAATTAAAAACCACAATTTATATGCATGCATAAATAAACACATTAAATTCCATGACAATTGGATACCTGCAAAATAGATCTAGCAATTCTACTATCCAATTTCAAATTTAATGTCAATGAATTAAATTACAATTTAAAAAATTCAGTGCCCGAAACCGTGGCTCTGATACCAGTTGTTGGGGAAAAAGTTGCACAGATCTATTCGGGGTGAATATTTAAATACAAATTTAATTCTTATAATTATTATTAGCATGAATTAATCCTATATTAATTCAAATAATAATCCAACAACATATCATGCATATAAAAATTCACGTAAAACCTACGCATGCGGAATTCTACGAGTTTACGTGAACGTACCTCTTGGGATGACAGTGATCTGGCAGATTAGACTAACCAAAAGAACTTCCCAAGTATTCCCTTAGCCCTCGTTCGACTATCCGGTGGAAGGACACTTGTGAACGATTTAACAAAAGGAAAATAAATTATGTTGCACCACCTTTGTGGATTTACTAATTTTTCCAGCACATGGAATTGTACTTGAGAATGAAAGAATCATCCCCTATTTATAGAGCATAAGGTGGTCGAATTTTTAGGCCAAAAATAATGTGGGAAAATCTTTTCTTGATCTCCAAGAAATCTTGAATATATCTCCTATATTCTTTCTCCCATAATTATAATATTCCATAAAATCCCACCGATTCTTTTATTATGGTAATTTTAAAAAATATAGGGTACCAAGAATCCAAGATTTGGATCTTCTTGAATTTATGAGATATTCTTGTATTTCAAGAAATACATATCTTCCATAATATATTTTCAAGAAAATCAAGAAAATCTTTCTTGCCCACTATATTTCAAAATTTTCGAAATCTTTATTGTAGATAACCAAGTGGGAGATTTCTTGAATTTAATGAGATAATCTTGTATTCCAAGAATACATATCTTCATTCCATAAAAAAATTCAAAGAAAATCTTTCTCCCAACTTATCCATAATTTTCGAAATTAATAGGGAAAAATAAGCAACAATATTTATTTTATTTTAATCACATTTTTCAGTTAATGGACTATATGTTGGGCTACTCAGGGGGCCTTTAGGAGAATTAAGATTGAACCTTCTAATGGACCTTGAATATCTAATATTGAGCCACAATATTATTCAAGCCCATAAATATTAATTAATCCCACTACATAATTAATATTGTGTTATCCATCTTAACCCATATTACAGTCAATATGACTCCCGGTTATTATTTCCCATGTTTAAGATTATCTAGCCCATTAATTAATTCAAGCCACTGAAATAGCTTTCCATTAATTAATATCTTTTATCCTTGGTCAATGAACGGTTCAACATTATTATCCATACCGGAAACTAATTCCACTTGCAAGATTTGGTATGATAAAGCTTATGAACCTCCCAAGGGGGCAAATCAAACAAGCGTACTTGCACACGATTCTTCGTATTAAATCTTAGCAATCACATGTGACTAATAATATTGTCCAAGATAAAAAGTATTGAATCTCGTTGATGCTCTACCCATGATAAGTCAAAGCAATAGTTACCAATCACACGTGATCCTATTTAAGGAACGAAGATTAAGAAATAACGAACCACTGAGGTCTAATTCTTCCTTATTCAGTTCTGAAGAATTTGTCCTCTTGTAGGTCATATTCAGTGCATCAGTGATGCACTAGTATAATCTCTTGGTCAAGACAAGCCAATCTGAGCCTTACACTTCAACCTTTCGCGATGGGTTGTTCATTTCCATCTAGGTCGTGAATGACGTACTTTTAGTTACAAGGGACTGTTAATTTAATCTTGTTGGTCCCGGTGGGAAAACCTATTATGCGCGTGCGAAAGCAAGACGTTTGATTTCGGTGCATATAAAACAGGGATGAGGGCAGAGTGCTTCAATTTTTTTTTTTAACTTTTGAGCTCATGTGTGTGCTTTGCTTATAAACGAATGCGTATGACAAGTATAAACATAAAGCAGTAAACAACACAGCAATATATAGTGGTTCGGACAACCACCCTACATCCACTCTCCTCTCTCTGGGAAATTCCTTCAAACGGACTTATCACCCTCCACGGGATTGCCAATAGATATTTACCAAGCTCACACTTTCGGCGGACTTATAACCCTCTCTCGGGTTCGCCTCGGGACTTATCACCCTCCACGGGATTGCCTCTGAGATGTTTAACGAGTTCACACTCCATCGGGACTTATCACCCTCACTCGGGTTTGCCTAACAACTACCTCACTTCACCACTTTGGGTTTGGGTTTTGGTGTTGTCTCCAACTATGGTGAGATTTTCCCTTACAATGGTTTAGCCTCAATGCTAAGGTTGGGAAAAATCTCTCAAAGCTTATGATACATCGTGGGTTGCTTAGATTGGGTTCTAGAACACTCTTTGAATATATTCAGATATCTATAGGCTTGTGTTCTAGGGTGGGAATGCTTTAGGCTATAACACTCTTTGGCTCAGTAGCATTGTTGCTTATCTTTTTAGCACTTCCACACAATAATCGATAATGAAGGAAGAACTTGTATTTATAGTGTGGATTTGAATGTTACCGTTGGAGAGAGTCACATTCAAATCCATACTATTCTTTATGAAGTTCTGCAGACTTTTCTGGTGGTTGTCTTCCTCTCGTTGGTCCACGTCCACCGGATTCCAACGGCTATATTCCTCGACTTGATTGCCTCGGAACATTCGGGATATCTTGAGCATTCAAGATATTCTTGAAGTCTTGATAATTCTTGTGCCTTCAGATATTTCTCTCGAGTCTTGAGTTCTCTGAACCTTGATTTTCTCTCGAGCCTTGATTTCTCGAGTCTTGAGTTCTCGATATCCCTCTTGAGTCTTGATAAAAACTAACTTTGTTCTATATCTGCCGACTATACACTGCGATAATATCCTGAACACTCTAAAACCGAATCTGATTCATCTATCAAGATTATCCCGAACATGTCATACTCGGGGTTTTTGGGATCTAATCAAAATCATATAATCTTTTATTAAATTCATCTCCCAACAATTTCCCCCTTTTGATGATGCAAAAAACCTATCTTGTTTACAAACATATAACCTATACTCGGGTTTTGAGTTTTTCCTATTACAAGAAAAGGTAAATCTCCAATCAATTTAAAAACATTCAACAAATTTCTTTAGTAATGAATCTTTTCTAAATAGATCATTACTAAATACTTAAGCAGTTTCTTATAGCATCATATAGTTTACCTTATATATGAGAATATAATCAGATCAGAGACATTCAATCAGGCATATCTAAATAAAAGACAAAAAAGATAATGAGGTATTATCTTTGAGCATAAAGATAAAAGTTTCATTGATTGTATGTTATCAGTTACAAATTACAATGAACTTTATTGAAGAAAATAAAGACACAAACATAAAGAATTACAAGTCTTGATCTTGGTCTCCATCTTACATCTTCTCCTTTCGACTCCTCATTCCTCTTCTTCTACGGACTTTGTCCGATCAGCATATCTTGATACTCATCTTTGACCGAGTTCGATTTCTTCTGATTTCGACATCCCGACCCTCAGGTCTCTTGACCTATACTGAGTCTCAATCCACTTTATTTACTGATCCTTCAGTATTCCTTTTCACTCATGCTATCTGATTTCCTTCTTGATCTAATCAGTTCGACTGATTAGATCAATCACTTCTTTAGATCAACATATCAGAATAGCATCAGGTCATCATATCAGGTTAGCATATCAGGTTTATCATATCTGATCTCGATCACGTCGATCTTGATCGGTCTCTTTTCGCTTATCTTATGATTTGCAACCTTTTTTGATTTCTTTGGCTTTAGCTTTTCTTCATTTCGATTACGATTCTTCGTGAGTTCACTCACTAAACTCATCTACCTCATCGATTTTGATCAGTCTTGTCTGCAGCCTCGTCTGATCTCAATCATTTACTTTTGATTCCGTGAGTTCCCCCTCAAGTTGAAGTTCCCTTTTCAACTGATATAGACCGATATATCTGATTCGGTGAAGTTTTCAAGCTCAGCTGATTTTCTTCATTTGATCGACTTTGTATGTAATCGATTTTTGTTGACCTAATCGATTCTTCTCGATTAAGACAATTCTTGGAAAATGTTCTTTGCGAAACTTAGTCTAGAGTAGTAGACTCTCTTCCCTAAGTTGGTGCGATTTGACATGCGTAGATATCGCCTAATACACTCGATATGTCAATCCGTAGTAACTTTATCCAATTATCGGTCGCGTGATTTCTACATTTGTCCTTGTGATGCAATTTTTTTTTTTTTTTTTAAATAGGCTTTGAGAACTCAAATTTGCATCCGCACCCTTGCTTGGCCTCTATAAATTGGACCAATGTTTTACACAACATAACTCATTCACCATACATATCTTCTTCAGAGAATCATGTATCCTGGTGAACCCTTGTTTCGGTGAGACTTCCGTGAAACACTTTTACCCCTTTTTCCATGATTTCATCTACTCAAATCAACTCTGTTCATCCCTTATTGTTTTTTTCATCATCGCTAACGATTTCACATACGATCGTTGCAAAGCTTCTCTTTCACCATGGTGGCGGTTCTCAATGTTGCTAAACCGAGAAGACACTTCTCCTAACCGTATGCACCTTGTGTGTCTATCGTTATGACGTGACTACCATCAATGACTTAGTCTCTAAAATGAACGTGAGTTTGATATACGATCTTAATCGATAATGATTGATCTTCGTATATCAAACTCACCCTTTAACTGTTTGGGAGCGCCTTTTTGCTCCTCCTAGGGGCTCTGGCTTAAAAATCCTATTAATGCCGCTCTCACTCCCTTGGAGAGTCCATCGGTTCTTGGCATAGGATTACCTTTTTCAAGCCTCCCTCACCCTTTAAGTGGGGAAAATGAGAGCATCGATTTAAAATCTCTCTTTTCCTCCTCTTAATCACCCCCCTTAGATCGGGTTTGGGTTTGGATGAAGGTTTAGGGATATGGCTTAAGGGTTTAGGGTTTAGAGTTATGTATTGACCTCCGTGTTTTCTTGCATTTGTAACTTGTAATGTAACCTGACCTTCGGGTCTTTATCAATGAAAAGTTCTATTATTCCATTGTTGTGTAAAACTTTCCTGTTTCCTTGGTACCGCTTGTTGATATCAGATCAGAGATAGGTTTTAAAAAGAAAGATCTGCTTTCGGTAGTAAAACATTGAAAAAGTAATCTTTTGAGCACCGCTTTGATACCACTTGTTGGTCCCGGGAAAACCTATTATCTTGCGTCAAAAGAAGCAAGACGCGTTTGATTTCGTGCATATAAAAAAGGATGAGGAGGGCGAGTGCTCCAATTTTTTTTTTTTAACTTTTGAGCTCATGTGTGTGCTTTGCTTATAAACGAATGCGTATGACAAGTATAAACATAAAGCAAAGAACAACACAAAGAATATATAGTGGTTCGGACAACCATCCTACATCCACTCTCCTCTCTAGGAAATTCCTTCAAACGGGACTTATCACCCTCCACGGGATTGCCAATAGATATTTACCGAGCTCACACTAGAATCGGACTTATAACCCTCTCTCGGGTTCGCCTCGGGACTTATCACCCTCCACGGGATTGCCTACAGATGTTTAACGAGTTCACACTCCATCGGGACTTATCACCCTCACTCGGGTTTGCCTAACAACTACCTCACTTCACCAATGGGTTTGGGTTTTGGTGTTGTCTCCAACTATGGTGAGATTTTCCCTTACAATGGTTTAGCCTCAATGCTAAGGTTGGGAAAATCTCTCTAAGCTTATGATACATCGTGGGTTGCTTAGATTGGGTTCTAGAACACTCTTTGAATATATTCAGATATCTATAGGCTTGTGTTCTAGGGTGGGAATGCTTTGACTATAACACTCTTTTTGGCTCAGTAGCATTGTTGCTATCTTTTTCGCACTTCCACACACTGATAATGAAGGAAGAACTTGTATTTATAGTGTGGATTTGAATGTTACCGTTGGAGAGAGTCACATTCAAATCCATACTATTCTTTGTAAGTTCTGCAGCTTTTTCCCGGCTAGTTGTCTTCTCTCGTTGGTCCACGTCACCGGATTCCAACTTCCCTCGACTTGATTGCCTCGGAACATTCAGGGATATCTTGAGCATTCAAAGATATTCTTTGAAGTCTTGATAATTACTGTGCCTTGATATTTCTCACGAGTCTTGTGTTCTCTGAACCTTGATTTTCTCTGAGCCTTGGGTTCTCGAGTCTTCGTGTTCTCGATATCTCTTGAGTCTTGATAAAAACTAACTTTGTTCTATATCTGCCGACTATACACGGTGCAGATAATATCCTGAACACTCTAAAACTGAATCCTGATTCATCTATCAAGATTATCCTGAACATGTCATACTCAGGGGTTTTGGGATCTAATCAAAATCATATAATCTTTTATTAAATTCATCTCCCAACAAATCTTCTGTGATCTGGTATCACTAAATTAACTACAATGTAACACGTACGACTTATTGAACAGTTATGCAGTAAATATATGTAACATTCGATAATATTTAAAGCATCAGTGATAAACAATTTATTTCAGTAAATAAGTCCGAAATTCAGTTTTGATTATACAAAGTAAAAAGCATACTTTCTAGTATAATCCCAACAATGCCGACTAGTATTTTTTGGTGCATAAGATAGCCACGGGAGATAAGGTGCAATTGGCCCTAATTGCGATGTCGGTTAGGGCCATGTTCTTGGCACAATGGGCCATCCGCCGTTCGCTAGCAATCATGTGGGAACAGTTCTCCCAGGAACTGATCGAGCATTTTGGTGACAGCTCTGCCAAGAACGCGTACGAGGTCATGCACGCTACATGACAGACGGGGTCGTTGGAGGACTATTTGGCCCCTTTTGAGGAGCGTGTGACGCAACTACCTAGTTTATCACAAGATCAATATTTGGGTATGTTCTTCGGGGGTCTCAAAGCTTCAATTCAGGATTGTATTTCCGAGCCTAACGCTATTGATGTCCATACAACAATCAGGGCTGCCAAGCGCATCAACCAATCGTCGGGTTCGCCCTACTCTTCACAATGGTTGCCTACATGGACTCAAGACACACACGACCCAGGAAGGTCAGAGTTTCCTACGGTGGAGCAGTACGTGGGTGGTTGAAGCCGGTTTCAGCCTTAGTTCCTTGTTCCAGCTTTGAGGACAAGGCTGTTCGGAGGGGGGAGTATTGATACGCCTCCTTAATTATCTATTATTAATATTAGTGGGCTTTTTAATTTAAATTAAAGTCTTTTAATTAAGTTTAGAATAAATAAATGGGCCGTGAGCCTTATTTCTTAGGGAATAAGTTAGGGTTAGAGTTTGAGTCTATTTAAATGAGGTTTCTCAAGAATTATTATTATATTTTGATCATAGAATTGAGATGCCGTTTGGCTTGTGGCAGAGATTTCTCTGTGGCAGGGATTTATTTCTCTGTGGCTTCTTTTGAGGATTTCTTTCTTTTCGTTTATCAGTAAAGTTCAGTGTTATTTATATTAATATTTTGTCCTTTATATATCCAATTCCTCTGTTATATCAGATTTAAAATCAAACTTCAACACCTAATCCTATAATATACACCTATACATCTATTTTTCAACAAATTCAATACAATCCATATGTATCACTAGTTTTATCACTCTGATCAATACAATATAAAAATACAACATCAATCACTATTAAACATTGATTTGATATAAAACAAAATCTCATCCTACCAAAATATCAAAACAAATGCATAATAGATCTTTATTATTAAGTAAATTTTAGATTTGGTTCCAAGAGATTGAGTTCAAAATAGTTTTGGTCCTTATGTTTAAAATGGTCTTTTTTACTCCCTCCGTCCCAGAAGACTTAACACACTTACTTTTTGCTCGTGTTTTTGCGTGCAAGTTGTTTATTAGTATTTGAAATAATAAAGTGACTTTTAAGATGGAGTATGATAGTCTTACCCCTCCTCTATCATACGCATTTCTTAAAATTACTTTATCATTTAAAATAATAATAAAAAACTCGTTCGCTAAAATACGAGTTGAACAGTAACTGTGCAAAGTTTTCCAGGACGGAGGGAGTAACATTTTTAATCCCATCCATTAGTTTATGGACGGGAGCCGTTATTTTAAAAAATGAATTAACTATTTAATCAACTAACTTCTAAAATTATAAGTAAATAATAAAAGTACATATATAAAATTTTGAAATAATAAAAGTATATATACATTAATTGTTAAATCATAGATAAAATTTGGATATAATTTAAATTTTATATCAATATAATGATGGCATTAGTATTAATTGTATTGGTTTAATTAAATATTGATATATTTGTGCATATATCAACACAAATTAAAGGTATTGGGCCGTGCAATGCTGCCCAACAGAATAATGAAATTGTCAAAAGAAACAAATGCACAATTGTTGAGCTGATGCATATATATATAAGACTTTGTGTTTCTAATTTGATATTTCATTTTGTGATTTGTTATTCATGAGAATAAAATACAAGGCTGAAAACTAAATTACAATAGATCAGGATTCTCAATGGAAGCCATTGCTAATTATATGTTGTTTACTATTGTATTATAAAGTTTAGCTAAAAAGAACAATTTTATTCAACTTTAGAGCAACTAATCGAATTGAGGCAATTTGCAGCTGGATGTGTTTCCCCTCATATTAGGTAGCTTTGAGGTTGAAATGCTGCAACCATATTAAGAATCCTTTCATTTATTGGCCATCTCTTTCATATCAGTATTAAAAGTTGCAATTATTCCTCAAACGAAAAAGTAAAAATGAGATGTTAAGAATAATAGTAAATATTAAAATTTGCAACCTGTACTCAACATATATTATATGAAATTGGCTGATTGCAATCTAAACTCTATTTTAATTTTTATATAGTATTTTTCTGACATACGTGCCACAAAATACTATAAGAATAGGGTTTATGTTACGATTAATCAATTTCGTATACATATTACAATGGGATAAAAAAAATTATACATATTACCAATTAAAAACAGATACAACATGTTCAAGTGTCATGTTTTATACTAACACATTAGATAGTGTTCACGAGGTTTCATCAAATAGGTACATGTATCAATTATAACATTTGTCTATCGATGTTTGTTAGTATTGTCACGCTAGACGCTACACGCCTGCCACTAAAAAAAATAAAATAAAGGGATTGCCTACGGAATATTGCAACATGCTTACGGAATTCCTAAAAAATTAGTTTTGTCCTTAAACAATAAAAATTGCTTAACACTTGCCTACATAATTTTCTAATTATATAGGCATTTTCATTCATAGGTAATTTTGCCTACGAAATGTAATTCATAGGTAAATTTACACTAAAAAAAAACGGGTTTTAACGACGGATTTTAGCGACGGATCCAACTATCGTCGCTAGGTTTTAGCGACGGATTAAGTCAGATTGTCAAAGTCCCCGTAATTAGCGACGGTTTTAGTATCCGTCGCTACTAGCGACGGAATAGCGGCGGTTTAGCGACGAAATATTTGAACCGTGTCAAATCGGGTCATTTAGCGACGGTTATATCCGTCGCTAAAGTCGGACCTGGAGCACGAAGCATCTAGGCACTTGGACCACCGCCCAGCTGAGTTTAGCGACGGTAATTTTTTGAACAAAGCTAGCGACGGTTTTTTACCGTCGCAAATCCGTTGCTAAATTTCGATTATATAATCTGCGCGTTCAACATTCAAACGCGATTCTTTCGCATATATAGATCGTCCTCCGCCCGCCGCCGACGACGCCGCCGTTTTTCGCCCCCTAAGCATTCGTTGCCGCGTGGTTCAATTAAGATATCGCCGTATTCTTCTTTTTGACGGTATTTTTTCTAATTTTTAACTGTTTATTTTCTCGTTTCGTACGTTTATATATATATATATATATATTTAATTAAAAATTATATATATATATAATTCAAAATTATATATATATATATATATATATTTCAAAATATATATGTATTTTAGTTTAATTAGTCAATTACATATATTTATTTTATTTACGTATATGCATGTTAGGTTAGTTTGGTTAATTAGGATATTTTATAATTATGTGATCGATAGATTAATGGTTAGAATGGTTAGATTGATGGTTGACTAGAATGGTTAGAATTGTTTTATGATTATATATGTGATATATATATGGGATAGAATAGTTAGAATTGTTAATTGATGGTTGACTAGAATAGTTAGAATTGTTCTATATAATTATGTGATATATATATATATATATATATATATATATATATATATATATATATATATATGTGTGTGTGTGTGTGTGTGTGTGTTAATTTGGTAAGAATTGTTAGATTAATGGTTGACTAGGATGAATATATAATAATACAGTCGAAATTTTTTCAAAATTTAGGCACTATTTTAATTAATTATTTAATTATTAAAAAATATAATGAATTTGTTTTATATAATGCAGATGAGTACTAGCCAAGGTTGACTTGAGAGTGACAGCGGTTGACACGGCAGCGGGAATGGTCGAGGCAGAGGTCGTGGTCGGGGCGACGGGTCCATTCATTTGAGCACCAGGAAGAAGAGGGTCCTGAGACCGATGGTGAACCTAAACAGAGCATGGTCCAAATTTCGAAGAACTTGCCGACAGTCATCATCTCGGGGGGGGGTCGAGCTCAGACTCGGCCTCCATTCATCGTGGCTCAGCCCCCACTGCTCGATTAACGATCAATCTGAGTCAGGGAAAGTAAGTTATAAATATTAATTACTTATTAATTTATTTAGTAATTATAAAATTAATTGTTAATTATACTTATTAATTTTTTAATATGTTTCAGCATCAAACCCGGTCATGAGGCCCACTGTTGGAGAGGCGTGTCTAAACAACAACCCTAACTCTACTTCGACGAGTTTAGGGTACGTACAATAATTGATTACTTATTTTAATTTAATATATAATATATATTGTTATATATAAATTTAATAAAGTTTGTGTTAATGAAATGCAGAAACAGACGAAATGGGGGGATGGTATGTCACTGGCCGATTTCTACAAGCCGTTCTGTAAGCTTGCCGCTGCCCGGTACAAGGACATGCTTTACCGGTGGCATGCCGGGTGGAGGGATGAATGACTGGATATGACAGATGACATGGACCCGGGCTTGTGGGAGTCGATTGTGGCGGTTTGGAGCGATCCCGCATACCAGGAGATGTGCCGGAAGAACCGCCAAAATCGCCTGAGCCAGCAAGGAGAGGATGGGGGCGTCGCTGTGCACAAGGCCTGATCCAGGTCGATTCTGGAGCACCGCATGGCGGAAGTAAGTAATATAATTTATTTAATTGTACAATAATTAAGTTCATAATTAACATTAATATTTTTATTTGCTAATAGGAACTACGACTCGGACGCCCTCTAGACGCACTTGAGACTCTTGCACTCGGTCACCCCAACGAAGAGGAGACGAGGACCTCCACCTACAGCCGCAGCACCCACATGCACGTAAGTAATTAATGTTGTATTTCATAATTATTACACCTGATCTTAATTATAATATTTAATTTTTACAGAGAGCGGTGCGAGATAGGATCGAATTTGTCAGCCAGGCCACGTGGGTGAACCGTCATGTTCAAATCCACCAGTTCCTCCAATTAATTTGAATCAGATCTATGTGGAAATGTATTACTTGTTTAAATAGAAAGTATAACTTGTTTAGATAGAAAAGTATATATACTTATTTAAATAGAAAAATATTACTTGTTTACATAGATAGTATTACTTGTTTAGATATAAAGTATATATAACTTGTTTAAATAGAAAATGTATAATTTTTTTTAAAAACAAGTAAAAAATATATATTTAATATAATAAATATAATATAATTTTAATTTTAATTTATATAAAAAAAATAATTATATAAAAATGTGATTGAATTAATAAATAAGATAATTAAAATAAGGAATTTTAAAAAAAAATTATTTCAAAATAAATTTTAGGACTTATAGAATTAATTTCATTAAGTAGACGCAAGAAAGCAAGTGCCCGAGAAGAATTGATCCCCGCTTAGGCGCCCAAGGCCCCGTCCCCCATCGGAGCGAATAATTGCCTCAATTAATTGGGAGGCTTGGAGGCTTATATATGAGATGCTTGGTGGTTGGGTTCGACATGGTCCGTGGTTCGGGTGGTTCGGTGCTCACTCGGGCGCCCCTCGGGCCCGGGTTCAAACCACTGCGAGCCAATTTTTTTTTCCGAAAATTCACGATCTAGCGACCGATATAGCGACGAAAATCAATGATCGCTACTAGCGACGGAATATTGGCGTCGCTAAACCGTTCCTAAACTTTCTACGGCTTTGGCGACAGTTTAGCGACTGTTATTCTGACCCGGGTTCGGACCCATATGTCCATCGCCAAAGCCGTCGCTATCTAGCGACGGATATGAAATAACCGTCGCTAAATCTTAGCGACCCTCGTTTTTCCGACGGTCAAAACACCGTCGCTACTCTATGTAGCGACGGTTAAAACCGTCGTTGAACCCCACCTTTTTATAGTGTTATTTGTAAGTTATTTTTAAATTATAAATATAATTGCCTATAGAAATGTAAGTTTCCTAGGGAATTATCATTTGTAGTTAACTTTGCCGATGAAAATTACAAATGTGTAGGTAATTTTTTCGTAGATATTTTGTTTGCATAAAAAATTATTTTGTATAGGTAATTTTTCATAGATTATTCTAAAAATTGGTAGATAAATTGCAAGTAATACTCATTCTTTTAAAGTCCAAATTGTTTTTGTAGAAAATTTTTGTAGCTGTTTAAAAACTTTGGTAAACAAATCTTCATTTTCTTGAGTACATCGATAATTAACCTTCCCATGCATGCACCTACGTACTCATGTAGTCTTGTACAGGTATATTTGTCATTTCTATTGATGTGGCAGGTATATATATATGGAGTTAAACATGTCCGAAATTATTGATGTATATATAAATTTTTATCATACTATTAATGATTAATTTATATCAAATTTACATATATATAACTAGTTAATTGGAATCTGTATTTAAAAAAGTTGACGAGAACGATATATCACGGCGGCCGGTACCCTAGAAACAATTGGACCATAATGGTCCAGTCCAGTCATAAGGAAGCAAGATTTGAGGACCATAAATTTGGAAGTATCTTTGAATCAAGTTTTATCCCAAGAGATTCCCAAATCGTTGAATCAGCCATTGAGATGAAAATGTTCCAAAAGATAAGTAGATCAGATAGACCTAAAAATCTTGGAACAAACTTTTTGCGTAGGGGACATATGCTTAATTGATTTGACATTAGCTTTTGCCATTTCATATATTTGACTCCTACATTAGTGACAATTACGGGCATAAATTGTGGAAATAATTCTAGATATATATATATCCTCCAGCTAGCTAGCTTTCAATATATGCTCATAGGCTCATAGGAGTAATTAGGGGTGTTCTATTAATCAAACTTATAGAGTACTTGCCAAACATCCACCGTAGTTCAATCACAATTGAAACCGCCAAACGACGTCGTTCCAATCGATTTGAGACTAAAATTGAATATTGTCAAAGTTATTGGGACTAAATCGACGATAAAATTAAAAACTTATGGGATTAATTTATTTGAAGTCAAAGTTATGAGACCATTTGTGATTCAAACTCGAAATTGACGGAAAATCTTATGGGAACAAATTTGTTGAAAAAATTCCACTGTGCAATTTACCCATTCTCTTGGGACCAAAAGTGCAATTTACCCCATGTAAACTTTGTCCACATATTGAATTTCATTTCAATATCATTACATTTATAAATTAATTTCATAATATTTATAAACTAATATCATAATATTAATATCATAATATTTATGTGTGTAAATGTTATAATATTAATTTATAAAAATAGTAGTCTCAGACTCTCAGTGAATGAATTAATGTTATGGTAGAGAGTTTGTCGCAGCTCGAACTTATATATAATTGTACGTAATAATCCATAAATCGAAATGAAAAACCTTACAAATAAAATAAGTACTGGCTCCTCTCCCCTTGAATTTTCATACTAGTCTCTATTATAAAGATTTTCACATTCACATATTTTTTAAATTGGAAAAGGATGAAAACCAATTAATGTAACTTTTTGTGAATGAGATGGGCAATATTATATGATAAGGATTCTTTAGATATCAAGGGCTGCCCTACTTTGATTCACGTTGTTGAAGCATATGAACCTGAATATTATCAAAAGTATAAAGGGGCCCACAATGTTTTTGGTTATGGGCAGTTCTAAGAGCCATGGCCTCATTGCTACTTGCACCAAACTAGAATATTACGTACTTCTTTTAGGGCACCCATTTTTGACATTTTTACGTACGGATTCCATCTTAATTAATTGATTTAGAAGCTCAGACGGCAGACCTTTGGCATTGGTTCAACTCGATCGAGATGAAGATAATTTACCAAGCTCATACAGTCGAGATTGTTTCTCTTTGCACAACTAATACTGTTCGATGAAAATAACTAATATAATACTGTTCGATAAAAATAACTAATATTGTTCACTGAAACAACTAGGTCTGACCACTAATACTATAATACAATTTAAAAAGGCATGTGTTGCACGGTGCACCTAGTACGCAACGCCTGGTCTTAAGGACTTATGCTAAGAAATCTATAAAGTTCACACTTTTAGATGAGATATAATTCATGGTATCATAGTCAAAACGCTCAACAACTGTAAGAAAAATAATATACACAAATTAATTACAAACATGTCTATAAATTCGAACTTTTAGATGAAAATAAATTCTTTCGACTCATGTACAGATAATGAAGACAAAACGAATGTACGTAGACAGGACCGGTTATATGCATGTGCAGTCAGCCCAACCTCACCGGGCCTCATTTTTTTGGAGGCCCCCAGGCCCAAAATTTCGAAGTCCATTTACTAGGCTTAAAAAAAAATTAAAATCATTAATTCTTCTCAGGTCCGTTGGCAAAAAAAGATGTATTATAAAGATCCTTAATCCTGAAGAAAGAAGACGCAGTCAGTCGGTGATAAAATTTTAATTCTTCTCATCCTTAATTTTCTCAACCACCTCCATTAATCTTCCATCAATGTCTCTATTTTCCAAAAAAAATTACCGTTGATCTTCGATTCTTCTGTCACTGTATGTACATATAAATATGTATATCAAATTAGTTTTACCCAACTCCAATCGTCTTCCTCTAGATCTTCTATTAGGTTGGAAAAAACAAGCAACGATTTGACGATTTAAACACTATTCAGTAACTTGAATCTCTGTGGGCTTCTTCGAATTCAAAGGTAATTTTTGGTACTAATATTCTTCAACAGTTTTCATTTATTAAATTTCATAATTGAATTTTCAGAGAAGCTAATTGTTCTGGGGCCGGTGTGAAATTTTTTTCAAGTTAAAAATAAATTATGATAAAACGCGTCTAATTATCTTCTATAATCTATATAATAGAATCAGGTAATATAGACATTTTTAAAATATTATTATTATTATTTCTATAAAAATTAAATTATTTCATATTCATATTTTTACTTGGGCCCTCATTTAAGCCCTCATTTGAGAGTTCGCACCAGACCACCAAATTTTTCCAGACGGCCCTGTGCGTAGAGATATTGTCGAGATTGGCAAACCTGCAGTTCGCGCTATATTCCAGAGTTTAATGTCTCTTAAAATATTTTGCACAAATGGATGTAATGAATATTACTCAACCTTACGTAAATTCTTTACTAGTATATACACAAGTTGTGAAGCATCTAAGTGGAAGATAAAAAAAAAAAAGATTGGATACATGAGATTTGTGATCGAATATAATCCCACATGAATACGACTTTTCAAGAATTCAGCGTAAAGACTGCCTTTTATATATTCGTCAACTTGCTTACGAGGATCGCCTTCTTTTTTGTATATAAAAAGACCTTGACAATTACAGAACATTTCAACAACACACACTCCATCATATTTCTTCTTTCTTCCTTTACAAAAATATATTAACCCTCAATTTTTTGTTCCTTAAATATAAATCATATACTATAAGTGATGGCATCAAGTTCAATGACGTCATCACGTAGCTCGTCGTGGACCGCTAAGCAGAACAAGCAGTTCGAGGAGGGTTTGGCTACGTACCACGCGGACACACCCGACAGATGGCATAAAATAGCAAGAGGAGTCACCGGAAAATCGGCGGAGGAAGTGAGGAGGTATTATGAGGCTCTTGAGAGGGATATTATGAGGATTGAAAATGATCAAGTTCCAATTCCTAATTACAATGCAAGAGGATATGGCGCAAGGTTTTGAAATCTTCATTTCCATATTGTGAAATGTGTAAAGAAATGCATGGTGTACATGTATAAGTGTGTGTAATGTATGTAGCCGGCTCATGGGGACCACGTAATTGTAAACTTCATATTTAATGTATCATCTAAATTCTAATGTCAACTACTTTTATAGGATGCATGGATCATGGATGGAGATTCTTGGAAGTGGTAATGAGTATTATTGAGGGGTCAATTATTAAGGATTATTGATTGCATTGTTATTGTTTGGTTAGAACATAAATAATGAGTATCATGTGAGGTTGATTGAGTGATTGAGTAATTAATTCCTTAGTTCTATTCCCATTACCTTGTGTATCAAAACTATCAAACAACATCAATAGAAGTGATTACTATTGCCCAATTCCATATTACCCCCAATCAAGCGGACACTTAGTTTCATTACAATTTTTTTCATTTGATGGAAAAAACATTTACTTCAAGAGAAATTATTTAACAGGTCGATTGATAACTTATGTCGAGTAAATAAACATAAAATGTTTTGTCAAATTCTCTTAAGGCATTTATTTTCTTTGAGATTATGGTGAATAGCTTCTGATACAAATTGTGTGGGTATATATCACTAGTACAGATTTGGGCTTGGAGAGCTGTTAAAAATGACATTGGAGAGCGGTTATAAGAGCTCTCCAAGTAACAACTGTCCAAGCTTGGACAACTGATAAAAAACCGTTGTCCAAGATATTGCACTAAGACAACGGTTTTAAACCGCATTGCAAGTTTAACACTTAGACAGTGGTTTGTAACCGCTGTCCAAGATATTCACTTGGACAACGGTTACAAACCGCTCTCTTACCCTTTTTTTTTAAATTTTTATATATATAAATACACTTGGACAGCGGTTAAAAACCGCTGCCCAATATATATTTTTTTTAATTTTAATTTATATTTTTAAAATCCTGTTTATATAAAACCAAAACCAAAACTAAAAACCAAATTTTATACCACACGATAATATATATACGTCCAATTAATACCAAAACATCAAATAAATTAATAAACACATACACATCATGAAATAAATATCCGTCCAATACAACAAATTAAAACATGCATGAAGTATATCAATACAAATATATATATACGTAATATGCTACCAAAAGTTATCCCACTTTATCTATAATTATACAAGAATCGATTGTAAAGGTACCCTGTCCAATCTAATTTCCATTTGTTCATTCTTTGTTTGGAGTAAGACTTGACCGGACGATCATAGACAAACTGCAAACAACGATCAATTAATCAATATAGTTAGATATATAGTATGAATTTTTATTCAATTAATAATAATTTAATAAATCGATAAATTGACTTACGTTGATAGGAACCGCCGTTTGAGAAGCGAAATTATATCTTCAATATAACAACACACAAAATGTCCACAGTGATCACTATCTCGTTGTCTCGGTACTTGTTGATTAGCAATTATAATCACGTATTACAATTATAATTATTTTATATTAATTTGATAACTTAATAAATTAAATTTACCTTAACATTATTCCATCTCACTTTATTGAAATTAGCTCTTGAGCCTTGATTAGGAAGGCGACTCCGATACATCGTCATCACACTATTATTATTAGAATTAAAAAATAAAGTTAGATTAAATATGCAAAATTTTAATAAGTAAAACAAATCATTATATTATAATATTAAAAATGAACTTATGCTTCCATGTACGAAGTGAGATCAGGTCGATTTGAAGCCAACCCATTCGCAGCTGGATCCATAAAATACACACTTAATGTGATCATATTTATGGCGACTAGCACCCAATGATTCCTATATTATATTAAGAATATTAAAATTAACTGTAAATTTAGCATATGTGCAAATATCATATATATTATGAATATAAATTTTAAAGAAATGTTTATTGTACTCACCCCACATTTGTTGGCCAAAAAATGAGATGATCTCTGTCAGTATAACTCAGCATATGAGAAACTAACAACTCCATGGTCTGTGCCCTATCAGCCATTAAGCAAGACACTTGGGGGAGACGAAGGAATACAGTCCACATGCTCGAGGATCTCTGGAGAGATATACCTCACCCAAATATCTTTAACCAACATATATACGCTAATTAATATTTAATTTGAAAATTAAATTATATAGAAAGTAAATACTGAGAATTAATTAGTAAACACATACCTGAGGTAAAAGGCTATACTCGTTGCACTCAACCACTGGTCATTCACGACTTCAATCACATGCTCCCGAGCGATGTATTCGTCAATAGAATTCCGATGAAAGTAAGCATTCATAGGAACTGTGATCATATTGAAATCAGAGGACTCCACTATCACTTGCACCGTATTCTGTACGGTGTAGTCGTGATCTAAGTCTCCAGGCAAGGGATAACCAAGTCTGCGATCACCAATAATGGAGCCCCTCGTTATCTCCCTCTGACTGGCTGCGACACCCTTTGATTTCTGTTTAGGCTTTTGTGGTGTCGGCAGTTTCTACAATCAATTTGCAACATTATTTAGAATGACAAATAAGATAATGAACTTTAATAACATATATTAAATTTACCTTCATGGTGAGAGAGACCAAGTTGGCCGGCTATTCGATGAAGTGCCCGATCGCTGTTCCGACTGTGACAACATCATCAATTGGTTTAGGCACCGGTGAATCCTCTTCTCCGATTATGGGTACATCGAGCGTGACCCTCACGAAACCAGGAGTGATGGGACTACCATGAATAACTCCATCGGAGTTATTGAGCAACGTTCCTGTAGCCACCAACCGAGTAGGATCCTCCAAATAAAGGTAGCATGAGGTCGATGACTGTTCGAATAAGATATTTAGATAGAAAATTTTAATATATATACTAGTCTTTAATTAAAATAAATGTGAGACACATCTGATACCTACGGGACGTCGTTTCAAAGTGCCTCAATAAAATCGTCCCTAGCATTAGCCGAAAACATAGCATCAGCGACACTATTTTCACAGCTTGCTCCACTCGAGGACAGTCTGTGATGCGACCGTCTCTCGGACCTCATCTGTTCCAACTCTTTAGCCATCTGGGCAACCTGTTCCGTAAGTATACTCACATGCATATTCATGGCTTGAAAAGTAGGTAACATGGCCAATGATGACTTCGTGACGCCATATCCAACACTCCGTAAGAGGCCGGTATGCTCCTGACGACCTATAGCCCGTCCAAGTAGATCATCGGGACCGACAAAGCGGATGTCTTCGGGAGTCATGGTCTGAGATATACGCTCCTGAATTACAAAAGATTATTATTTAATCATTTGTTTAGAAATAATAGTTTGTAATTCAAAGACAAATTAATGGATAGCTTACCCCTTCTTCGATGATACGCTGTGCACTGGAATCGGGAATATCCCCGTATCGAGTCTTTCTGATAGTTTGAAATAACTCGAAACGGGTAACAATAGGCTCACTCTCTCCAGCTTTCTTTTTTTCTTCTTTCTACGATAGTCATTAACGTGTCCCCTTATTAGATATATTAAAAGTGAATATATAAACAAAATTAACTGTTAGGATTTTGATTTCACCAGATTTTCTCTTATGCGTGCATAACCTTTGTTCGATCCATGATATCGCGCTTCCATCGACTTGGCTTGTTTGTGATTTTTCTCACTTCGTGACTATAGTGTAATAGAAATACGATAAACATTGAAAAGCATAGGGCATTAAATGATATTGATCAATTTTACCTGGAACTCATCATCCATAGATCGTCGCACAAACTCCTCACAGTATGGGGCCACCGCAGGGCAATTCTAATACGCCTCAGGCGGACTAGCCGAGTAAAGACCAGTATCCGGATCTCGTGCTTGACTTCTCAGCCAAGCCCAAAAATTCTTGGCCAATACTCTAGCTTGCGATAATATTTTCTTCTTGTTTGAATAATCAAGGCCGAGAAATGTACTCTGTACACATATAACATAACAATGTAGTAAATTTAGTAATCATACAACAACTTTCAATAAGCATATATATAATTAACATACCGAAAGTTCATCCCATAATCTTTCCTTCAAAGAAGTCAGTTTGTCGCTACGCCAGTCCTTGGATGGCAGCATGATAGGGATTATACGCCTGACTGCAGCTCCAAGGTAGAAAGACAATGTCTCACTCTGTTTACTGATTGCCTGTCCATACTCATTGAATGATAACTGCAATAACATATTATTTAATTAGATTCAACGATCAATCAATATAATTACAATTTCAACTGTCCAATTGTAATAAAATTACCTGCACTTGTTTCCCCTTGCTACAAGCCCTCTTAATAGAAGCCATCGTGACTATACCTCTATTTGTTTATATCCCAGAGCTGCTAGTGGTGGGAGCAGAAGTGTCGCTCTGTCTCAAGTCATCAGTATCATGTCGATCATCAGCACCATGATCTCCATCATAATCTCCACCATGATCTCCTAAATGTACTCCATCATCATCTCCATCATCTCTGGGATGTGGCAGATAAGACATGATCTTGTAAAGCAGAAGAAACAACATTTAATAAATAAAAAACAAACAATATTTAAGAAAGCAGAAGAAATAACATTTAATAAATAAAAAACAAACAATATTTAAGGAAGCAGAAGAAATAACATCCAATAAAGCAAAAGAAACAACATTCAATAAAGTCGTACATTTCTTTTTAGCACTGGTTTTTCTTTTTCATTTTTTGGTTGACTTTTCTCGTTCATGACCATAAATGTTAACAAGATCAGGATTGTCATATTCATCCTCATCGATAATTATTCTCTGGTACGGGCGAGATTTTCTGGATCATCGAAAGAGGGTACAAAATGAGTGAAGTTCTTAAAAGGATCATCGATTGTGTCAACATCTTCATCGACGTGGTCGCTAATCTGGTAACTACTGTTAAATTTGTTTGACAGAACCACGATGGACCATTTCTTATTAACTGGGTCGGGGACATAGAAAATTTGTTGAGCTTGACTGACCATTATCTAAGGGTCATCTCTGTATCCCACATTCTACAAATCAATGCGTACGAACCCAGATCTTTCAACTTGGACCCCGTTAGGGATCCTCACCCAACTGCACTCGAAGATTGGTTGTCGGTGAACAACATAGTCGAGTTCCCAAATGTTGACAATCTGTCCAAAGTAAGTAGTATTCGATTGATCCCCTGCAGTTGCAGTAATGGACACCCCACTATTCTGCATTGTACTTGTGGCATCATGATCTCTAGTAAAAAATGTGTATCCGTTAATAAGATAACACTTGTACGAATACACATGTCTATCAGGCATTCTAGATAACCACTTAACTCTTTCATTCACTGATTCTTTATCCCGTGACAACATATTTGCTACATAACCATTGAACCAGTCAACAAACGTGCGATTGTGTTCAACTTCAATCCATGATCTATCTCTGGTGGGAAATGTCTCAACAAGTGCTTGCATGTGCAGGTCAATAAAAGGAAGCACGTCGACCGTGTTGTGAAGTACGCACAAGTGCATCCGTGTTAGTTCCTCCATACTAACAGTTACAGATTGACCACCGGTAATGCCTTCACCATCCATCCTATTGGTGTACCGAGTAACTGGAAGTCCAATTGCATCGACATTCGGAATGAATTTAGACCAGTAATCGACTGCTTCTTCTACTAAATAGCGTTCTGCAATGCATCCCTCTGGCCTTGACATATTCATCACATATCCTTTGAGCACTTTCATATATCTCTCTACACCATACATCCATCGCATACGAGAAGGACCACACATCCTTGTCTCGTGTACCAAATGAACGGTTAGGTGAACCTTTATATCAAAAAATGATGGAGGGAAATACATCTCAAGCTCACAGAGCGTCCCCACAATCTGTCTTTGAAAACCAAACAATTTTCTAGGATCTATGACCTTGCTACTCATAGCCTTGAAGAACCAACATAACTTTGTTATGGTTATGCGCACATTTTCAGGCAAGATAGAACGTATTGCAATGGGCAAGAAAGTCTCCATGATGACATGATAGTCATGCGATTTCAGATTCATCAGTCTCACGCCATCATTTGATACAAGTCTCTGTAGGTTGGACGAATATCCCTCTGGAACTTTCACATCCTTTAGTGTCTGAAGTAACTCTTTTCTCCCATTCTTGGACAAGGTGTGTGCAGCAGGAGGTAAGAAAGGTTGACCCCTTTCTCTAGGCACATGTTTTAATTCTGCTCTTATTCCCATATCAATCATATCCATTCTTGCATTGTAACCATCCTTGGACTTCTTATCAGCTAGGAGAGTATTGAGCAAGCTGGCACAAACGTTCTTCTCAACGTGCATTAGATCAATGAAGTGTCTAACATATAACTCTTTCCAATAGGGCAATTGAAAGAAAATTAATTCCTTCTTCCAACCACTAGTGGGAACACTCTTTGTGAAGTTCTTTTCGTACTGTGTGTCGATATTCTTCATCTCATTCAATACATCCGAACCTGCCAATAAATGTGGTGCTTCATATATCTGATTGTGCCATCGAATGCATCGGCCATTATTCTGTACTTATGTGTTGGGTCCAACCACCTCCTATGTCCTATATAAACGGTCTTCCTACAATGACTCAAACGAATGTGATGTGTCTTCTTGGTACAACAAGGACATGCATCGGCCCCCTTCACACTATATACATATAGATTCCCGTAAGAGGGAAAGTCATTGATAGTTCCAAAAAGCATGGCCTTCAACTTGAAATTATCCTTTCTACAAGCATCGTACACATCGACACCCTCATCCCACAGGAGCTTCAAGTCCTCTATCAAAGGAGCCAGATATACATCTATGTCGTTACCAGGTTGTTTGGGTCCTGATATCAACATAGACAACATCATGTAAGTGCGCTTCATGCACAACTCGGGTGAAAGATTATAAACTAACAGTATCACTGGCCATGTACTGTGGTTGGTACTTTGAATACCGAATGGATTCATTCCGTCAGTTGAGAGTGCAAGACGCAAGTGCCGTGGCTTATTGCCAAATTCTGGATGTCTGACATCGAATGTCTTCCACTGGGTTGAATCAGCAGGGTGTCTTAGCATTCCATCTTTGATCCTATCATCATGATGCCAAATTAAATTTCTAGCATCCACAGCGCTACTATACATTCTCTTGAATCTTGGTATTATCGGAAAGTACCTCATCACCTTCGCGGAAGATTTATTTTTCTTATATCGCTTCTCCCCACACTTGGGACATTCATCGAGTTCTGCATACTCCTTCCAAAATAAGATACAATCACCCGGACAAGCATGAATTTTCTGATGTGTTAATCCGATGGACTTGAGCATTTGTTTAGCATCATATGCTCTCGTAAGCAGTACATTTCCATCAGGCAACAAACCACTAACTGCTTCTAGCATATTTGTGAAGCACAGAGCTGCTTTTAGGTTGAACAATATCAACACAACTGACATTTTTGTTGCCTTCTTACACCCGGGCCACAGTGGTAATCCAGCAGAATCCCTTAACTTCTCTGACATATAAGGGTGATCTCGCAGATCATCGTCATCCCCACTCGATGTATCAACAGTCGGTACATCATCGAAAATATCCGCATCCACTGTATCTTCAAACCTAAAGTCAGTTTCTAGGTTGCTTGAGCTACATCCATCTCTTCTCTCACCATGATATGTCCAAACAGATATGTTTTATCAATACCGTGAATCATCAAGTGGTGAAATAGACTTTCTCGACAACTAACGATTTTTCCCATTCATACATTTCCAACACGGACATGGAATGTACCGAGGGTCGGTGCAGTGTCTAATTGCATGTTTACAAAATTCTTCCACCCCATTCCTATACTCATCTGATAATCGATCTTCTCGAACCCACTTTCGATCCTTATAGAAAAAGAGATGCCTGTAGGAAAGACAATATGAAGTGCTTCTCAATACATTAATGTATATATACCTAACCATACTTGATCTCAACTTTTATCCTAATGTATCTTCCTAATCATTTTCTTATTAAAAGTTATATCACAATCCTAACGTACCTAAGGTTTTATTTCTTCTCAAGACATTAATATATATATATATATATATATATATATATTATTAAACTCATCATTAATATGAGCTCTAGTAGAAGAACCTTTAGAAAAATCTAAAAAGTTTGTAAAATCCATAAAATTAAATTTTAAAGTTACAATCCGAAATTGTTTCGAGATCAAATTCATCTTTGTGGATTATATTGTTTTCATTAATAATAATTTTCTCTTTGTTATAATTATTATTTTTACAATGAGTATTTTCTCTATAAGAGGAAGTAGAAGCTCTAGATTCTGAGGGAAATTCTAATTCATAATCCAAAGGAGATATAAAAGAATGACTAGACATTGATCTAGTATATATACCATCAATCATCTAAAGCAACTATCTAAAACACATGCATTTGATCAAACACTTGGTGTGCATCTTATATTCATCTCTAAATTGATATAAAAAAATCACCAATCAACTCAAAAATATATTTCAATCCTAGTTATGCTTAGATCCTACACATGCATTTGATCAAACACTTGGTATATATGCATCATATATTCATCTCTAAATTGACATAAAAAATCACCAACCAACTCAAAAATATATCACAATCTTAAATTATGCTTAAATCCTACACATGCATTTGATCAAACACTTGGTGTGCTTCATATATTCATCTCTAAATTGACATGAAAAATCACCAACCAACTCAAAAATATATCTCAATCCTAATTTATGCTTAAATTCCTACACATGCATTTGATCAAACACTTGGTGTGTATATCATATATTCATCTCTAAATAAACATAAAAATCAATATTCCAAACTAACAATTTATCCACAAATTACCAACAACAATCAAGCCACACAACATATATATATATACATAAAGACATATATATATACACAACATATATATATATATATATAACAATACATAAATTAACCCTAACTATAATTAATTAACAAAAAGAAAAAAAAGATTAAGCATTACCTTGTAGAGGCGGAGGGAGGCGGTGGCGGCAGGGGAGGAGGGCGGCGGCAGTGGCAAGAGACGGTAGCATCGACGGAGGGAGGAGGAGGGGAAGATCGCTTGGAGTTCGTTCGAAATGGTTGAAATGGAGGGGTTCAGGGGGCTGAACCCGTTTAAATTGGTTTTTTCACTTGAGTGCGGTTCATAACCGCTCTCCACAGCTTGGAGAGCGGTTATGAACCGCTGTCTAAGTAAACCTGCAAAGCGGTTTGTAACCATTGTCTAAGTGATTTTCTTGGACAGCGGTATTGATTTATATGCAATTATTTAAAGTTTTAGATTATATTACAATTAATCAAAAAGTGGTGATTTTAGGTGGCACTTAGCAAATTACACCATGGGTAAGTGCAGCTCTTATTTCCTTATTCCAGGTTACAGTTCACCATGGGATGATCTTAATCTTCCACTATTTAATAGTTAAATATTTTAGGACGAAAATAGTATTACATTAAAATTATGGGAAAACCTGCTATTTTCGTATCCTAATACTTTAAAAGCATAAAACGATGTATTGCTTTTTTAAATCTGGAAGTTGGTTATAGGTCAAGATTGTATCAGCTATATGTATGGGCTTTGTGGCAGATGAAGTAAAGAGTCACTACAAAAAAATGGGGTTTAGAGACGGTTTTAGAGACAGAAAAATCGTCTCAAAATCCTTGTTGAGACGATTTTTTTTTTTTTCCGTCCCTAAATCAGGCGTCTCAAATTTAGAGATGGTTTTTTGAAATTACGTCTCAAACCGTCTCAAATTTGAGATGGTTTAAACTGTCGAAAATTGACGCGGATCCAGTTCAAGGGGTCAAATTTGAGACGGGTTTGAGACGGAAATTTCCATCTCAAAACCTGAATTTCTGGAAAAAAAAGGGTAAAATTTGAGACGGAAAAAACCTGAATTTCAAAAAAAAATGGCTTGGGTGGGTTCGAACCCGCACCACTATAGCGGCTGAGCGGGCGTCGAACTACACGAGCAACGGACCATTTAGCATTAACACTGAACCCCTTTGTACATAAGCCTTGTGAAGGCTCACATAATATATAGTGAATTTCGCTCCCGAGAGGGATCGCACCCTCATCGGTTGAGCGCTGGGTCGACGCTCAACCACTTGTACACTTGATTTCATTCGTTTATTTTACAACATTAATTTTATATGTACACAAATTAAATAATGTTTTAAAAAATAAAAAATGGAATCAATTTTTTCCATATATGTAATTTAATTGATTAATTTCAAACCTTTTATAATTATAATTATTTATAAATTCTAATTAAATAAAATTATATTATATTATTTTAAAATTTGTATTTCTAATTACGTTACCTCAAAATTTCAAATTATCATCCAATTTAAACTATTTTTTTTATTTAAATAACCTTTAAATATTATAGTCTAAAATTATAATTAATTTTTTATTATTAATAAATTCTAATTAAATTATGTTATATTATTTTAAAATTTGTATTTCTAATTATGTTACCTCAAAATTTTAAATTATATTCCAATTTAAATTAATTTTTTTTATTTATATAACCTTTAAAAATTATAGTCTAAAATTATAAATTCTAATTAAATTAAATTATATTATTTTAAAATTTGTATTTCTAATTACGTTACTTCAAAATTTCAAATTATCTTTCAATTTAAATTAATTTTTTTTATTTATGTAACCTTTAAAAATTATAGTTGCTAATACCTATTAAAATTATAATTATTTTTTTATTATTTATAAATTTAAACTAAATTATGTTATATTTGTATTTCTAATTATCTTACCTCAAAATTTCAAATTAATTTTCAATCAAAATTAAAATTTTCTTTATTTATAAAATTTGAGACAGTTTTACCGTCTCTAAATCGATTTTAAATTTGAGACGGAAAAACAGTCTCAAATCCATTTCAAATGTGAGATGGTTTTACCGTCTCTAAATCGATTTCAAATATGAGATGGAAAAATAGTCTCAATTCCGTTTCAAATTGACCGCAAAGTTTTAGACTATTTTTTCCGTCTCAAATCCATCTCAAATAAAAATCAAAACGACGGCGTTTTACGCTTGGTCACATTTCCGTCTCAAATCCGTCGCAATTTAAGACGGAAATAAAAATCGTCGCAAATTTTGTCAATTTTGACCGTTTGATTGTTTCCGTCTTAAATTCGTCTAAAAACCGTCGCAATTTGCGACGAAAAAATTTCCGTCCCTAATTTTCGTCTCTAAAATACATCTTTTTTGTAGTGAGTAATGAAGCAAAATGGGTCTATTGTACAAGTAAACATAAAACGTTAATTTTCTGAATTACAGAGTCCTCGGAGATGTATTTTTTTTATATATATATATATATATATATTAACTAATTAACTTATTAACTGATATAGCAATTAAGAGCGTATTAGAAAGATGAATAATATGCACACTAATGACGTTGATTCTTAAAATACCCGGAAAAGTGGCTAACTCAAATAACAAGAAAACACTAATGTCGTTGATTCTCATAAGAATACCGTAAAAAAATATATATGAGATAAAACTCACGTTTTTCATTAATAAATTCAACTCCCTCTTACAATAATAAAAACACCTATTTATAATACTAAATTAACTTAGAGAACAAGAAATGTAAATATTGCAATATCAAATTAAATCCTAAACATAAATAAATAAATCTAATTATATACACTATAAATATAATCATAAATATCTTTCAGTATCTTTATCATTAGCTTCATGCAAAAGCCAAATTTGAGAACAAACAAGTAACTGCGTTTTGTATGCACAATGATGTTCAAAGACTAATAGTTTAATTTGTTGGGGTAACTCCATCTGTTAGTGTTAGTGTCCTAGAGACAATCATTTGTAAGGACATAATACTCAAATAATATTCAGTATTGATTTAATATTATTATTTGTTTAATATTAAATGTATGGCGTTACACTCATTAGAATATTATGTTTGATTGTTTGCATTTATTCTTATATGTGTTCCCTTGAATCACTACTGTCATTGAGTGTGTGAGAACTCAGATGACTTAAGCACTATTCTTAAATAGCCCCAATCGAGGATCATCAAGAAAGGGATATTGATGATGCAATGGAGATTGGTGTGCGATCTGCATCATACTCTTAGAGAGTGTAGTAAGATCTCACTTACTACAAGATACTAGGTATCTCATGATGGCTGCACAAATACCTTAGAGTGTATTGGTATACCCATCCGAGAAACCGTTTGATGTAGTTCCACTATATGTGTCTACGGGTGTCTCGGTTAGTGGGAGCGATGCAATACTCCTTTGACTTGAGGTCAATACGCACGACATGTGTGGAGTGATGAACTTTGACCATGACCGACGCTTGCACCCGTCTATGGGTAGATATGGCTTGGATTGGGTTCATCACGAAGTGCGTGTGCGTGGTAGTTGAGCCAAGAAAAGGATTCATTCCTCAAAGTGGATTTATAGAGAATACTCATCTTCTCATCATAATTGGATCTAAGTCATTGGCCAATGCACGTCAACTTAGACTCTGTGACTAAGTGTGACACTAATGATCAATTAGTGATTTGAGATAAATTGATTAAGTTATTTGAATAGACACTTCATCATGTTCAAGACTAATCGAGTATTCGTGAATGAAAGGAGGAAATCGCAATTGCCCACGTTTCAGTTACAGGTAGTTGCATATTTCTCGCAACGTACCTCATATATTGAGAATGTCTGATTTATTGACTAGGGTTCAATTAAGACCGTTTGTTTGACTAATCACTCGGTATATGAGGGTCTATGAGTCACATAACAAGTAGTTCCCTTTTACGGATTATAGCTGGTTGATTAAATGTTAAATTGGATTTAATATTTAATTTATGGAGAAGTAATTAATAATAGATTAATTTAGAATTAATTATTATTAATGTTTAATTAAATTGGATTTAATTAAATAAGAACTCTCAATAATTATATTTGGAATATAATTGTAGGATTTAATGAATATGGAAATAAATCGTAGAGATTTTCATATAAGGCTTTTGAATCCATAGAGATTTATATTTAGGGAATTAAATTAAAAGGAATTAATTTAATTCAAGATTAGGGTTTTTATTTTCCTAATTGGGCTAGCTTAAGATTTAAGCTGGGCCTCCCTATATATACAAGCTTTTGGGAATTCACAAATAACATTACTTCATATTTTCTCCATAAGATCTAGAGTTTGGATTTTCCTAGCAAATCTGTCTCGGGATTCAACGCTGGTAAATCCGTGCAAGTCTGTAATTGGGGATTAAGTGGATACCATAGTAGAGAAATCTGCACTCGAGTTACTGTAATATTTCTCGTTATGATTATTGTAATCTGTATGCAATTAATTGTTCGTTGTTGGTGAACTTTAATTTCCGCTGCGCATGTGATTATGTGTTTTACTTGTCTCTATATTCCAACACTGGTATCAGAGCTTCAGGTTCTTCATGTTTAATTGCATAATTAAAACGATTTTTGAATAAATTATTATTTTTTTATTCTTAGTAGGGCACGGTATAAACTGCATCCCTTAGTTTTTTCCTTTTTTGTTTCGGTCGTCTTCCTCATTAAGCACAAAAACCCCAAAATTAATTTAGGGTTTCCTCTGGGAGGAAATAGCCGCCACCACCGATCGGACCTTGTTGGTCCCGGTGCTAACGAGTCTCACACGTGTATGGGGGGGGGAATACACGTGTTCAGTAATTTTTAAAACTTTTCTTTCACTGAGGTCAGATGGGTCAGGTTATCCTGATGATTTTGCCCTGAGAAACACAGATTGCCCTGAGTCAAAGTCTACTGAGACAATGATCCTGAACTGCTTTCAGAAGCTTCAGATTAGCTCAACTGAGCCTGAGTTTATCAGAGATCTTGAGGTGCTTGGATCAGATAATTATCTTACTGAACCCTCAGTAGAGTTAGTTCAGTTTGGTAACTATCTGTTCTAGCTACTCAAGTGTGCGGAATGGTTGGCCCTAAGTTTATACTCGTTTTAGCTTTGCTGAAAATCTTCCCTTCGATAAAACACTACAGGAAATTTGAGAAATCGCGACGAAAAAATTCGTCACTGAAACATCATTTTTCGTCACAACTAATAATTTGTGACGAATTTTTTTGTGGCATAGATCGTCATTTAATGTGCGTGGTATTATGTAAAATGTGACGCTATATTAATTCGTCATTAAAAGGACATTATTTGGTGACGAAAAAGGTCATTGTCACTATGTGTTACCATCTATTGTGACACATAAATTGTCACATTAGACATAAAAAATTTGTCACTTAATATGATGTTTCGTCACTAAAAGTTCAATTTTACGTGAAGATTTAATTAACTATCACAAAAAGTTACTTTAGTAACGTTAATTTTGTCACAATTAGATTAGTTATTTCGTCACATTTTGTATACACAATATACAATATACATAAACGTGAGTTAAAAAATTGCCATGGTGAACTAATATAGCTTGATATCAATAGCTCCAATATACAGTTTAATACTTTTACATTCCACATCATATACAGAAATGAGAGTTAAGAAATTTCCAAGGGAATTGCTTGCTCGTATGTCAAATATGACAACCATCCATTTGTTTGACCTGCATACAAGAAACTAAGATTAGCTGCACATTTTCAGGGTTTCAATATGAACATTTACATCGAGATGAAACATCTGCATATAATTCTAAGATTATCCGACTATAAAACATAATCTGCTTGAACTAAGGTAAGGTGCATACTCTGCTTGAATTAAGGTGCATAATAGCAGGTTATAATCTGCTTGATTTAAGGTGCATATAATCTGTTTGAATAAAACATAATCTGCTTGAAGCTTATTCACCTATAAAACATAATCTGCTTGAATTAAGGTAAAACATAATCTGCTTCATATTTGTGAGAATTTAAAAATGTAATTAAGTTATTTTGAAACTAGCTCATGTAAAAGAACAAAATCAATAATGATAAAATCAGTCAAGAGAGTAAGATTGAGCAATTCAAAGCCAGCAAAAAACATAATTCTCAATCCATAGTCTCACAATATCATCTATATATAAAGAAAAATATTATATCAAATGAATTTTCTAATTTAATTAGCAAGTCATACATCTCACAATATCATAATAAGCATCAATCTATTAACTCCCTTTTGACTATGTTTCTCAATCACATTACTTACGAGAAACATGTCGACTTCTACTAACTAAATTCTGAATCCAAACAGGCATTTTAGGAAAATGATTTTTTTTTATAAGCAAACAATGAAAGTGTATATAAGTGTATACAATTAATACACATAAAAAAATAGAAGCTAACCTTAATTATATGTCAATCCCTTTATCCCTCATAAAAGCCATTAGTTTGTTGATAGTTGCACTTTGCTCAGAGAGTTTTGCAGAGAGATTGTCATTTTGCTCAGAGAGTTTTGCAGACAGATTTTCATTTTGTGTAGCCAGGTCCTCTTTCAAGCTAGTTACTTGAGTTTGTAATTCTTACACTTGAGCTCTAGACTGTTGCAACTCTTCCGTTGTTTCTCTTAGTTCACCTTCATATTCAGCAAAAGAATTGTACAATGAACTACGTTTACTTGGAGGCTTTGAACCATAACCATAACCTTTGGTATATCCAGCCCCATGGCCCAACATCTCCAAGACTATGTCAGCTTCGGTCTTCTCTATTCCCAGCACTAAATATTCCTCTCGTTTATGTTTCATCATTTCCTGGTAATTAAACATAAATAAAGTAAATAAAATAATAATCCACTTTCTCTAACAAACAAGAATCACCTGTTTAAACAAAAACATTAATCTAAGACACAAATTAAAATAGACCAAGAGACTTTTACAGAAGGCATTCAACCATAAAAATTGTTTACTTTATGTGAACTTGCTTATGAAAAGAAATTCAGAGATTATCTTCACATGCTTAACCATCCACAATAATTTGAAATAAAGAATCAAATGCAACTGAATTAATTGTATAGAATCTGCTACTGAATTAAAAAAGAACTAAATTAACCTCAATAATAACATAACCAAATATCATAAATGTCTACACGACTTACCCAATTTTCTTTTGCTTGGACGGATATCCACCCATTTTTCTCTGTACTGTGGGTTTGCTCATACAAGTAAATCCGATCGCACGGTTCATTAAGTTGAAGAGACTAAATTTTTTATAAAAAATCAGCTACTTCATCACCATACCCAAGATTAAAATAAAAAATTCATAAAGCTCATAATTACCTTCTTTTTATTTTTATATGATTTAATTATTGACATATCATCATCATCGAAATTAGATAGACAGTTATTGACATATATATTATTTCTTCTTATGTTGTCTCCTTATTTGTCTCTATTGGATACTAGTGAATGCTCAGGTTGTGTTATCACTGTAAAATAGTAAAAACTAATATATATATACTCATTTTTGTAAAATAACTTGGGTAATTAAAGAATGAAGTGATATGGGATAATCTCATTTTTGTGATAGGTGTGTAGATGCAACAGCTAGTGCAAGGAATGCAAAAACTGAAAACATATACTACTTTAAAAGCCTAACAATTTCATTTTTTTCATTTATACTCACAAGTTCATGCGATAGGACTGAAAAAGGCTTTCTTCCAGCAGTATGCTTGTATAGCCTTAATTCCCTGTTGCTTTTATTTATCTCGCTTAAACGCTGCAAGAGCATTATAATTGTAACAAAACAAATCAGAATTTTGGCATTGAAAATTGTTAGCCATTAAAACTGTAACATTACGTGCATTAAAATTAGCAAAGCTAAGTTAACTTGAATTCAGGTGAGGTAAAATAATCACAAAGTTTTTCCCAGTTATCTTGGTCGGGACAGAATTGTGGTTTGCGATCCTTAGCCTCTTGTAGATCTGGATAAAGAAGAAATTGCTTATGCAACTTATAACACTTTTACCTAGTACTGCCTTTCATCCGATCGACCAGGCTCCGTTTGACTCCAGCGTCATCAATATTCAAATCCATGTGCATCTACAACTCACATAGAACATGCAAATTAGAATAAAAGAAGGTAAAAACAATATATTAAACACATAAATATTTATAACCTATACCTGCAGATGATCAAACTCTGGCTTCAATCCATTGTCCTCATCTACCTCTTTCCATCGTATTGGTACAGGGAGAACTTGTCGCGTTACTATTCCAATGTTAGTTGCCAATTTCGCCGACTGGCCCCCATTTATTGGTCTAACTTCCTGAAAGTATCAAAGTACTTCAGCAATCCTTTTCCAGTTGTTTCACCACAAGTCCTTTTTTTTTTAACCAGCAGCTACAGGTGAGCAAAAAAATTATTTTACATTATATATATGCTTATACATGACTATTATTTTAAATAAGATGAAGAACACGTAAAAAACACCTAAAAATAATAACTTTACCTGTTGTAGCAGCAGCTTCATTTGATGAATGAGGGACGCTCTCCGTAGATGGAATTTGAGAAGTTTCATGTACGGGTTTAGAAGCATGAGATGCTAAGTTTGAGAAATTGTTTGCACTTCCAGTTCCAGAAGTAAGATGATTTTGTGGACAACTAGAGTTCTGTTTGTTTGTCAAAGTATTTGGACGCCCTTTTCGAGGTGTTTCATCTTGACCTTCTGTAACTCTATCGTTATTTAAAGTCCTTTAAAAAGAGATTGTCTGGAAATGAAGCTGCGCTTCTGTTTCAAGTTCGATGGACCTCCGGGAGCCATATCACAAACCTGAAAAATGAAATTTAACTAGTAAGAAGAAATTTGATTAATTACTTTGTAATAATATATAATTGTTGGCATAGACCATATGTCTAATCTAGCTAATCACATACACACGAATGATTCAATCTTTGACAACTCAGAATGCATGGAACACACTTTTTGAGCCAACTATGTGCATTTCTTCATCAAAGATCCACTCAAATAACAGAGACACATAAATTTGAAATAGTTGTAAAGCATTTATCAAACAAACTCTTGCATGAAAAAAGAATTCAAGTTGTAAAAAAAGAATTCAAGTAAATGCCCAACTAACTTGTACTAATAGTATAAACCAACTTAAAACACCAAAGTAAAGGAAGGCTTAAAGACTTCACCCATAATATACATTAATCTACAAATTCCAGTGGTGAAGCTCATCAAAATTTTAGCCAACTGATGTCCTTTAATATCATGTGCAACAACTGATATCAGAAACATAACATCCTACAACATCTTTCTTAATAAAAGAAAGTTAACATAGAATGAACTAAAGTCATCCGCATTTTTGCCTGTAAATAAGTACTATAAGATCTCCATCAGAAAACAAGTATTATGTTAATTTGGATCAAATATTTTTGGTGTATTAGCTTAATGAGTGATTTTTTTAACCAATTTTAACCCTAATGTAATTTCAGAAATTTCAATATAACTATACCATTCTCTAGTTTGAATTGGAAAAGTTGGCAACCTCCTAAATGCATAAACAACCTTTATTTCTAATGTTTTAATGCACTTATAGTTTGCACAGAATCCGTCAGATATGAATGCTAAGAAGACAATAAAAATTCAATTTGGATACACAGTTTGTCTGACATTACTACACCTTCTTACAAAAGAATTTCAGAACCCGAGCAATAAAATCCAAAATCTTTTATGAAAACAAAGAAGTGAACAAATGAAATCTCTCTTTAATTAAAAGTGTATTATTCATATCATACAAAGTTCAATTGGGTTGTGCAATGAGATTCCAAATCTGATTTAAACGGTTAATGGGCCGGCTGGGTGTCTTAAGTCTTAATCTACTTCTAACAGAACCGATTCCAAATTTTCCAAAAAATTTGGCAAAATATTAAAATTGAATACCCATGATGGTCCCGAAAAACCCGATTTAAAACTCGTAAAATCTCAATGGGAGGTGACTTAAAAAATTTTCCGAATGTGTTATGCAGATTTGCTAAAGTATGTATGACAGTTAATATGAAAGCAAATAAGAACACACGTATTTTTATAGTGGTTTGGACAACTCGTCCTACATCCACTCTTCTCTTCATGGGGCACCAACTTAACCACCAGATGTTTACCGAGTTCTCACTCAAACGGGACTTATCACCCTCTAAGGGATCGCCTACCCTCCCTTTCGGGATTGCTTAGATGTTTACCGAGTTCTCACTCAAACGGGACTTATCACCTTCACGGGATCGCCTACCCTCCCTTTCGGGATTGCTAGATGTTTACCGAGTTCACACTCACCTACAAACTTAACCGACTGATTTGGGTAAGGTTTGTTTGGTTTCCAACTAGGTTGAGATTTTCCCTTACATTTGTTTAGCCTCAATGCTAAGGATGGGAAAATCTCTCTAAGCTTAGGATATAGCATTGTGCTTAGATCTAGGGTAGAACACTTTTGAATATATATGTGTATTTCTTGCTCTGTGTTCTATGAATGGAGTTGCTTGAATATTTGGCTTTTATTTCACTTTGCAGATCCTCCATTATCTTCTTTTGAAGATAGTGCAATGTATTTATAGTGTGGATTTAAATATTACCGCTGGAAAGTAATATTCAAATCCATACTAATAACTTTTTTTTTTTTTTTTCCTCCTTTTGACTTTTCCTTGCAGCTTTTATGTCACATCAATATGTGTGTTGTCTTCTTATTGGCCACCGCTTTTGTGTGTCTAATCGGATCCGATCACCGCGACATCGTTCATCTATTCCGATTAAATTGCTTTGATCCGTCCGGGCTGAAATCGATATGTAGAAATCAGTCCGCAGATTTACGGTGTCTTGAAAATCACTTGTTCATCGGTCGATTTCATTGTTCATCGATTCTTTGAAATCAATTGTTCATCCGACTGATTTCACCGTTCATCCGAATCCGATTTCACTTGTTCATCCGAACTAATTTCACTTTGTTCATCGGACTGATTTATTTCGCTTTGATTTGATTTCTTCTCGCCCGATTTGATTTCTTCTCCGCCTGATTTCTGATTTCTTCATAGCATTTTATCAGCTTTTCTTCATCACAAATCAGCATGCTTCTTCTTGTTCAGCTCATCAGTTAACTCAGAACTCATCCTACTCATCTGATATCGATCAGCCTCGTCTGCAGCCTCGTCTGATCTCGATCATCTTCGTCTGATTTTATGAGTTCCCCCTTAACTTGTTCTCTCGTTCCCCCTCAACTTGTTATCTGTAGATTATCTTAAATAACACAAGTTGATAATGTTTTGGCATAATTAATCAAAACTAAAATATCCCAACAACCCACATTAACAAGATCGATGTATACAACAACTAGTAATCTATCTTTCTAGTCTATGAATGAATACCCAATTTGTGGAGATACTCCACTGCCAAAACCAATTCCCCATAGATACAGAAATCGGATTCAATTAAGAGAGGAATAGACAGAGAATTAATTCGTAATTACCTTGATTTTATTTCACCGCGCCTGATGAACATGTGATTTAGAGATTGCATGCAATTCCCCTTTCTCAGTTTGAACCAGAAAAACCATTTTCTCAGCCATCCCCTTGATTTCATTTCGCTGCCCCTGATGAACGCGTGATTTAGGGATTGCAAGCAATTCCCCTATATCCATTTGAACTAGAAAAACGACGCCCTCAACCATCCCCTTGATTTTATTTCGCCGCGCCCGATGAATTTGTGATTTAGGGATTACAAGAAATTCCCCTTTCTCACTTTGATCAGAAAAACGATGCCCTCATCCTGTCAGCCATCCCTTGATTTCATTTGCTACGCCTGATCAATGTTTAAATTGGGGATTGATGATTTCGTGTGCGAGTTGAGTGCGAGATGAGGATGAAGTGAATTAGGCTTGAATGAATTCTCCATCAGATTACTAATATTGAACCATTTATTCTTAATCCAAAATATTTTGCTACTAACACGTGTTTTGCAATTGGGTCCCCAATTGATAAATAAATGGTGCATATATATACTTAAAATCTGGTAATATTTTTTCTATATTAAGATTTGCATGTTTCTGTATAATTAAGTTGCACTTTTTAATATAAGAATTCGCACGTTTCTAAAATACACTATAAGTGCACTGTGCACCTGGGTGCATACAAGACCTAGATGTTTTAATTTTATTCATGAAATTGAAATGACTAATTTTTATGACAAAAATTCATCTGAGACGGTCTCATGTATGAGACGGGGTACAACTTAGAACAAATTAAACCCACTCGTCCCAAAATGTTAAAACGTCAATGCTCAGCTTATACTCCATCTCATCATGAGACGATCTAATACAAGTGTGCCTCAATTTTTATTTAATTTTTATGGAATTAAAATTGATTATTTTATTTTAATATTTTAGTTTGTGTATTTTATTTATTATGATATATTTTGAAGAACTATTTGGATAATATGTTGTTCACATGTCAAAATCGAATACCAATTGAATTATTAAAATTTTTTTTTTATCATGCATGATATTGAAATTGACTTTTTAATTTATCAAATGGTTGTTATATCAATTTTTAAGCATATCATAACAAATAACATACGTATAATTAAAAATGAATTTGACATATTAATAATATATTGACCAAATAATTTTACAATTTTTTATAATAAATAAAATATACAAATTTAATAACACTAAATAAGAATTAGCTATTAGATTTCATGAATAAAAACAAAATACAATCATTCTTAATTGTAGGGAGAAAAAAATGATTCAATTGCAAATATATAATAAACTATATATATACAATAAAAAAAGGAAGAAATGACGACTTTTGGTTGAACATCACCTTGCTGTACTATTTTTAATATTCTTTTATATTTCAGTATATATTTCTATTTATTTAACATTTTTATGGGTTTTTTATATTTCAATATATTTTTTTGTTTATTTAATTGTTGGATTATTTTTTATTATTTATCATGTTTATTATTTGTTTGATTGTTAGGTAATTTTTTATTATTTATTTGGTTGTTGGGTTAATTTATAGATATCTCACATGAATTTTTTATTTAAAAAAAAAAAAATTATTTTATTCATGCTACATTTGTATTAAATGAATTTAAAATTATTATTATGATTTGTTCTTTCGATTGTAATTTATTCTTTTATTGAGAATGCATTTCTAAAAAAGTCAGTTCTAAAATATTTTGATTATAATGTTATAGACCGCTTTAAAAAAATGAAGACTCGATAAACTTAACTGTAATTATAATTTAATTTAAATGCTATATACACCTTCTTTATTTAGTTTGCAACGAGTTATATGATTTTTTAAGTATTAAATATTTTATTAGTTATTATTTGTATCCATAAATCTAAAATCATGGTTCCGCCTTTCTGAAACATTCTTTACACTGAAATGTTCAACTTGATCATTTATAAAACAAGTTGAATGTTTAAGTTTAAACAAGTTGAATAATTGTTAACTATTTTAGAATTTCAAGACACTTGCGTAACTTTATAAAATTTAGTACTTTTGTTTATGTTTTCAAGACAATTTATCTCAAATTAATTGTGATACTAATACTTTTACAAAAGGTATTAGTTGTAATACTAAACCGTATAACTTATATTATAAAATTGTATTAGTCATAATACTAAACAGTATGGCTAATATTTAAAAAAGGTATTAGTGGTGATACTGAAGAGTGTAACTTATAATACAAAAGGGTATTAATTGTGATACTGAAGAGTATAACTTTTACTACAAATGGATATTAGTCATGATACTGAAGAGTATGACTTATATTACAAAATGGTATTAGTCGTGATAATGAATACTGTAACTTATACTACAAATGGGTATTAGTCGTGATAACTGAAGGATATGACTTATATTACAAAGGGGTATTAGTCATAGTACCGAACAGTATGACTAATATTACAAAAGGGTATTAGTCGTGATACTGGAGAGTAACGTTTACTACAAAGGGGTATTAGTCATGATATTAAAGAATATGCCCTATATTACAAAAGTGATATTAGTCAGAATATTAAAGGATTGACTTATATAATAAAGAGTATTATTCGTGATAATTGAATGGTATGACCTATATTATAAAATCCAGTCCAAAGATCTCCCCTTTCAAGTGCACAACAAATTCATCACATTATGTTACAGGAATAATTCCAACTGTATATTATGCTCCCAGATTCAGCAATTCCTGCAACAAAATTTTAAATCATTCTATATTTAAGCTTTGTGTTGATAATTAAATACATGCAGTGTTTTTTAAATTAACTGCAACCATCTATTGCCATGATGTATCAATTAGATTTCTCTAAAACAATCAAGTGATTGGAATTTAGAATCATAATTTTGGTAAAATAAACAATGTATAGAAATTAGAATCTACACAAAATTGAGTGGAAAGAAGAAGAGTAAAGGGAAGATTCATTCTCAGTGATTTATTATTCAAATATCTCAAAGCTGAAATTACATCAAATGGGTAACTGGTTTTCTACATTTCTGCTAATACAAATGCAGCTGATATTCAAACGAAATGAACATGAAAGTGAAATTACTGCTCCCTAAATCACAAATTGGCTGATAAAATATCATTCATGTATTAGACATAAGTTACAAACTGAGAGCTACAACATGAACAATGTTATCACTATTCAACAGTCCAAGAAATATACTTCCCAAAATTCAATAGAACACTATATAACAATTTGTGATATTACATTAACCAACTTCACTTAATAATAAAGCAGAACAAAACTACTTGATTAAACAATATAAAGCAGAACAACATTAACCTTAAAGCAGTAACAGCAGTAACAAAAAAGGTCAAATGAACAGCAGAACAACAGAACAACAGTAAATAGACAAATACTTAATATTCTTCACTCAACACTATTTAATTCAGATAAGACTCCAGAAGATCTGTCCTAAAGAAATCATTTATCCAGTTCCGAGTTGACGTCCTTTTAGAGGTGAGACCTTTGACAAATCTAATCTTGAAGCCTAGTACAGGTGTAGATAGATCAATCTAACTCACGTCGATCAGAATTCAAGCCTAAATCTGCAATTTGTTTGAAAAATATCATAAGAAATATATATATTTCAAGAGATAAATAAAGTAGCCATCTTATAGATCAGATACATATACCTTGTTAATCTAGGAAACTCACAAAATCCTGGAGAATGCCTTCCTGTTCTCAGCCAGAGTCCTATCATCCTCTGCACCAGACGCATCTACTAACTCTTTTATGCATATACCATCAAATCATAATCACTTATGCATCCATGATTCACCTTGAGCATCAATACAACTACAAGTGGTAAATCAATTGATGAGAGTTTCTCAGACCAGCTTGATACATTAAGCACCAATACAAATCATCCTCTAATAATGTGACTCTGGATTCTTGCAACACATGGCAACAGACTTGCAGATGTAGAACTCACCAGAATAGTTTCGCCTTCGAGCTTCAAAATGTCATCTTCTGATAAATTAAAACAAAGATGTATCTAAACTAGAGCCCCTGCATTTATATAGTAAATGCTATCAACGGAGGAATTACAAACTACTCTACAAACTACAAAGCTTCATAGATTTACCCATTAATCGACATTCTGATATTCAACCAAAGAGCCATTTGTATCTGCATTGTACAGAACAGTGCTCCGAAGATAATGTTGGATTAGTATCAATTTTTATCAAGTAAGACCTTAAAATAAAAGGTAAGTTTGAAGATTATTCAACATGGATGCTGCGAGCGAGTATCAAATCAAATGTTTCGAACAAGGACATGATCACACAATCAATGAGCAAAACTAGAAATATGAATATACCTTATTTTGGTTCATCACATTGAACTGTTCGGTAGATTCCCACGCGTTACACACCCGTTCGCCACTTTGTTCTCTTTCCCTAGGCAAGCACGAAAGTGCAAATACTGTAAACTATAGAAATAACAAAATTTTAATCCATTATCATAATGTGTACTGAATATTTGCAGCAGTACAAACTAAAGAACCAATTTCATGATTTTCGTGTAATAAAATTTGTTACTATGTTTAGAACAGGGTGAACCTTCACTAAAATTTCAGGTGAATCATAAAACAAGGACTTAACACCATTTGAAGTAGCTTATAGCAGGATGGAGAAAATGAAAATATCTTCTGATGATTCCATCATTGAGAAAGCAAAGACTTTCAGAATAGGAGCTACCTTATCAATAATTTTGAATTGTTTTAATACTCATGATCAGACACTATTACATCATTTATAGCATTACAAGTAATTTTGATAAGATATAATAAGAGAAGAAATTTGTTCTTAATACCTGAATCTTGTATTCAGGATCTAATAAGTAATTCCCTTAATAAAAATACTCAACCAAATAACTAATAAAAAAGAAGTGAAGCAACTTAACATCATTCACATAAACAAATTATCTGATATAATCCCAAGTATGTAATTGTAGTACCTAAAGGTTTGATACCTGATGATTTTTAAGAAGAATCCACCATGCGTAAGGCCACTCCAGGCTGAAACCATCAGAGTGCTAGTCAAAGAGGTCATTTAACATCAAAAGAGAGGTTGAATATTACTAGAAGAATTTTGGTGCAATATAGTTTTTTTTTTAATTACATGTGATCACTATGTTTCTGGTGCAGTATGGTTATTTTAATTGCGTACCTGGAGTAAGAGAATCACTTCTGGAAAAATGTCTCCTACTGGAATAAGTTGTTTTACCATGTCAGTAATTATGAACGGTATATTCTCTGTCACTTGGTAGACACAGGGGAAAAGGAATTGCAAGAGATGACATCCAAAAATAATCTCATAAAAGACATCTAAACCCAAACAGAAAACAACAACCCAAAACACATACGATTCAGACATCGATAAGAATCACAGGTAAAAACAATCGCGAGGAACCAACAAACAAAACTGAAAATAAACCCAAAACTAGGGTATAAATTGTGTGAAGAAACATAATCCATCACCTTAAAGCATTCAACACAGCCAATTCAAAACATAATAGTCCGAGGCGACGTAGGATGTACAAGATACTCATCACACCCTCGAACAGTCTCTTGTAACTGAACATAGATCTCCCCATCTATTACAACTTCTACCAATCCCTCAACAAGCTTGGAATGACATCTCAATGAGAATTCATTGAGGAACTTCCTAAATTATTAGGGAATGACACTATATGGGTAATAGTGGATTGATAAACTAAATATAGCCACTTCATTGCCATATCATCACCAGGTCATCTAACCCCTGCTATATCATTTCTTTTATTTCTTTATTTTTATTTTTATTATGATTTTCAACTTCTCTCAAAAATCTGGATTGACCATAATTCCTCAAGTAAGACATCCCTCTAATCTATCAATATGGGAAAGTCCATAAGAAGGCTCAGCTGAATAGGGTACCCATTTATTCAACTCTGTAAAAATGACATATTCACTATAAATAATACAAATAAGCTATAAACTCCATACTCTAATACCTATAAGTCCAATCATGATTCCAGTATGTCGTCTAAACATAAAACATGCAAGCAATCCAATCGTCATATTCACTAGCTAGATTATTTTACCCAATCAATCCTCAAGAAAAGAATTAGGCACAAATAGTATCGAATAAGGTAAAAAATGAATTCACGGTGAGTACAATTTCAAAGATGCAAACCAACAAGGCCAATCATGAACTCCAGTACGTCATCCAAATATAAAACATGCAAGCAATTCAATCTTCAAATTCACTAGCTAGATATATTTTACACAGTCAATTCTAAAGTGAAAACTAATCAGCATATTATCTCAAGTACAACAGTTATCTGAATTGAACAAAGAGCATCTAACTCGATGGGATAAATCTCACCCAGTCTCAAATCCAACAATTCATCTAAAATCAGAAATAGCAATCCAATCGTCATGGACTCTCTATAATTAAAAATAGAACTAACAAAAACACAGTAATACAACTCCAACATTGGCATCGAGAAACAAAAAAAATCCAAATATAGATGATCGGAAGTTATGAAGAAGCAATCATCAAGAATTAAAATTAACAGAGGAAGCGTACCTATTACTGTTTTGCTCAATTCCTGGAAAAATTTCACGAATCAATTACTGTGTTTGACAAACCAAAACCTCAGGCCAATTGGGAAAAGAACCAATTTAGAGAAGAAATAATTGGGAATATAGAATTGGGAGAGCGATTTCTGGTAGGAATGCGCCAAATTAGTGAAGCTGGGTTGACGGAAAATTCTGGTGAAAGCTTGGGAGAAATCCTGGTAGGGATTGTGCCAAAATTTTGTCACGAAATTGGGGATTCGGTTTGATTCACGCCAAATTTAAGGAAAGCGTGGGAGAAATTGGAGATTCTGTGTTATCATTTTGTTTATTAGAAGAAATTCTCAAAATAAAAAACAATATAATTTTGTTTTTTAAAAATAGGCTTTCCCTAGCTTAGTTGGGGATAGGTAAGTTATTTTGTTGGAAAGGTCATGGTTCAATTCCCATTGATGTATTTATTTTTTATATTGAAAAATTAATTTAAATATTTTTATTAAAATGCCTAAGATAAATGTGTTCAAAAAAATAAATACCAAAAACAAATGTAGTGTTTGATTTAGTGGTGTAGTTATTTTTATTAAAATAAAATACCTAAAAACAGGCTTTCCCTAGCTTAGTTGGGGATAGGTAAGTTATTTTGTTGGAAAGGTCATGGGTTCAATTCCCATTGATGTATTTATTTTTTATATTGAAAAATTAATTTAAATATTTTTATTAAAATACCTAAGATAAATGTGTTCAAAAAAATAAATACCAAACACAAATGTAGTCTTTGATTTAGTGGTGTAGTTATTCTCTTCAGGTAAAAGGGTCCTGTGTTTGAACCCAGATGGATGAAAATTCATATTTTTTGATTTTATTTATTATAAAATACTTATATTTTTTTATTTTATTTAATATAATTTATATTTTTCAATTTTATTTAATATAATTTATATTTTATACGGCTTTTTTGGTGGTTACTTGTCAAGTTTAATTGAAAGGTTTTGTGTTTTATTATTGCATTTTATTTTTAAGTTATTGCCAATTGAATGTGTTGATTAAGGTGAGTCTTTACGTTGAAATACTTTTATAAAAATAATTTAAGACATAATGTCCATGTGGTCTAGTGGTGTAGTTATCTTTATTCTCGTAAGCGGTCCTACGTTCTATCCTAGAGGGATACAATTTTTTTTAAATTTTTATTGGTGACGAAATAAGTTTGTCACTAACAAGTGATTATTAATCGTCACCATATATAAATATTCGTGACGAAATAATATGTCACTAATAACTATGAACAATTAATGACGAAACATAAAACCGTCATGAAAAATTTATATTTGTTGGGAAATTTATAGTTTTGATAAAAGTTCCAGAAACACATGTAATAGGACCAAATGACTGACACATTGACCGATGTTTATATTACCGTTTATAGAATACCAGTTGATAATTACTGTATAGAACAACTGATGTAATAGATAGGTCACATATTGAGGGGGACCTCAATATGTATAAGTCGATTCCGAAAATCCAAAGAACAAATTGATATCCGACAGCCGAAATGCTAGAGAAGAACGAAGATCGATCGATCCGATATAGTCGATATCTCACCAAAGTCATAAAGCTCAAACTCGTAATACTTGAAGATCGATGACTTCCGTAAGATCGCACCGGAAGACCTACATCACCGAGTCCGCTAGTTGAAGCTAAGTCAACCGCACCGAAGACTCCATCGTAGATCGATCGATTCGATTAATCGGTCACTTCTCCGTGAAAACCGATGTTTCACCTAATCATACGCCTATGATCCAACAAGAAGAATGTCAACCTTAGTTGGAAGAACAAACACCGAAAAGTGCGCGCCGGTTAACCAATAAGAACAAGACACGATGATCGGAGCCGACAATTAAGGGATTTGATCTTTGTTTCTCTCTAACGGCTATAAAATACAAGTTCACGCTTTTCCCATGCCGCCTCAAGACGCGTCACATTAATCCTGCAAACTCATTTAATATAGCCTGAAATTCAAATTGCTCTCCAACGGCTCTTTGATTTCAAGGTCTATAAATATGGGATCACACTTCAGAGTGAAACACGGAAAAACATTGAACAATCAAGAAGCTCAAGCAATTATCGATTTCGCATCGAAGAACACGATCAAGAAGATTATTTTATTAAGTGTTCATCCCATAAGTTCTTAGCATAGAAATCTTTTCATCTACCGATAGGCTACCTTAAACACTAGAAAAGATTTCATAGTTGGAACCAAAACAATCTTATCCAAACCCAAGTTAGGTTAAGTTGTTTAGCAAAGATTTCGCATAGGGTTTCTAGTTACGATTTTAGGGGATCGGTTGAGTGAGAACTCCTTAAATATCTGCTTGGTGTATCTTTGTGTTGAACTAACACATAAAACTAAGTTCGATTGGTTAAGTTGGTGCCCCTTGTGGTAGGGAAGAGTGGACGTAGGACCTGGTTTGTCCGAACCACTATAAATCTTGTGTGCCTTTACCGCTTTGATTAACCGTCTCACACAATTGCACACAACCTTTAAAAGCGATACATATTCTAAGTTGAGATCAGCTAGCACCAAGCTTCTGATCTGATCAAGCTTGACACTTCAGTCAACTGGTTAAAACACTAACTTTGGAATCTGATTTATAAAAACTGGTTTTTCACGGGTAAAACTTAAGCTTCCGCACACATTAGTTAAACTGATAGTTACCGAACTAATCTGCCTACAGGCGATTAGTAAGTTGGTTATCAGCCCAAACTGATTCACTCGCACTCTCGATCAAAGCTAACTACCCTCACACTGACCAAGACAAAAGTTTTCAGAAGTCTATTCACCCCTCCCCTCTAGACTTCTGCCCTCACTAAACCCGTTCGGGACCTACAATATTATATGACCAATATTGATCGTCACTAATTAAAATGAAGATCGTCACCGAATAATATTGTGACGAAATAAGTGTGTCATTTAAAAATAATTATTAATCGTCACTATATATAAATGTTGGTGACGAAAAAATATGTCTCTAATTACTATGAACAATTAACGACGAACATTAAATTGTCATGAAAATTTTATATTATATGACGATTATGATCTTCACTAATTACAATGAAGATTGTCACCGAATAATATTGTTACGAAATAAGTGCGTCATTAAAAAATAATTATTAATCGTCACTATATATTTATATTGGTGACGAAAGAATATGTCACTAATTACTATGAACAATTAACGACGAAACATAAAATTGTCATGAAAATTTTATATTATATTACGACTATGAGCGTCACTAATTACATTGGCGATCATCACCAAATAAAATTGTGACGAATTATGTGCGTCACCAAGTCTTTTGAATAATTAATGACAAAACATATATTTGTCACAAAAATAGATTTTTTCATGACGTTGAATATCGTCACCAAAGTTTATTATGACGAATTTATTGTTATTGTCATGAATTCTGTGAATTACTGACGAAAAAAAACATCAGTGGCGACAAAAAAATATTTTGTCACAAATTCTCACTTTTAAGTGACAAAAAATAAATTTGTCACCTTTAGGTAACATATTGTGACGAATTTTGTGTCGTCATAGAAAATTTCATCACAAAATGTGTGATTTCTTGTAGTGAAACAGTGATTAAGGCTGTGATCAATTTGATGCAAGTTCAGTGGATTGGTTCCAATCAATATCGCGAACAATGCTTTCAAAGGAAAAAACATGCAATGATAATAATGCAAAGATGTAAAGCAAAACAACACAACAATTATAGTGGTTCAGAGACTCAAGCTCCTACGTCCACTCTCTCTAATCTTCAGAGAAATTCCTTAACCGCTTCCTAAAGCTTTCTGGCTAACTCACTGTAGCTTACTCACTTTTCTACCTTGAGTTTTCTGGCTGACTTACTGCAGCTTACTAACTCAAACACACACAAGTGTTCAGACTACCACAAGTAGCTTACTAACTTCATCTCTAGAGTTTTTTGGCTAACTCACTGTAGCTTACTAACTCTTTACAACTCAAACTCACCAACAAAACATACACAAACTACCTTAACAAAGGGTTTGGGTTTTGGGTTGGTTTCCAACTAGGGTGAGATATCCTTTACAATAAGAACAATGTAAATGTTAGGATATCTCTAATAAGCTTTGTATATTTCTTATCAATCTAGGCTTAGTGAATGAGCTCTCTCCAATGTGAAACACATGGGAAATTCTAGGGTTTTCGAGTGCTTCAATTTGCAATAATACGAATGAGCTCTTGAGTTGCTTTCAAATTTCCCGTGACCTCTCAATGTAAAGGGTCACTGGTATTTATAGGCAACTTCACCAAGGTCACTCTTGAAAAACTATCCGTTGGAGGAGGTAGCTTCATGAGTTTCCTCTTATGGTGTTTGATGAACGACTATATTTAGGGTTTGAATACTCCCTTGCATGTTTTAGGAAATATGCAGTCATGTAGCCAATCACCAATTTTTTGTAGTCTGGAACATAGTACTACTGACATGATTTAGTGACCTGTCGCTTTCAAGTTGTCGTTAAATGTACTGTGTTGTCTTCATCGATTGGTTTTTGTCTTAATAAATGTAGACAAACATAACGGCTCTTTTTGGTCAATCTCTCTGAATGAGATAACCTTAAACAACACTTAGACTTAGTTCCTTTTGTCTGCATATGAATGTTTTGGGCAATATCTACTTTTCTGAATATTTACGTTTTTCTCAGTTTTGTAGTCTTCAGATAGATATTATTAAGTGCCTCTGAACATTCAGGTTATACTGAGTATTCAGTATCTTACTGAGTCGTTAGTAACTTCTAGGTCTTTAGTATCTTCAGTGACATACTAAGTCTTCAGTGTCTTTCAGTGACATACTGAGTCTTCAGTGTCTTCAGTGACATACTGAGCCTTCAGTGTCTTTAGTGACATACTGAGTCTTCAGTGTCTTCATTGACATACTGAGTCTTTAGTGTCTTCAGTGACATAATGAGTCTTGATGACATCTTGAGTCTTGATGTCTTGATGACATCTAGAGTCTTGATTTCTTGATTACTTCTTGAGTCTTGATTTCTTGATGACATCTTGAGTCTTGATTTCTTGATGACATCTTGAGTCTTGATTTCTTGATTACTTCTTGAGTCTTGATTTCTTGACAACTTCTTGAGTCTTGATTTCTTGATTACTTCTTGAGTCTTGATTTCTTGACAACTTCTTGAGTCTTGATTTCTTTTAGTTACTTCTTGAGTCTTGATTTCTTGACAACTTCTTTGAGTCTTGATTTCTTGATTCTTTGATTCTTGATTTCTTTACAACTTCTTGAGTCTTGATTTCTTGATTACTTCTTGAGTCTTGATTTCTTGATAACTTCTTGAGTCTTGATTTCTTGATTACTTCTTGAGTCTTGATTTCTTCAAAATCTAACTTTGATCTATATCTGCTTTGGCTATCGTAGTGCGAGATAACTTCGAATAATCTATCTTTGAATCACTCGATCTATCAAGATTATCCTGAACATGTCATACTAAGGGTTTTTGGGATCTAATCAAAACTTCTTTATTAAATTCATCTCCCAACAATTTTCCCCTTTTTGATGATGCCAAAACCATCTTGTTACAAAAACCTAACCTATACTCATGTTTCAGTTTGTCTATTACATTCTAAAATGGTAATTCTTCCAACAATTTCAAAACATAAGGCATATCAAACATAAAAGACATGTAAAAAGATAATGAGATATTATCTTTGAGCATAAAGATAAATTTTCATTGATGTAGGATAAGAGTTACAGATTACAATGAAAATAAAAAATAAAAAACAGAAGTACAAAGTCTTCAGTCTTCTTCTACTTCATCCTCTGGCACTTCCAGGTTGAACATCCCATAGTATCTATTTTTCAGTTCATCCCTTGCTTTGATGATATCAGGGTTGTTTCCTGTTAGGCCTAGCTGGATGGCATATTGAGCTATCTCCTGAGAAATGGCTGTTTCATTCACATAGCCATTCTCAAGTCTAGGAGCTGGGTAAGTGTATGGACCAGGGGCTACTATCTCGAAAGAGTTCCTTCATCCGCCAAGTTGATCCAACTTTGCGTGTACTTAGATATAATGTCAAGAAGTACTCAATGAAGGCTTCATTCATATCCGAGTTTGCTCCCTCCATTCTCTCGTAATCTCGCAATAGAACCGAAGGTTCTCTTGATCTCCTCCCATGCATCATTGAACCCGATAGGCATCCATTTGTCAATGTCGCCATTTCTGAAGTTTTCTCTCAGACCCTTCTTTTGCTCAAAAACTTTTAAAACCACTTTTTTTTTTTTCCTCGATCACACAGAACACCGACCACGTATGCGGCGGTTTCTTCTCTTTTTCAATTTGAAGGGTTTTCAAAGTTTTCTTGGTATTGAATACTTCTTTCTGACTTTCAGTTTCTTCTTTTTCAGCTTCTTCCTCAGATTCTTCAAAATCTATTATCAATTTCCTCTGAGTAGGTTTAGAGTTTTAGCTCTTTTCTTCTTTTCTTGCTCCACAAATGCAACAGCCTTTCTCTTTTCAGGTCTGACTTGATCTTCACTGGCTTTGCTTGTCTCAATTATCCTTCTATCACTCAGTTTCTCTGAAATTACTTCCTGAATAGTTTGCTCAGATGTTTGAGTGTAGACAGGTTTCTCAGCTTCTTTGAACTTGAGCTTCTCAGTGGCTTCAACTTCTTTTAAGGCATCAACAATTTTCTTTCTTTCAGCTTATTTCTGAGCCTTTTTCTTCAAGGTTTGTGCCAACAACTCACTTAGTTTGCCACCAGGCCTTTCCCCCTTTTTGGCACCATACCTTGGAAGTAGTTGAGTCAGTGCAGTATCCATATGGTATTGCTCTTTGCTTATACTTCGCACTTCCCCTACCAACTGATCATGCTCATCCTCTAGCCTTCTCATGTAATTCTTAGCCATTGAGAACTCATCTGAAAGAGGTGCAAACTGATTTGAGAAGACATCATGCATCATCTTTGTCATCTTGGTCATGAGCATAGAGCCCATTTCCTCAACAGCTGTCTTGATCATCAGATCATTCTTCTCAACCAGCTTGGCTTCAAGATAGGCAGTTCTTTCCTGATACATCTGCTTCATTTATGCATTGAGCTCAGTTTTGACTACATCAATCTTTCCTTCCAAAGTAGTCATTTTATCTGCAAGAGTTGTTTGTAGTTACAGCATGTCTGAAGATGAACTCAGATTTTCCAGCTTTTGAGATTGGCTTGCCAAGGTTTCTTCAATTTGAGTCACTTTCTCCACCATTGACACCACCTTCTCCAATTTATCCAGGATAGGACTGAAATCAATTTCTGGAGTTTGTACAACTTTTTCCACCAGAGCTGGGTGCTCCAACTGAGATTGTTTTTCAGCATCATCTTGTTTTTCTGGATTCATAGAACTGGAGGCATCAACATCAGCTTTCCTTCTCTCAACCACCTTCCTCTTTACTAGCTCATCAAAATCAGCAATTTTCATTCTGAGCTTGGTCTTCCTGAATCCAGAGAACTCTATCAAAATAGCAGTCTCAGCATTCCACCAATCTTCTCCTCTGAAGGAGGCTATATTCAGCATCTCCGGAAGAGTCTTATTCAGGATGTAGACCATGGTTCTGAGTCGGAAGAAAAGATCCTGAAGGTCAGGATATGCGCTCAGCTCAGGGTACCTGTCCAGAATGAATCGTTCCCCCTTGCTGCGCCACTCAGTTTCTTTTGCCTCTCCCTTCTTCAACTTTGGGCTCTCAGGGACAGTAGGATCGGATTGTATGAGTTCTGGTGCTGATGGATCAAGAAAAGGTTCACTCAGGAGCGCATCCAAATTCAGCAATTCCTGAGGTTCAGACTGATCTGAAGTTTGAACAGGTCTCTCTTCAGTAGGAATCTGAGGTCCCTTGAAGATTTCCTGAGAAATTTTATCTGAGCTCAGAGAAGTCTCGAGTACCTCAGAGAAAACTTGTTCCTCAGTTTCTTGCTCTTGCGCAATTGTCACAACCTGAGCAAGAACCTGCAGTGGAGATTTCAGCCCTTGTTGGCCTTCAGGTTGAGTTTCTTCAGAGTCACTGACCTACTCCTCAGTAATAGATTGAAGCTTTCTGTTTTCTGAGGAGCCAGTGTTTTCTTTTTCAGATTCTCTCCTTTTTCTCTTTTCACTTGCATCAGGGCTTTCCCCCTGGCTTGTTTGGCTTCAGCAGCTTCTTCTTCAGTAGTCTCCTCCTGAGACTCAGAGCTTTTCTCTTTCTTTCCTTTCAAAGTCTTTTTTGTTGTTGGTGGTTTGAACATGATTTTTGACTTTGGAAAGGATGAGGAATTGGCAAAGATGTCCTCCTCTTCTCTGCACATTTCCAAGATAAATGCAATCTTGGTTGCATGTAGGATCTTTCCTTTGACAACAACAGAGCCATTCACCTTCTGAACTTGTTTGGCTTGATCACTCACCACCTTGATTAAATAGTGTAACCAGTTGAATGCCGTGGAAGGTGAATCCTCAATCGCAACCATTAGTCTTAGCTTAGGCGTTCTTATCTGTTCAAAGCTACCAGATCTGCTCATGATGCATTTGCTTACAATATCCAACAATACTCGATATTTAAGCTTCAAATGCCTTTTATTCAGAGTAGCTTCAAACTTTACTGGATGCTCTGCAATTTTATCCAGATATTCTTGCTCCCTACCCATCATGTATACCGTAGGGTCTTCACCTCTATCTCTTAATTTATATATGGCATTAAGATTCTTAGGAATTATATATAATTCCCTAACAAAATCCACATATTTTGAACTATGCTCTAAATGCGATACAGTAATTTGAGATTGTATACAATTCTCATCATCTAACTTCAAATTAGAGATAAACTCTATTACCTCTTTTGCAAATTCGGCCTCTGGTTGATTCGCGACCAGGCAAGTAAGCTTTGCCAAATGAATCATATGTAACGCTTCCTCTTCGTGAGTTGCATTGGACGAGCTTTCGAGAGAGAGACATATTCGTACCAAAGTTTATTGGAAATGGCGAGCTTGTCGTATACAGAAAATATCATTTTTGGAGAATTTCTTGGTGAAGGGTTTTGAGATAGATGAAAATTTCTGGGCAATCTAGAGTTTTTGAAGCAGAGTGTTTGAAGATGAAGGCTTTTTGGAATCGGGCTTTGAAGGAATTTCTTCAATAGATATAAGACATTGATTCATGGAAAATCGTATAGATGAAGAAATCGACGGTTGAGATTAAAAACCGACTAAATCTGGTATATGAAAGGACGATTTCACAAATATAAAGCCGCCAATTTATCCCTATTGGTGATTAATGAACAGTGCATTTAATTATTGTTCCTGCAGACCATTGAATTTCTTCGTGGATTTCAAAGGTCCCTCTCAAATATTCCTTCAGGTGTTTTGTTATTTATTGCCAATGATTACTGAGATTCAGTTAGACAATAAATGTGTTGCATGAGTCAATACTTCTTCAGACTAATTTCCTCCATCAGTCTTACTGAGTTTTGACCTTGATAAAATGTCAGTATAATACTGAGTACTAAAAAAAGGTCAGTATAATACTAAGTACTGATCTTGATAAAAGGTCAGTATAATACTGAGTACTGATCTTCAGGATAACTGAGTTTCCCAAGACTCAGTGTTCAGTACTCTCAATTTTATCCTAAGTTTTTCAGAAAAAAAAAACCTGAGAAAACTTCATGCATCTGAAAACCTTCAATTTTTCAGATTTGCTTTATTCACCTGGATCCAACATACCTAATTCAACTGATAGTTCCTGAAATTTTGATTCAGCCAAAGGTTTAGTCAAGATATCAGCTCTCTGTTTATCAGTACGAATTTTCTCCGTTCTGATGTCTTTCTTCTCAACATGATCTCTGATGAAGTGATGTCTGATATCAACATGCTTACATCTGGTGTACAATACAAGAATTTGTGTAATAGCAATTGCACTATTATTATCACAAAATATAGGTACTTCATTGGCTATAATCTTATAATCCCTCAATTGTTGTTTGAGCCAAAGAATCTGTGCACAACAGCTTCTTACTGCCATGTATTCAGCTTCAGTAGTACTAGTTGCTACTGAGGTTTGTTTCTTTGAAAACCACGATATCAGTTTACTTCCAAGAAATTGACAAGTTCCTGTGGTAGACTTCCTGTCAATTCTACATCCTCCATAATCAGCATCTGAATAACCAGTTAATTCAAGGTTATCATCAGCTGGATACCATAATCCTCTATTCACAGTGCCTTTAAGATATTTCAGAATCTTTTTGGCAGCCTCCATGTGACTAGCCTTAGGATTAGCTTGGTATCTTGCACATATCCCAATAGCAAATGTAATATCAGGCCTACTTGCTGTGAGATATAACAGTGTTCCAATGATTCCTCTATAATCAGTGAGATTTACTGATTTGCCTTCAGGATCAGGATCCATCTTGTAGTTAGTATTCATAGGAATTCTAACTGCATTGCAATTCTGTACACCATACTTTGCAATCAGATCTCTGGTGTATTTTGCTTGATTGATGAAAATTCCTTCCTTAGTTTGTTTCACCCGAAGTCCAAGAAAGAAATTCATCTCCCCAATCATTGACATCTCAAACTTTCCTTTCATCAGGGTAGAAAACTTTTCACACAACTGATGATTTGGAGATCCAAATATGATGTCATCTACATAAATCTGAACAAGTAAGATGTCTTTCCCATCTTCTATCCTGAACAGAGTCCTATCAACAGTTCCTTTGATAAAACCATGGTCAGTAAGAAACTGAGAAAGGGTATCATACCATGCTCGGGGTGCTTGCTTAAGACCATACAAGGCTTTCCTGAGCCTGTAAACTTGGTTATTCTGTCTGAAACCAGGAGGTTGTACCACATAAACCTCTTCCTTAAGCACACCATTCAGAAATGCACTTTTCACATCCATCTGATAGACTGTGAATATCATGTGGGCAACATATGTAAGAAACAATCTGATGGCTTCTAGTCTTGCAACAGGTGCAAAGGTTTCATCATAATCCAAACCTTCTTCTTGGGAATAACCTTGTGCAACTAGCCTTGCCTTGTTTCTCACAATGTTGTTATTTTCATCTCTCTTATTCTTGAACACCCACTTAGTTCCAATCACATTGTGCCTCTTAGGTCTATCCACTAGCTCCCAAACTTCATTCATTGAGAACTGATTCAGCTCTTCTTGCATAGCAGTAATCCAAAAAGAATCTTGTAGAGCTTCTTCAATCTCAGTAGGTTCCTTTTCAGATAGGAAGCAGCAGAACAAAACACTTTCTCCATGGAACCTTCTTGTTTTGACACCATCTGATAGATCACCCACAATCTGACTTGTAGGTTGACTATCCAACCATTTTCTCCTGGATGTTCCCCCTTCAGTAGTATCCTCAACATCAGAAATGTTAGGTTCAGGTAGTTCATTAAATTCAGGGAACAACAGAAAAGGAGAAAGAGAATCATCTTCCTCATGGGAAATTCCATTCAGAACATTGTCAGAGACATTTGTTCCCCATTGGTTGATAGATTCAGAGTTTGCCTCAGCTGTGACCACATCTTCATCGGCATTACATACCTGAGTCTGAATTGGTGTATGTTTAGATTGGTCAGCTTCAGTGTGTTGACTTTCGCTCAAATTGGAGAATTTCCATCATGAGTCTCACCATCCTCGAAGTTTTTCCATCCCGAACTTCTTTGTCTCGAAGTCCGATTCACTCCATTCATAGAAAGTGACCGACTTCTTCTTTTCGTGTTCGTGAGGATGTTTTATCATTCTTTTTTCGTGCTAAGTCCGGTGATTCTCTTGATCGTTCTCCCGAAGTCATGTTCCTGCTTTTCCAACACAAGTAGATTCATCAAAAAACAACATGAGGTGTTTCTTCCACAATAAGAGTCCTACAGTTGTAAACTCTGAAGACTTTACTGACTTCAGAATATCCTAAGAATATCCCTTCATTAGCTTTGCTATCAAAAGTTTTCAACTGATCTTTACCATTATTATGTATGAAACACTTGCAACCAAACACACGAAAGAAAGAAACAAGAGGCTTCCTTTCATTCCACAGCTCATATGGAGTTTTTCCTTGGTTCTTGGTCAAGATGGATCTGTTTCCGAGAGTAGCATGCGGTGTTGATAAAAAATTTCAAAATCTCTTAGGAATATCAGCTTCAGCGATCATTGTCCTTGCAGCTTCTTTCATAGTCCCATTTCTTCTTTCAGCAACACCATTCTGTTGTGGAGTCCTTGAAGCTGATGTTTCATGAGCTATTCCATTTGCTGCACAATAATCAGATATGATATGATTGATAAACTCGCCCTTTTTATCTCGATCCGATTTTGACCACACTCGATTCTTTTTCAAGATCGAGCCTTTTCAAGAGTTCGAGATAGTTTTGTTCGAGTCTCTTTCTTACTGAGTAAGAATATGACCCATGTGTATCTAGAGTAGTCATCAACTACCACAAGTATGTATTTTCTGCCATTAGTGCTCACAGGTGTTACTTGATCCATATGTAATAGTTGTAGTATTCTATCAGTAGAAACATCTACTTTGCTTTTGAAAGATGCTATAATTTGTTTTCCTTTCTGACAAGCATCAGATACATGATCTTTACTAAACACTTCATTGGGTAACCCCCTCACAAGTGCTAATCTTGCAAGTTTGTTCAGGGTTTTGAAGTTTAAGTGATTCATTCTTTTGTGCCACAACCAATTGGTATCAGTGGAACTTTTTGCAACCAAACATGTATCTTTAGGAGTTGAACTCCAATCAGCAAAATACACATTTCCTTTTCTAGTACCAGTCAATAAAATTTTCTGTGAAGTATTGTCTTTTACATAACATAAGTTCTTTGAGAACTCAACACTGAATCCTTTGTCACAAAATTGACTGATAGAAAGCAAGTTATGCTTTAGACCAGACACATATGAAACACCATGGATATGAATAGAGTCAACTTCAAGAGTTCCATATCCTTCAGTTTGTCCTTTGGAATTGTCTCAAAATGTGATCTGAGGGCCTTTTTGCTCAACATAGTCAGTGATTAGTTGCTTATATCCTGTCATATGTCTTGAACATCCACTGTCCAGATACCATACAGCAGGAGCCAATTCATTTCCACTCATCAGTGCTATGTTGTTTTCATTCAGTTCAGTGCCCTTTTCTTTCACCTGAAAAACAGTTCAGTTCTTAGGTACCCATTTGGTGTAGGGTCCTACCAGGTTAGCTGTACCTTTTGGAACCCAAATCTGCCTAACAACTCTAATTACTTTAGAGTGGCTGATTTGTCTCCCATAAACATCTACATACACATTCACCACCCTAGGAGCCTTGGTAATATCCTGTGTATGAGTGCCAACCTTAGCATGAACATGAGCCTTAGAGTTCTTCTTGGGTTCAGGCCTTTTGTTCAAGTGCCTTAGCTTTTGTGCAACTGGTCTCTGTCTCTGCTGACTCGGGTTCAGAAAACCTTTACCCTTAGGCAAGTGGGGTTTAGGTTGCCTGTACTGAAATTGGGGTCTTTCAGTAATCTGAGGACTTGGTCTTTTTAGTTGAGAATATCTCTGCTGAGTGTTTCTCTTCTGAAAATTCCTCTGATGGTTCAATGCAGATCACTTTAGGTTGGTATTCTTAGCCTGAGGCTTTGAAGTACTGGCCTGAAGATTTCCTACTGAGTGTTCAGGTTTTTTAGCCTTTTCCCGAGGTCTGGGCTTTCTTCCCTGAACCTTCAGTTTTTCTGAAACCATAGGTCCTTTACCCTTGTCTAAAACTCTGGGAAGTTCTTCAGTAAGAAGATTAGATGCCACTGGTTTAACAAAGACAGTCTTGGTGCTACTAGAAGCAGCATTCAGAAGACCTTGTGAGGTTCCCCCTGGAATGTATCTCAATCCAGCTTTTATAGTTGCAGGTCTTTGATAACTTTGAATTTCATCTATCACTTTAGATGCGAGAATTCAATAGAGCTAACTTTCTCTGCACAAGACTATCCTCATATTTCTTTAGGGAGTTTCATGCTTCTCAAAGAGGTCATTGAACTCGCCTAAATAAATTTGAATCTCTTTAGTGGATTTCTCTAATTTTTCATTCAGGATCTCTATCACCTTCTCTTTTTCTGAGAGTTGTACTTTTAGAACATCCAGTTCATCAGTAGTTCCCATCAATTGAGAAGTAATCTCAGCATTTTTAGAGTCTTTCCACTTGATTCTCGTGATGATCAGTTCCTTGTTCTGCTCTTGAGTTTCAGTGAGTAGTTCTTGTAACACAAAATAGTCCTTCATAAGATTCTCAAATGAATCCATCAGGTCAAAGTTACTGTTTACAGTTGAACTTGAGAACTCATGTGCTTGTGTAGGAGCAACAACAGAGATAGAAAAATTTACCTCCTCTACAACCATAAGACAAATATCATCACTATCACTATCTGAGAAAATCTCATCTGAGGAACTGGAACCTTCTTCAGAATGTTCTTCTTCCTCAGCAATCATAGCTTTCTTTCTTTGAGATCTTCTTGTCTCTCTTGGCTTGTCTTTCCTTTCTTTCTTTAGCTTTTCATTTCGGGATACATATTGAAAGTGACCTTTCTTCTGACAGTTGTAACATCTGTTGGTATCATCATCCTGATCACTTTCCTCCTTGGTTTTGGAATTCTTCTTCTTGGATGAGGATCCTTCAGCTTTCTGGTCCTTTCTTTTCTCAGTGTATCTGTCCTCAGCTTCTGAGTCTCTCTCGTACCTGTGATTCCTGTAATATTTCTTATATTTCCCATATCTCTGCTTTGAGTCTTTCAAACCTCCTTGCCATCAATTATTAGCTTATCCTCCCGCTCATCCCGATTTTTTTGGCAAGTGAGTTCTCGAACTCTCTAGACTTACAGATTTCTCTTTGGCTTTGAAAGCCACATTCTTGCTAGATGAAGAATCATCTTTGTCTTGTCGACTTCTTAGTTTTCTTGTCAATCACAAACTCATAAGCTTTTCACCGAGAAAAACTTGTTGATATGGAATGGAATCAATATTTTTGGTGTTTTCAATCACCACAAAGATGTATATCCCATTTCTTAGATAATCCTCTAATAATTTTCAATTGCCACTTCTCTCTGTGGGTATCTTTTCCCAAGAGCACTCGGATCATTCATGATGCTAGTGAATCGACCTCAAGTTTGTCAATGGATTCACTATCTTCCATTTCAAAGCTATCAAACTTTCCAATAAAACATGTAAAGTTTGTTTTTTCTTAATATGATCGTGCCTTGACACATAACAAAGAAGTGTCTCCTATATTTCTTTTTAGCTTTCACGGTGAGAAATCATCCCCATAACACCATCATCAATAGTGCTATACAAAGTATCTTTAGCAATGTAGTCCAGATTGACTAACTTTCTCTCATCGAGAGTAAGTTGATCATCGATTTTGGAAATTCATCTCTCGGGATCATTCTCTCTCAAAGATGATTTTGGGATTCACAACAAGAAATTTGAATGGTCCTTCGAAAACCACTCTCCACATTCTTTCATGTTTTGAATACGAGATGAGCCGCGCATTCTCAATCTCCATAGATCATAGCTCTCAACAGAGAACATAGGAAGTTTCTTAGAAGGCATGATGACCGAGCCTTGTAAGATATCGAAGAAACAGATCTATTCAAGAGACCACCAAAGTCTTTCAAAGGAAATAGACTATGGCTACCAAAGCAAGTGGTCAAATTGAACCACCGCTTTCGATACCACTTGTTGGTCCCGGTGCTAACGAGTCTCACACGCGTGTATGGGGGGAATACACGTGTTCAATTTTTTAAAACTTTTCTTTCATTTGAGGTCGGATGGGTCGTTATCCCGATGATTTTGCCCTGAGAAGCACAGATTGCCCTGAGTCGAAGTCTATTGAGACAATGATCCTGAGCTGCTTTCAGAACTTCAGATTAGCCCAACTGAGACTGAGTTTATTAGAGATCCTGAGGTGCTTGGATCAAATAATTATCTTACTGAACCCTCAGTAGAGTTAGTTCAGTTTGGTAACAATCTGTTCTAGCTACTCAAGTGTGCAGAATGGTTGGCCCTAAGTTTATACTCGTTTTAGCTTTGCTGAAAATCTTCCCTTCAATAAAACAGTGATTAAGGCTGTGATCAATTTGATGCAAGTTCAGTGGATTGGTTCCAACTGAATATCAGTGAACAATGGTTTCAGTGAAAAACATGCAACAGATAATAATGCAGTACAGAAAGCAAAACAACACAACAATTATAGTGGTTCAGAGACTCAAGCTCCTACGTCCACTCTCTCTGATCTTCAGAGAAATTCCTTAACCACTTCCTAAAGCTTTCTGGCTAACTCACTGCAGCTTATTCACTTTTCTACCTTGAGTTTTCTGGCTGACTCACTGCAACTTACTAACTCAAACACACACAAGTGTTCAGACTACCATAAGTAGCTTACTAACTTCTTCTCTAGAGTTTTCTGGCTAACTCATTGTAGCTTACTAACTCTTTACAACTCCAACTCACCAACAAAACACACACAAACTACCTTAACAAAGGGTTTGGGTTTTGGGTTGATTTCCAACTAGGGTGAGATATCCTTTACAATAAGAACAATGTAAAGGCTAGGATATCTCTACTAAGCTTTGGATATTTCTTATCAATCTAGGCTTAGTGAATGAGCTCTCTCCAATGTGAAACACTTGGGAAATTCTAGGCTTTTCGAGTGCTTCAATTTGCAATAATACGAATGAGCTCTTGAGTTGCTTTCAAATTTCCCGTGACCTCTCAATGTAAAGGGTCACTGGTATTTATAGGCAACTTCACCAAGGTAACTCTTGAAAAACTATCTATTGGAGGAGATAGCTTCATGAGTTTCCTCTTATGGTGTTTGATGAACGACTATATTTAGGGTTTGAATACTCCCTTGCATGTTTTAGGAAATATGCAGTCATGTAGCCAATCACCAATTTTTTTGCGATGCGAAACATAGTACTCTTGACATGATTCATGACACATCAATTTTTATTGATGTCGATAAAAATATACAATGTTGTCTTCCTCTCTGATTGGTTTTTGTCTTGATAAATGTAGACAAACATAACGGCTCTTTTTTGGTCAATCTCTTAAATGAGATAACCTTAAACAAAACTTAGACTTAGTTCCTTTTTTTTCAATTTATATGAATGTTTTTGGGCAATATCTACTTTTCTCGAATATTTGTGTTTTTCTCGGTTTTTAAAGTCTTGAGATAGATATTGTTTATTTAAATCTGAACATTAAGGTTATCTTGGTTATCTTCTTGAGTCTTGATAACTTCTAGGTCTTCAACATCTTGATGACATCTTTAATTCTTGATGTCTTTGGAATCTTGACATCTGACATCCTGAGTCTTGATGTCTTCGATGACATCTTGAGTCTTGATGTCTTGATGACATCCCGAGTCTCTGATGTCTTGATGACATCTTGAGTCTTGATGTCTTCAACATCTTGAGTCTTGATTTCTTGATTACTTAGTCGTCTTGATTTTCTTGATGACATCTTTGAGTCTTGATTTCTTGATTTTACTTCTTGAGTCTTGATTTCTTCAACAACTTCTTGAGTCTTGATTTCTTGATTACTTCTTGAATCTTGATTTCTTGACAACTTCTTGAGTCTCGATTTCTTGATTTACTTCTTGAGTCTTGATTTCTTGACAACTTCTTGAGACTTGATTTCTTGATTCTTCTTGAGTCGTCGGTTTCTTGACAACTTCTTGAGTCTTGATTTCTTGATTCTGTATTCCTGAGTCTTGATTTCTTGACAATCTTCTTTGAATCTTGATTTCTTGATTACTTCTTTGAGTCTTGATTTCTTCAAAATCTACACTTGATCTATATCTGCTATTTTCTGGCTATACATAGTGCGGATAACTTCTTGAATAATCTATCTTTTGAATCGATCGATCTATCAAGATTATCTGAACATGTCATACTTTCGGGGTTTTTGGGATCTAATCAAAACTTCTTTATTAAATTCATCTCCCCATAAAAATTACCTCTCATCTTAACGTCATACAACATTAACGAGGTTGGCCATTATTCGTGGCCTCTTAGTCCATTAATTAATTAATTAGATCAATTGCCCGCTTCTTAATTAATATCTTTGTCTTCATCAAGACGCAACATTATTCCATCTCTTTTTTTCACGGTGCACCCTTGACATGAGTAAAGGATATGCGCCCACCAGGGGACAAATGAATCAAGACGTCTTAGTGGCGATTCTCCGTTTAATCATCTTCGTCTTCCTGTAATTAATAATTTTGTCCAAGATATTTTGTCTCGAATCGCATCCATCTTCCCATCATAACTCATCGCAATAGTTATTAATTTAAACGATCCTATTTAAGGGGCAAGATTAACCCGCATGCTAAGGCGGTGGAGGTGAATTCTCAGATGGCCTTCGTTTTTGAAATTTGTCTCATGACACCGTTCAACCGCAATAAATTTGGTTCTCATTAAATTAACACCGATGACTTTTCTAGGTTTTCGTTGCTTGTTTCACATGATGCTTGAGCTCATTTTGTGCGATTTTTGGTATCGATTTCTTTTTGGAATCGACGATTAAGAATTGTCGATTCCAAATTTCTTTTGTATTCTTGATTTCGCTTTTGTTTGGGTTTCATCCTTGCGCTGATTTCGTTTCAATTGGATTGAGTGATGAAATTCTGACAAAATTGACTAATTGAATCGGTTAATTAGATTATCCTTGATGAAATTATAGTTGAGATTGTTGGTATCGGTTGTCCCGATTGTTGGATGGTTTTGGGCAGCGATGAGGGAGGGGCCGTGTTGAAATTAGATTTCCAACGGACCCATCTGTGCAAAATTATGATAATTGCACTTGAGTCCTTACGAATTAAATAAAACTAAAATGGTTTTTATAAATTAATTGGATTAATTTAAAACCTGAAATAAAATTAGATTTTATTTAAAAGATTAATTGGATTAATTATTTTAATAATTGTAAATTAAAATTTGAAATTGGATTTTGATATTTAATTTAAGAGAATTATTAAAATCCCACTGTTAACTTGTTTATTATTTAAGTTCGTTAAAGATTTTACGTCTGCATTATAACTGTTTGGGTAGGCGGCACCCAATATTTGTCGGACCGTATTAAATGTTTGGGTAGACGGCGCCCATATAAGTGTTAGTCCGTATAATGTAATGTTTGGGTAGGCGGCGCCCAATAGATGCTCAAATGTGATATAGATTAACATGTTCGGATCTCGATTAAGTAATTAATACCCCACCTTTAAAAGATCCTCACTAAAATATGATTTTTCATTAAATTGAATCATGTCTTCCATCAAAATTAATAGTAAACTGGAGATCTCGTTCCAACAAGTATTTAAGGCCCTAGTCTTTTGCTCAGATCTACATCTAACGGGACTATTATAACGACACGTTTATCACCGCTTGATGGTTGTAAATCAACCTGATTCTGTTTCACCAGCCCAAGCAGGGAAACGAGAGTCAAGGGGCATCCGATTGAACTAGGTTCAATCAACTAGGAGTTGCAATGTTGGAATTGGTTTGGAGAACTACCAGTTCTGCTATTATAGTAATCAACCCAAGCAGATATTATAATAGTAGGAATGTGGATCCTAGTCCATTATGATTAATAATAGATATAAATTCGTATTCTTCCGATGAGGTCGTTGAATATGTGAAAATAATTGAGACAAAATAAATTTGAAAGGCCATGTTTATTTTGATTGCTGAATATTGATCATAGGAATTATGTGTTTTAATTCTCGTTTTATTTTATTTCTCTAGGATTGTTGAAATGAATAACTTATCACTGAGAAGCATTTTGGAAACGAACAAATTGGCTGGGCCAAATTTTCTCGACTGGCACCGATACGTGCATTTTGTGCTTAGGCAAGAAAATATTGAGTACGTGTTGGACATGCCAATCCCTGCTACCCCGGAGACTGGTACTAAAGAAGTCGAGGCGTTTGACGCCGAAGCTCAAAAGAAGCATCAAGATGATGCTTCCCAGGCTCAGTATGTTATGCTACTCGGGATGACTCTAGAATTGCAAAGGCAGCATGAGAAGATGCTTCCCTTCGAGATGATTAAGCATCTGAAGGCTCTCTTTGATTCTGAATCTCGTTCTAAGATTTACGAAGTGATGGGAGATCTGTTTAGGTGCCGACTGTCTGAGGGAGGGAATGTTTCTCCTCATGTATTGAAGATGATTGGGCTAATTAAGAAACTTGGTCGATTGGGCATTGAGATCAAGACCAATGTTGCTGTTTATGCCATTCTTCAGTCACTTCCCGATTCATATTCGAGTTTCGTAGTAAACTTTAATATGAATAAGACGGAATCGACTATGCCCGAGCTGCATAAGATGCTAAAGACCTTTGAGTCTTACACTACTAAGGATAAGCCCGTGCTCATGGTGAGTGCCTCTACTTCTTTTGCTCCGAAAGGAAAGAAGAAGCGAAGGGGTAAGGCAAAGAAAGGCTCCAAGCCAAATTTCCTTAAGCCCAAAGGTGGAATTCAAAAGAAGGACAAGGTGGATAAGGATGTATGCCTCTACTGCAAGCAGAAAGGGCATTGGAAGAAGGACTGCAAGGTTTTAGCAGCTGAAAAGAAGGCACAAGGTGCCTCAACCACTGGAATAGGTATGTTTGTTATTGAGATAAACATGTCCACAAATGATACTAACTGCTGGGTATTAGATACAGGTTGTGGCTCACACATTTGTACTAATGTGCAGGGTCTCAAGCATAGCAGAGCAGTTAGGCCGGGTGAAGTCGCCCTACACGTTGGGAATGGAGCAAGAGTTGCTGCTGAACGTGTTGGCGTTTATGTTTTAGACTTACCCTCTGGTTTTAGACTTGAACTAAATAATTGTTATTTTGTTCCCTCTATTACTCGCAACATTATTGTTATTCCTATTTTAGACATTGAAGGGTTTTCATTCCATTTTGCAAATAATAATTGTTATTTTTCGCTTAATGGTGATGTTTATGAAAATGCTCCTTTATCGAATGGTTTATATTTGTTGCATTGTGGACATGATATTCTTAATATACAAAACAAACGACTCAAACTTAGTAATCATAAAAACTCGACTTACTTGTGGCATTGTAGGCTTGGTCATGCAAATGAGAATAGGATTGCAAGGTTAAGAAAGTTAGACTACTTAATGCCATTCGACTTTGAGTCTTATGGAAATTGTGAATCCTGTCTCAAGGGCAAGATGACCAACAAACCCTTTTCTGGGAAAGGGATTCGTGCCAAAGAAGTTCTAGAGTTGATCCACAGTGATGTCTATGGACCATTGCCCACTCTAGCTAGGGGTCACTTCGCCTACTTCATCACTTTTACTGATGATTTCTCAAGATATGGATACGTGTATCTTATGGAACACAAATCCGAATCTTTTGAGAAATTCAAGGAGTTCAAAGCTGAAGTAGAGAAGCAACTTGGTAAGAGTATAAAGACTCTTTGATCGGATCGGGGAGGTGAATACCTTAGCCGCGAGTTCATTGATTACTTAAAGTTACATGGAATCCAATCTCAATGGATTCCTCCCGGAACACCACAGATGAACGGAGTATCCGAGAGGAGAAACCGAACCTTGTTAGACATGGTAAGGTCCATGATGAGCTTTTCTTCTCTCCCTACATTCTTATGAGGATACGCGTTACAAACCTCAATTTACATTCTGAATAGGATTCCATCCAAATCAGTATAGCATACGCCATATGAACTATGGTGTGGCAAGAAGCTAACTTTTTCACATATCAAAATGTGGGGTTGCCCCGCAATTGTGAAAAAGATGCTCGCTGATAAGTTGGAATCCAAAGGTGAAAAGGGTTACCTTGTGGGATATCCTATGGAAACAAGGGAATATTACTTCTATTTACCTGAGAAACAAACGATAATTATTTCTAGGCAGGCCAGGTTTCTCGAGGAAGACTATGTCTTTAGGGAACAAGGCTATAAGATGATAGAACTTGAAGAAATTCAAGAACCACATGATGACCAAGAGACTGATATCTTGTCAAAGAAATGTGACAAGCAATCAGTGGGAGCATTTAGCACCTCTCATGGTGGAAGTTTATCACTTAGTGATCCTCTTTCAGCTAGTGGGAGCGTAATTGGAGTTGCATTGCCTTCGCAACAAACTCCAAGTGGGCTGAATGAGAACAACATAGTTCAAAATCCCGCCCTATAGGCATCTGAAAGTGTCGCTCTTGAGGACTCTCCGGACAATGATGAAATCGATGCACCACAATATTTTCACGATCAGAATGTACAACCTGCACAACCACAGCTCCGTAAGTTCACTAGGATTCGTAATCCGCCCACTAGATATTATGGTTTCCTCGTAGAGGAACATGATGATGTGGAGATCCCGGATAAAGACGATCCTAGAACTTACACTGAGGCAACATTAGATGCTGACTCAGAGAAGTGGCATGAAGTCATGAAATCCGAGATGGACTCGATGTACACAAATCAAGTCTGGGACTTGGTTGAATTGCCGAAAGGGGTAAAACCCATAGGTTGTAAATGGGTCTACAAGCATAAGACTGATGCAAACGGCAAGGTACAAACCTACAAGGCTAGGTTGGTAGCAAAAGGTTATAGTCAACGCGAAGGCATTGACTATGATGAGACTTTCTCACCTGGTTGCCAATATCAAGTCCATTCGAATTTTACTCGCTGTAGCTGCACACTTAGATTATGAAATTTGGCAGATGGATGTCAAAACAACCTTCCTCAATGGTAACATTGATAAGGAGGTGTTTATTACTCAACCAGAAGGTTTTGTATCTAAGCCAAAATCTAACCTAGTGTGTAAGCTTAAACGGTTCATTTATGGACTAAAGCAAGCTTCTAGGAGTTGGAATATCCATTTTGATTAAGCTATCAAATCATTTGACTTCATCAGAAATTCGGAAGATCTATGCGTTTATCGTAAATGTAGTGGGAGAAATATTGTCTTCATAGTTGTGTATGTCGATGACATATTGATTATGGGAAACAATATCCCTCTCATGCAGTCGGTAAAAGATTGGCTATCAAGGACCTTCATTATGAAGGACCTTGGTGAGACATGCTACATCTTAGGATCAAGATCCATAGGGATAGATCCAAGAAGATGTTGGGACTGTCACAGTCAACCTACGTAGATAAGGTGTTAAAGCGATTTGCGATGGAGAACTCTAAGAGAGGTTCTCTACCGGCATGTCATGGGATAAAGCTGTCTAAGAAGGATTGTCCTTCCACAGAAGCTGATATCCGGCGCATGAAGGATATACCATATGCATCTGCAATTGGCTCCATCATGTATGCCATGACTTGCACAAGGCCAGATGTGGCCTTCGATGTTAGCACCACTGGTAGATACCAGCAGAATCCGGGTGAACCTCACTAGATTGCTGTCAAGAACATTCTTAAGTACCTTCGACGTACTAAAGACTATTTCTTGGTCTACGGAGGATAGTCATAGCTAGTTGCAACTGGCTATGCTGATGCAAGTTTCCAATCCGATTGTGATGATTATAAATCACAGTCGGGCTATGTTTTCGTTCTTAATGGTGGGGCGGTTAGTTGGAATAGTTCCAAGCAAGAGACTACCGCAGAATCAACAATCGAACTGAGTACATTGCTGCGGCAGAAGCTGCCAAAGAAACTGTCTGGATAAAATAATTCTTAAATGAACTAGGGGTAGTTCTGAGTGCTAGTAGTCCAATAAAGTTGTATTGTGACAATACTGGTGCGGTTGCGCAAGCTAAGGAACCGAGATTCAATAACAGAAACAAGCATGTACCGAAGCGTTATCACTTGATACGAGAGATAATCGCTAGAGGAGAGATGGAATTAGAACGTGCCCCCACGAGAGGATAACCTGACTGATCCTTTCACCAAGGCTTTGAGTGTTCATGTACACACTAGACATTTTGATGGTCTAGGGGTTATACATGTAGGTGATTGGCTCTAGTTCAAGTGGGAGATTGTTAGTGTTAGTGTCCTAGAGACAATCCTTTGTAAGGACATAATACTCAGATAATATTCAGTATTGTTTAATATTAAATGTATGGTGTTACACTCATTAGAATATTATGTTTGATTGTTTGCATTTATTCTTATATGTGTTCCCTTGAATCACTGTTGTCATTGAGTGTGTGAGAACTCATATGACTTAAGCACGATTCTTAAATAGCCCCAATCGAGGATCATCGAGAAAGGGATATTGATAATGCAATGGAGATTGGTGTGCGATCTGCATCATACTCTTAGAGAGTGTTGTAAGATCTCACTTACTACGAGATACTAGGTATCTCATGATGGATGCACAAATACCTTAGAGGGTATTGGTATACCCATCCGAGAAACCGTTTGATGTAGTTCCACTATATGTGTCTAAGGGTGTCTCAGTTAGTGGGAGCGATGCAATACTCCTTTAACTTGAGGTCTATACGCACGACATGTGTGGAGTGATGAACTTTGACCATGACCGACGCTTGCACCCGTCTATGGGTAGATATGGCTTGAATTGGGTTCATCACGAAGTGCGTGTGCATGGTAGTTGAGCCAAGAAAAGGATTCATTCCTCAAAGTGGATTTAGAGAGAATACTCATCTTCTCATCATAATTGGATCTAAGTCATAGGCCAATGCTCGTCAACTTAGACTCTGTGACTAAGTGTGACACTAATGATCAATTAGTGATTTGAGATAAATTGATTAAGTTAATAGACACTTCATCATGTTCAAGACTAATCGAGTATTCGTGAATGAAAGGAGGAAATCTCAATTGCCCACGTTTCAGTTACAGGTAGTTGCATGTTTCTCGCAACGTACCTCATATATTGAGAATGTCTGATTTATTGACTAAGGTTCAATTAAGATCGTTAGTTTGACTAATCGCTCGGTATATGAGGGCCTATGGGTCACACAACAAGTATTTCCCTTTTACGATTATAACTGGTTGATTAAATGTTAAATTGGATTTAATATTTAATTTATGGAGAAGCAATTTATAATAGATTAATTTAGAATTAATTATTATTAATGTTTAATTAAAGTGGATTTAATTAAATAAGAACTCCCAATAATTATATTTGGAATATAATTGTAGGATTTAATGAATATGGAAATAAATCGTAGAGATTTTCATATAAGGCATTTGAATCCGTAGAGATTTATATTTAGGGAATTAAATTAAAATGAATTAATTTAATTCAAGATTAGGGTTTTTATTTCCCTAATTGGGCTAGCTTAAGATTTAAGCTGGGCCTCCCTATATATACAAGCTCTTGGGAATTCACAAATAATGTTACTTCATATTTTCTCCATAAGATTTAGAGTTTGGATTTTCCTAGCAAATCTGTCTCGGGATTCAACGCTGGCAAATCCGTGCAAGTCTGTAATTGGGGATTACGTGGATACCGTAGTAGAGAAACCCGCTTTTCGAAGTTCTTTAAAGATTTCTCGTTATGATTATTGTAAACTGTATGCAATTAATTGTTCGTTGTTGGTGAACTTTAATTTCCGATGCGCATGTGATTACGTGTTTTACGTGCCTCTATATTCCAACACTTGTATCAGATCTTCAGGCTCTTCGTGTTTAATTGCATAATTAAAATGGTTTTCGAATAAATTAATTTTTTTTATTCTTAGTAGGGCACGGTATAAACCGCACCCCTTTTTCGTTTCGGTCGTCTTCCTCATTAAGCACGAAAACCCCAAAATTGATTTAGGGTTTCCTATGGGAGGAAATCGCCGTCACCACCGATCGGACCTCTCGTCGCGATGTCATGCCGCATCACTCGAGGCTGACGCTAGGTGTCGTGGCCTCGCGACGCGTGCGGAGACTCGCAGATCGATCGGCCCGCTGCTTCTCGCCATCGTCTTCACTATATTGCCTCTGTTCCGTATTCCTTCTCTTTTCCCGGTGGTGCATCCTTGACTTGAGTTGAGGCGGCGTGCCACCAGAATCAAGACGAATCGAAGGTGGCGCGCTGCCGATTTGATCGTCTTCTTCTTCCTCGCAACTCTGGTTTTTGAAACTGGTTTCGTCACTCTGGTTCGCGGTGCCGCGCGTGGCTCATCATCTCCGATGTGCAACCCCAAGCACGGCGATGAGTCACCCTCATGCTAAGGCGGCAGAGGTGACTCACGTCGGCCTCCGGTTTCGGCTTTGCGACACCGTCGCTTCGCCTCTGTTTTCTGGTTCTCGTTCGACGAACACTGGATGACTTTTCTGGGTTTTCGTTGCTTGTTTCACATGATGCTTGAGCTCATTTGTGCTATTTTGATATTGATTGCTTCTGGAATCTGACGATTCTAGGAATCGTCGATTCCAGCCTTGCGTGTTACTGATTTCGTTCGTTTTGGGTTTCATCCTTGCGCTGATTTCGTTTCAATTGGATTGAGTGATGAAATTCTGACAAAATTGACTAATTGAATCGGTTAATTGGATTATCCTTGATGAAATTGCAGTTGAGATTGTTGGTATCGGTTGTCCCGATTGTTGGATGGTTTTGGGTAGTGATGAGGGAGGGGCCGTGTTGAAATTAGATTTCCAACAGACCCCTCTGTGCAAAATTATGATAATTGCACTTGAGTCCTTACGAATTAAATAGAACTAAAATGGTTTTTATAAATTAATTGGATTAATTTAAAACCTGAAATAAAATTGAATTTTATTTAAAAGATTACTTAGATTAATTATTTTAATAATTGTAAATTAAAATTTGAAATTGGATTTTGATATTTAATTTAAGAGGATTATTAAAATCTCACTGTTAACTTGTTTATTATTTAAATTCGTTAACGCTTTTACGTCCGCATTATAACTGTTTGGGTAGGCGGCACCCAATATTTGTCGGACCGTATTAAATGTTTGGGTAGACGGCGCCCATATAAGTGTTAGTCCGTATAATGTCATGTTTGGGTTGGCGGCGCCCAATAGATGCTCAAATGTGATATAGATTAACATGTTCAGATCTCGATTAAGCAATTAATACCCCGCCTTTAAAAGATCCTCACTAAAATATAATTTTTCATTAAATTGAACGATGTCTTCCATCAAAATTAATAGTAAACCGGAGATTTCGTTTCAATGAGTATTTAAGGCCCAAGTCTTTTGCTCGGATCTACTGTTGGGGAATAAGTTGCACAGATCTATTCGGGGTGAATATTTAAATACAAATTTAATTCTTATAATTATTACTAGCATGAATTAATCCTATATTAATTCAAATAATAATCCAACAACATATCATGCATATAATAATTCAAGTGAAACCTACGCATGCGGAATTCTACGAGTTTACGTGAACGTACCTCTTGGGATGGCAGTGATCTGGCAGATTAGACTAACCAAAAGAACTTCCCAAGTATTCCCTTAGCCCACGTTCGACTATCCGTTGGAAGGACTCTTGTGAACGATTTAACAAAAGGAAAATAAATTATGTTGCACAACCTTTGTGGATTTACTAATTTTTCCAGCACATGGAATTGTACACTACTCACAATTGACATTTTTTGAAAAAATACAATTTGTCGATGTTACAAAATATTTGATATTTTATCGACGTTGATATTTTTCCGAAAAACCAATTTTCGTGTGTTGTTGGGAATGAAACATTCATCCCCTATTTATAGAGGGTGGTGGACGAAATTTTGGGTAAAAAATAATGTGGGAAAATCTTTTCTTGATCTCCAAGAAATCTTGAATATATCTCCTATATTATTTTTCCCATAATTATAATATTCCACAAAATCCCACCTACTCTATTTTTATGGATATTTTCGAAATTGATGAGCAAGATTCCAAGATTCGGATCTTCTTGAATTTATGAGATATTCTTGTATTTCAAGAAATACATATCTTCCATAATATCTTTTCAAGAAAATCTTTCTTGCCCACTATATTTCAAAAATTTTGAATTTTCTCTTATAGATAACCAAGTGGGAGATTTCTTGAATTTAATGAGATAATCTTGTATTCCAAGAATACATATCTTCATTCCATAACAAAATTCAAAGAAAATCTTTCTCCCCCTTTTATCCATAAAATTCGAAAATTGCAAGGAAAAATAGGCAACAATATTTATTTTATTTTAAACACATTTTTCAGTTATTGGACTATATGTTGGGCTACTTAGGGGGCCTTTAGGAGAATTAAGATTGGACCTTCTAATGGACCTTGAATATCTAATATTGAGCCACAATATTATTCAAGCCCATAAATATTAATTAATCCCACTACATAATTAATATTGCACTATCCATCGTAACCCATATTACAGTCAATATGGCTCCCGGTTATTATTTCCCATGTTTAAGATTATCTAGCCCATTAATTAATTCAAGCCACTGAAATAGCTTTCCATTAATTAACATCTTTTATCCTTGGTCAAGGAACGGTTCAACATTATTATCCATACCGGAAACTAATTCCACTAGCAAGATTTGGTATGATAAAGCTTATGAACCTCCCAAGGGGGCAAATCAAACAAGCGTACTTGCACACGATTCTTCGTATTAAATCTTAGCAATCACATGAGACTAATAATATTACCCAAGATAAAAAGTATTGAATCTCGCTGATTCTCTACCCATGATAAGTCAAAGCAATAGTTACCAATCACACGTGATCCTATTTAAGGAACGAAGATTAAGAAATAACGAACCACTGAGGTCTAATTCTTCCTTATTCAGTTCTGAAGAATTTATCCTCCTGTAGGTCCTATTCAGTGCATCAGTCATGCACTAGTGTAATCTCTTGGTCAAGACAAGCCAATCTGAGCCTTTCACTTCAACCTTTCGCAATGGGTTGTTCATTTCCATCTAGGTCGTGAATGACGTACTTTTAGTTACAAGGGACTGTTAATTTAATCTTCTGTGATCTGGTATCACTAAATTAACTACAATGCAACACGTACGACTTATTGAACAGTTATGCAGTAAATATATGTAACATTCGATAATACTTAAAGCATCATTGATAAACAATTTATTTCAGTAAATAAGTCCGAAATTCAGTTTTTGATTATACAAAGTAAAAAGCATACTTTCTAGTATAATCCCAACATCTACATCTAACGGGACTATTATAGGGACACGTTGTGTCATCGCTTGATGGTTGTAAATCAACCTGATTCTGTTTCACCAGCCCAAGCAAGGAAACGAGAGTCAAGGGGCATCCGATTGAACTAGGTTCAATCAACTAGAAGTTGCAATGTTGCAATTGGTTTGGAGACCTACCAGTTCTGCTATTATAGTAATCAGCCCAAGCAGATATTATAATAGTAGGAATGTGGATCCTAGTCCATTATGATTTATATTAGATATAAATTCGTATTCTTCCGACGAGGTCGTTGAATATGTGAAAATAATGGAGACAAAATAAATTTGAAAGGCCATGTTTATTTTGATTGCTGAATTTTGATCATAGGAATTATGTGTTTTAATTCCCGTTTTATTTTATTTCTCTAGGATTGTTGAAATGAATAACTTATCACTGAGAAGCGTTTTGGAAACGAACAAATTAGCTGGGCCTCCCTATATATACAAGCTCTTGGGAATTCACAAATAACGTTACTTCATATTTTCTCCATAAGATCTAGATTTTGGATTTTCCTAGCAAATCTGTCTCGGGATTCAACGCTGGCAAATCCGTGCAAGTCTGTAATTGGGGATTACGTGGATACCGTAGTAGAGAAATCTGCACTCGAGTTACTGTAAGATTTCTCGTTATGATTATTGTAATCTGTATGCAATTAATTGTTCGTTGTTGGTGAACTTTAATTTCAGCTGCGCATGTGATTATGTGTTTTACGGGCCTCTATATTCCAACACCATCCCCCATTCATACCAAGGGAAAAATGAAACAAACGAGAAATAAAACAAGAAACAAAATCACAATCAACAATACAAGAATGTACATGAAAAACTCCAAAACCGGAGAAAAACCACAGACCACGAAAGAAACAATACTATATGATAAATTTCTACAATCATACAGATTTTTCCTCTCTCGCTCGACACCCCTACACTATTAATAATGTACATGACTCTCACCTTCTCACAAATATGAGAAAGAAATTTAATTAGAATAAAAAACTAGACTAAAGTGTATTGACCGGTGCACTTGTAACAAAGACCCAAATGCTCCTTATATAGAATTTGGAAGTCCTCTATCTTTGTTCTCATCTGATGTGGGATATGAACCCCTTTATTTTAACACAAAGCCCAACAATCTCCACCTTGGTAAAACAAAAGAAAACTTCACCGTCTTCGCCCACAATCCGTTGTTTTCAACGACAATCATGATTCTTAAACCAAATAACCATCATTCTCAAAATAGAGAATAACCTCCACCATATGAGTAGAAAACTTAGAACAAACCATTCTAAGAATTTTTAACCACTTAGAATCAACCATTCTAAGAATTTCACTCAGCACATGTCGAAAAATGTGCTGAAAATTATGGTGCTCCTTCTAGCTTTTGGCTCCCTTAGAAGTCCTTCAGCTATCGACATACATTCGCCACACACTTTGCATCCATCCCAAACCAATGCACATGCGGTCCAACTAACATTATCATATCCTCAGCCATAGCAGTTGGGTATGTCAAAAGGATTTTCATTTCCTCTTAATAGGAAATAATTTTCGATCAAGCATAATGTTAGTTTCAGGAGCCATTTACCGCAACCGCTCCACCTTGATCGATAACCCCTTGTGTAACCTAGATTGCTGTTGGGATAACATATGCTAGGACCTATCGGGATGACCTCATAAACACAAATTGAAATTAACAATTATTACTAGCATGAATTAACCTAAGTGAATTCAAATAATTATTAATCCAACAACGACATGCAAACAAAAATTCACGTAAAAGATCCTAGCACACAGAATTTCTAAGAGTTTCTGTAAATGTACCCGTTGGAGAGACAACCGTTGAGAGGGACAGGATCAAGTATCTGGCTACCCACCAAAAGTCCTTCTCAAGTATTCCCAAGTCCTCGTTCAATAACCCCGGCGGAAGGTTCTCTAATGAACATTTTATAAACAAAGGAAAATTAAATAATTTGTTGCACCACCTTTGTGGATTTTTAATATTTCCAGCACATGGAATTGTGGGGATGAAAAAAATCATCCCCTTATTTATATAGGGGAGGTGGTCGAAAATTTAGGGCTGGAAGGGGTTAGGACTTCCTTAGCTTGCAAACAAGGTGTTGTTGGCCTTTCACGATAAAACCTTCGAGCTGTTGCATATAGATTTCCTCGTCAAGACTCCCATTAAGGAAAGCTGTCTTGACATCCATATGCCAGATCTCAAAATCTAGATGCGCAGCTATTGCTAAGAGAATACGGATGGACTTAAGCATGGCTACAGACGAAAAGGTTTCTTCACAATCGATACCCTCTTTCTGAGTGTATCCCTTTGCCAAAAGCCTAGCTTTAAAGGTTTTCACCTTCCTGTTCGGTCCTCTTTTTCTCTTGTAGACCCACCTGCATCCAATGGTGTTGGGATATTTTAGTTTTGATGAATTATGCCAAAACATTATCAACTTGTGTTTTGAAGCTAATCTACAGATAACAAGTTAAGGGGGAACGAGAGAACAAATTGAGGGGGAACTCACAAAATCAGACTTAGATGATCGAGATCGACGAGGTCATAGACGAGACCGACGAGATCGGATGAGTAAGATGAGTTCCGAGTTAATCATGAAATTTGTGCAAAAACAAGTGAAGAAAAGCTAAAGCCAACAAACCGTAAGAGAAGGTTGCGGATCGAAGAGGAGGATGAGATCGATCAAGATCGACGTGATCGAGATCGATATGAATAGAGGCGATGAGACCGACGAGATCGACGTGATTGAGATCGATATGATAAACCGATGTAATCGACCGATGCTATCCTAATATGTTGATCTGAAGAAGTGTTGATCCGATCGATCGAAACATTAGATCAAGCAAAGAAGAAATCGATAGCTTTGAGTCAATGTGACTGAGGGTCGATGTCTTAATTCGAAGAGCCAACTCAGAATCCCGAGTGTCAAGATGCCCGATCGATAAGGTCCGGCCAAGAAAATGTATCTTTGAATCAAGGAACCCGAGACTCAAGAAGTTATCAAGAACTCAAGGCTCGATAGCTCGATAACTCAAGGCTCGATAGCTCGATAACTCAAGGCTCGATAGCTCGGATAACTCGAAGGCTCGAGATAACTCAAGGCTCGAGAATCAAGATCCCGAGACTCGTAAGATCCTGAAGAATATAGCCGTTAGATTCAGCTGACGTGGACCAATGAGAGGAAGACGACAAGCCTGAAAAAGCTGCAAAAAGCTACAGAATAGTATGGATTTGAATGTTACTCCATCCAACGGTAACATTCAAATCCACACTATAAATACAAGTTCTTCCTTCATTATTAAGTGAAAAGGTGTGGGAAATGCGTGAAACATCCAAAAAGCCAAATCATCTAGCATTTTCACCATAGAACACTGAGCAAGAAATACACGCATATATTCAAGAGTGTTCTACCCTAGATCTAAGCACAAATGTAATATCCTAAGCTTAGAGAGATTTTCCCAACCTTAGCATTGAGGCTAAACAAATGTAAGGGAAAATCTCAACCTAGTTGGAAACCAAACAAACCTTACCCAAATCAGTTTGATAGGTTAAGTTTGTAGGTGAGTGAGAACTCGGTAAACATCTATAGGCAATCCCGTAAGGGTGATAAGTCCCGTTTGAGTGTGAACTCGGTAAACATCTAGCAATCCCGAAAGGGAGGGTAGGCAATCCCGTGAGGGAGATAAATCCCGTTTGAGTGTGAACTCGGTAAACATCTGTTGGGTGTTGGACTAACACGTTAAACTAAGTCCAGTCGGTTAAGTCGGTTAAGTCGGTGCCCCTGTGAAGGGAAGAGTGGATGTAGAATGGGTTTCGTCCGAACCACTATAAAATCGTGTGTTCTTTACTGCTTTATGTTTATACTTGTCATATGCATTCGATTATAAGCAAAACAACACACATCGTTCTTAAAAGCAAAAAATTAGAATCACTCTGCCCTCACTCCTGTTTTATATGCATTACACGAGTCTTCCGCGCGCATGGGTTTTCCACATAAATCGGGACCATCAAATGGGTTTTACCACACTAGGTGGTTCAACTAGCTCCCACACTTGATTATGATCCATTGAGCCCATCTCGGCTTCCATCGCAGTTTGCCAGGATTCTGAATCCTTATCTTGGACCGCCTCCTTGTAGGACCAGGGGTCTGATTCACTATCCCCGGGGATCAAATCCGAAGATTCTCCTATCCCCATGAATCTCTCAGGTTGTCGGACAACCCTCCCACTACGACGAGGTTCCAGTTGTGTCGGTGTGACGCTTGGTATATCAACTTGTACCATTGGTATATGAGTTTGTCCTCTTAATTCATTTAAAGTAATCTCACTTTTGGGCTTTCGATTGTTCATAAAGTCTTCTTCCAAAAAACTAAAGTGCGTACTGATTACCAACTTTTGATCTTCGGGACCATAGAACATGCACCCTTTCGTTCCCATAGGATATCTTATAAACAGCCTTAGCTCCGAACGTGCGTCCAACTTTTCGGCTTCCTTGTCTAGCACGTATGCCGGACACCCCCATATCCTAAGATGTCTCAGACTGGGCTTGCGCCCGGTCCACAACTCTTTAGGGATTTTGGGAACCGATTTGAATGACACCAAATTCAAAACATAAGCCGCTGTTTCCAAGGCTTGACCCCAAAACGTTTTGGATAGATCTGAATAACTCATCATGGATCTGACCATTTTTAAGAGTGTCCTGTTTCTTCATTCTGCAACCCTATTTTATTGAGGGGTTCTAGGTGCAGTCAACTTTGAAACAATGCCCTCGTCTGACGGGTAGTTCAAAAACTCATCGCTGAGGTATTCACCTCCACGATCAGATCATAGAAACTTGATACTCTTTTCCATATGATTCTCCACTTCGGCTTTGAACTATTTGAATTTATCAAAGGTTTTCGATTTGTGTTTCATGGAAAAATGTACCCGAACCTTGAGTAATCATCGATGAAAGTCACAAAATACTAATAACCACCTCTATCTTTGGTTGACATTGGACCACACACGTCAGTGTGAACGATTTGCAACACTTATGTGGCTCTAGTCCCCTTGGCTCTAAATGCCCTCTTGGTCATTTTACCTCCAAACACGATTCACAGGATGGAAGTGGTTCAACTTGTAGGTCCGACAGTGAACCATCTTTCACCAACCTTTGGATCATATTCAGCTTAATATGACCTAATATAGGATGCTATATAAGTGTCTCGTTCATGTTTTCTGAACGTTTTCTTTTGTTTGAAACAGTCAATGTGTTATAAGATGCATTTTGTGAGTGATGTGCACAGTTAATAGTATAAAGATTGTTCTGTAAAGTTCCATGATAGATAAACACATCGTTACGAAAAATAGTAACTTGCTTAGAAAAATGAACTGAATATCCATCATTAAATAGTTTAGAAACAGAAATAAGGTTTGTGCGAGAAACTGGAACATAAAGTACATCTCTAAAATCTTGTCTTCAAAAGACAGGTGCACGTCTCCTACTGCTTCAGCTGTCACTCTCATGGCATCGCCCAGTGTGATGAGAATCTCACTTCCACTAAGTTGCCGGATTGGTTTGAACCCTTGTAATGTGAAACAAACATGATCAGTGGATCTAGTATCCACTACCCACGATGGGTAGCATACGCCGCTAAACAAGTTTCAACAACTAGTGTGTGAAAATTACCTTTCTTTCCATTTCCTCTTGCTTGAACTTCCACTCTTGAAGGATGTTGAGTCCACTTGGTTTAACCTATATTTCTCATCATTCTTACCACCAATTGGCCTAGAAAGAAAAGACGACTCTTTTGCGACCAAGTACATTTTCTTGTGCTCCGTATCCTCTTCTACCAATGTAAGATCTTTTACTAGATCATCCATAGTGAAATCCAGATCTTCCATCAGGTACTATAGATAGGGATGATCATAGCTCTTTGGCAGAGTATAGAGACTGAAATCAAGTTTGGTCTTGAAATCACATTTTTCGCCAAGAATCTCAAGTTCCTCAAAGAGAACCATAACCCTAAGAACGTGCTCCCTTGAGGTCGTTACTTCTTCCAATTTTATCTTGGCCACGTCATGCCTTATGCTTTGGATCACCATACGGGTCGGATGTGCAAACATCGCTTTGAGATTCCGTATGATGTCTACAGTTGATTCAAATCCTTGGTGAAGGCGTTTCAACGAATCTGACATATGTGCCGAGATTGTGTCCTTCATCAATTCATTGGCCAACTCCCATTCACCATATTTCATCTCATCCCATATACCGGCACCCTCAGCTGGTTTTCCGGGTTTTGGTGTGTCAAGTACCCATTTGGATTGTTGTGTGGCTAGGACTGTTTTTATTTTTTGTTTCCAATCAACATAGTTTTCACCAGATAATTGATGATCTTTAAGTATAGCATACGGTGGATTAAAAAATTACGACATGCTGAACTGAAATAAATAACAATTGTATAAGCACAAAATTATCACATAATTCGATCACTTTATTCATACCAAAATCTCAAAACAATATGAATAAGCATCAGCCGATTTCTCAAAATAGTTTAAATAGGTCACGTTGGGTGAACTGTCTATTTAAATACATTCAAGCAGGTTACAAACAAGAACTGTTACAAACCTTTAATTCAAAATTAATGGTCGGCTCCCACCTGACCAATATAAAATTTACAGGGACTTCAGGGAAATATATGCATATTAATTTTATACCTAATTATAACCATGATTAAATACAAAATTATTACTTCGCTTTGAACGAGCTTCGTTGGGAGGGTCATCGTTGCCACTAATAATAATTCACAGTCATCCTTTTGGGAATTTATTCATGTGAAATCCATCTTTTAGCCGTTCCGTTAGGGAGATTTCTCCAAAAAGAATTCACAAATAAATAAATCATGGAGGTCAAATTTGACGTAATTTTATTATTCGGAATAAAATTTGTCAATGAAACATACTTAGTAATTTTAAAAAGTGAGATTTTCTTTTGACAATTCAAAATCATGCAAACACATTTAATAAATAAAATTGCACGAATTAAATAAGCATCAAGAACAAATTAAAATAAGTTGGGCATATATATCCAACTGTCATTGTTTAAATTCCAAGTCTCGATCTTGAGAAATTATCTCTTCTTTTTCCTTCATCGTTCGTCTCGAAAAGCTCCCACTGAAGCGTCGCCCGGACGAGTCCACATCTGGGGTCCCGTGCCACGCATCCGCCCAGCCTACACGCGCGCCTTATGCGCGCGCCACGTGAGGCGGCCCCCGATGCCAATCAGCCCTGCGCGCATCCTTGTGCGTGTCCGCCTTCGGCCTAGCCTGCATGCTCCTCCTTGCCTCGCGTACGTCCGGACACTTGGAAGTCCATCTTTTAATCTACGTCTCCGTCTTCATTCTCAATCCGGTTATAATTTATTTACGAAAAATAAATAAACCTAGATCTAGACTAGTCTATTACATTGAACAAATCAAACAAATTCTAATCTACGCATGGATTTTCTCACGAGGCAAAACGAATTCGAACGAATCGAATTTAAAAACAACAATTTATTTGCATGTAAATCAGAACATTAAAATACCATGACAATTGGATACCTGCAAAACAGATGTAACAGTTCTACTATCCAATTTCAATTTTAATGAACAACAATTTAAATTACAGTTTAAAAGATTAGAGCCCGAACCAGGGCTCTAATACCAGTTGTTGGGATAACATATGTCAGGATCTATCGGGATGACCTCATAAACACAAATTTAAATTAACAATTATTACTAGCATGAATTAACCTAACTGAATTCAAATAATAATTAATCCAACAACGACATGCAAAAAAAAAAAATTAACGTAAAAGATCCTAGCATGCGGAATTTCTAGGAGTTTAAGTAAACGTACCCGTTGGAGAGACAACCGTTGAGACGGACAGGATCAAGTATCTGGCTACCCACCAAAAGTCCTTCTCAAGTATTCCCAAGTCCTCGTTCAATAACCCCGGTGGAAGGTTCTCTAATGAACAATTTATAAACAAAGGAAAATTAAATAATTTGTTGCACCACCTTTGTGGATTTTTAATATTTCCAGCACATGGAATTGTGGGGATGAAAAAAATCACCCCCTTATTTATATAGGGGAGGTGGTCAAAAATTTAGGGCTAGGAGTAAGGAAAGATCTATTCTTGATCTCCAAGAAAACTTGAATATATCTCATATATTCTTCTTTCCGTGTGAATTTTTCATAAAAATCTCACACCCCAAAATATCCCAAATTTCGCAAAAAGTAAGGGGAAGTATTTTCAAGATTGGATCTTTCTTGAATTTATGAGATATTCTTGTATTAAAAAATTAATATCTTTTTCCATAAAATATTTCCAAGAAAATCAAGAAAATCTTTTCTTCCTCCTTATCCCCATATTTTCGAAAATTACATATTAAAGAGGCCAAGTGGGAGATTTCTTGAATTTATGGGATAATCTTGTATTCTAAGAATACTTTATCTCTTTCCATAAAATCTTTTCAAGAAAATCATTCTTCCTCTTTTCTTTAATAAATTCTAAAATTTTAAGAAAAAATAAAGCAATAAATATTTAATTTATTTTAAGGACCTTTTATTTAATGGATTTTAATTGGGCTACTTGAGGGCCTTTAGGAGAATTAAGATGGACCTTCCAATGGGCTACTGAATCCCAATATTTAGCCACAATATAATCCCATCAATATTAATTAATTCTACTATATAATTAATATTGCACTATCCAACTTAACCCATATTACGGTACTATGGCTCCCGGTTATTATTTTCCGTGTTTAAGATTATTTAGTCCATTTATTAATTAAGCCACTAAAAAACTTTATATTAATTAATATCTTTATCCTTGGAGTAAGGACAACTCAACTTTATTATCCATACCGGAATATTAATTCCACTTGCAAGATTTGGTATGATAAAGGTTTCGAGCCCACCAAGGGGACCAATCACGCAAGACGTTGCAAGCACACAATTCTTTGTATTAATTTAGCAACTGTCGTGCAATTAATATTATTGCTCAAGATATAGGGTATCGAAGTCCCAGAGATTAAGAAATCAACAACAACTGAGGTCTAACTCTTCATCCCATAAGTCAGTGCGAATGAGTTTATCCTCTCTGCAGGTCCTCTTCAGCGCATCGAATGCACTAGTGTACTCTCTTGGTCAAGACAAACCAATTTGAGCCTTACACATCAACTTCTACCAATAGATTGTTCGGATCTATCTAAGTTGTGAAACGTGCACTTGTTTACAAGGGACTGTTAACGTGATCTTATGTGATCTGGTATCACCACGTTAACTACAATGAAACGTGTGCTATTATATGAACGGTTTGCAATAAATATATACAACATTCAATCATATTTAAAGCAACAGTGATAAATGATTTATTTCAGTAAATTAATGTTTAATATATAGGTTATACAAAGTAAAAGCATACTTTCACGTATAACCCCAACAATTGCATCATCACATTGATTCTTCCACCATATTTCTCTACGTCACCACTTCATGGAACTTGAAGCCCTTGACATACCGTTTCTCCACCCCTAATTGAATAACCGTCTCTCAAGAGACCCCCAGACCTTCTCAAAGAATCTTTTATGATGTGGAAGATCAGACTACGCTGCAATCACATAGCATACTTAGAATATCAAGAGACCTGACCCCGGGCTCTAATACCACTTGTTGGGGAAACTTCGTCCCCCATTCATACCAAGGAAAAAACGAACAAACGAGAAATAAAACAATAAACAAAACCACAATCAACAACACAAGAATTTATGTGGAAAACTCCAAAACCGGAGAAAAACCATGGACCACGAAAGAAACATCACTATATGATAAATTTTTACAATCATACAGATTTTCCCTATCTCGCTCGATACCCCTATACTATTACTAATCTACATGACTCTCACCTTCTCACAAATATGAGAAAAGAATTTAATTAGAATCAAACACTAGAGTAAGGGGGTGTTTGCAAAAACTTATGATTTTAAATAAGTGATTAAAATTAGTGATTATGAGAAAAGTGATTAATAGTAGAAGTTGATAGTGTTTGTAAGAAAATTAAAAAAAAAAGTTAATAGTGTTTGCAAAAAAAGTTAGAAGTTTAAAAAAAAAGACTAATAAGCTACTAAAAGCACCCTCTTTGAAGCTTATAACTTATAGCTTATGAGAGTTTATTTAAGCTATTAACAGAGAAATAAAACACTCCAAATTACTTTTGCACACAATTCTTGGTGACTATAATCACTTATAAGTTTTTGAAAACACCCCCTAAAGTGTATTGACCAGTACACTTGTAACAAAGACACAAAGACTCCTTATATATAGGATTTGGAAGTCTCTTTTCTTTGTTCTTATCCATTTTAAAATAAGACCCCTTTTATTTTAACACAAAGTCCAACATAAATATCTTTGTGTCACAATCACTTACACTGTCTTGACAATATTGAGATTTGATACTTTGTCGGCCTTCACATTAGAATGTGTAACATGAAGAGGAAAGCAAAATCTAGTTACTACATTCAAGGCCTAATTACAACAATGTGTATGTGTCTCTTATATATGAAATAAATACAAGCACACAAAAAACATTCGTTTGACTTCTTGAGATTAAAACAATTATAATGTCCCCACATCTACCTACGTATACAAGAAATTCGATTAATTTGTTGTTATAAATATATTTTTTTGTTAGGTGATATTGAGCATTCAGTTCGAAGGAAAAAAAAATTTGGTCTCATAACTTTTTTGTAATACGATTTTCGTCTCAAAAAATTTAACTATTTAATTTTGATTTCATAACTATCTCAATTATCTAATTTTGGTCCTATTTTCGCCGGAAAATATAAAATTTTGTCCTTTTTAATCACTCGAAAGCTACGCGCCTGTTAAAATTTGAGTTTTCCAAGCTCGTGCTAAAAATTATTTTTTTCGCTCTTTAGAAAAAATTTCTTATTCTAATTTTTTAGAAAAATGAACTTTTTTTAATGGTCAATGTCCACTTAGCTACGAGCTCGGAAACTCGCGATTTTAACCGATACATGACTTGCGCATGATCGAAAATGACAAAATTTTCTATTTTGCAGCGAAAAAGGACCAAAATTGAACAATCGAGATAGTTAGTGGAACAAAATTGAATAGTTAAATTTTTTGGGACGAAAAAATGGATTACAGGAAAATTATGGGATCAAAAAACTTTTTTTCTCATTCAGTTCATCTATATCATATGATGTTTAATAGCAATGTTTTTTTGTAGAGATGTTAATCCAGACCGGACTAAATGGGCCAGCCCGTTTAATCCTGTTATATGCAGGGTTAGGGTCAAGCAAAGGTAGGCCCGTTTAAAACTGGGCCTTTTTGGCCCGGACCGATTAGCCCGCTGGCTAAATGGGCTAGCCCGCCAGTTAACCGGGCCAGCCCGTTAGTCCGCTATATTATATACTCCTTCTGTCCCAAAATTATTTACCTCTTTTAAAAAATGAATCGTCACAACATTTCAAAATTACATCTCACGTCATTACTTTTACCAAAAGAAAAAATCATCTATTTTAGTAATAACATATATAGAACTACAATACTTTCAATCAAAAATCACTTATCTCAATAAATACTACTCCCTCTGTCCTAATCAAAAACTCATATCAAAAGCAAATGGGTAAATAACTTTGGGACGGATGTAGTATATACATTATAGTTATATTAATAATATTTTGTTTATATGTAATAGTTATATATTTTGTTTATATATTTTAATAATTATAATAGTTTATATAATAGTTATATATTCTGTTTATATATAATAACTATAATTGTATAACAATAATTATTTATATATATAACAGTTTATATATTATGTTTATTACATAATAGGTATATTAATAATATTTTGTTTATATATATCCATAAATATAATTGTTCATATAGTCTAAATCACCTTAATAAATCAGTCTAAACAACCTATGTATATTATAGTTATATTAATAATTTTTCGTTCTACGTATTTAAGTTATTAATTCCTAATAATCCTATTGTTTCTATTTATTTAAGTTATTTTGTTCATTATATTATGTTTTGATGTGATTTTGACTATATGAACAATGTCTGAATTATTAAGTTTGAACAATATCATAGTATGAGAATATATGAACAATGTTTGGAGTATTTAATATATTTTTTTAAATTTTTTCGGAGCCCGTTAGGTGGCCTTTAGCTCGTAACCTACTAGGTTAGGTTTAACTTTCAACTATTAGCGGCCCTTTAAAAGTTATCCGGTTAAGACCCGGGACCGTTTAGCCCGCGGCCCTATAGGGCCGACCCTAATGAGTTAGGGCCAGCCCATTTAACATCTCTAGTTTTTTGATTCCTTAAGACAGGAAATTGAAGCAAGAGATAATGCATTGCATACTAGAATTGCGCTGCAATATTGTAGTTGTTGTAACAATAATTTGAGTGATAAGCAACAATGGAAAAGTAAAGAATACAGAATTTGTAAACCCAGTTCGCCGGAAAGGCTACGTCTGGGGGCAATACCAAGCTAGAAAAATATATATGCTTAAGAATATAAGTTTTCGATCCTTTACAATGAATGATATAAGTGGTATTTATAGACTACATCTAGGGTTTTTCCTCTCCATGGGCTGTGGAAGGCCTCCAGATTGCCCATGGGAGGTCGATTCCAGAATGGGAAGTCCTTGATTTAAGCTTGGATTCTCGCCTATATCCGCCCCGCGATCTTCTTTCCTTGTTTATCAAGATACGCTGTCGGGACGCACTCTCCTTCAGATTCGGGGATCCTTTCTATTTTGTAGGTCCCGAACGGAGCAGTATGAGGGCGTAAGTCTAGAGGAGGGTGAATAGACTTCAAAAAACTTTTAGGTATGGATCGGTGTCCGATAGATATCTTTGTCCAGTCTAATGCGACCGAAGTGATACGTCCGATAACCAACTTCTTTAACGCCGGAAAACCTGACGGTCGCTTCAGAACTATCAGATTAATATTCGAAGATGAAGTTTTACCCGTGAAAATCCGGTTGTATAAATCGATTCCAAGTTTTATCTTTTAATTTGAGAAATCGATCGAAAGAATCTTAACTTAGAAAAGTTTAAGATTGTGAAGCGATTAATCAAAGCGAAAAAAGCACATTTATAGTGGTTCGGACAAACCCTACATCCACTCTTCCCTTTCACAAGATAAGGCACCAACTTAACCGACTTAACCGATCGACTTAGATTAGTGTGTTAGTCCAACACAAGCTGTTTTAAGAGTTCTCACTCAAAAATCCTGAAATATAGAAACCCTGATCGAAAATAAAAAACTATCCTAACTTCAATTTTGGGTAAGATTTTGAGGTTCCAACTATGAAATCTTTTCTTGCGTGATAAAAACAAATGATAGTTAGATGAAAAGATTTCTTGCTAAGAACTTATGGGATGAACACAATATAAAATAAGCTTGTAGTTGTGTTCTTCGTATGAAATCACTATAGTTTGAGCTTCTTGATTATGTTGTTTGTCCCAAAGATTTCCGTATTTTCACTCAAAAGTGTGATCCCATATTTATAGACCTTGAGATCAAAAAGAGCCGTTGGAGAGCAATTTGAATCTCGTGGCTATTTTAGGTAGAGTTGCAGCTTGATGTGATAGTGCTTCGGGAACGGCATGGGAAAGTTTATAACCCGTTTGAGAGAGCAACATCGAATCCCATGATATCGGCTTATTGTTCATACGAAGTCTCTTCCTTATCGATGAAAGCCTTGCTTTGTAGTGTTGTTCCTCCAACTAAGGTTGGTATTCATCTTGTTAAGATCGCAGACGTATGATAAGATGAAACATCGATTTCATCTTATGAGCCGATCGTCGATCTGACCAAGAATCGATCCACCTTGATGGAGTCTTCTCCTTGACTTAGCTTCAACCGGTGACTCCTACATTGATGTAGGTCTTCCGGTCTTATCTTCTTGGAAGTCATCCGATCTTCTAAGATAGAGGTTTGAGCTTCATGACTTCGGCCGAGTTATCCGACAAGATCGCTTAGATCTCGATCTTCCGTTTCGGTTTAAGCGTTACGCTTTGATATCGAAGATCTTCCAATCTTCAGATCGACCTTTACATATTGAGTTCCCCTCAATATGTGACCTATCTATTACATCGTTTTTTCTATACAATTATTATCAATCGGTCTCCTATAGCAAGAATGTAAACATCGATATAAATGTGTCCGACCGGGTCCTATTACATGTGTTTTGGAACTTTCATCAAAACTATAAATTTCCCAACAATTTCCCCCTTTTGATGAAACCAAAACACTTGAGAAACCAAAACAGCAGTTGATTAGTATAGAAAGTTAGTTAAAGAGCAAATAATCGAAGACAAAGAGATTTTGTCTTGGGATCGAGAAAAAATAAACTTTTCATTAGATATGATGATTACATGTTACATCGTAAAAGTTTTGAATTTAAAAACCGCAACTTTGATCCTAGGCGTCTTCCGAATCTTCAAAACCTTGGGCTTGTATCCTTCTATACGCATTTCTCTTTGGTCTTGTGGAATGTTGAAAATCCGATAGAGTTTCCATTTGACATCGGTTTTATTTTCTTTTGATCGCTTATTTGTGATTTGCTCAAGATGTCAAAGTAGAATCTCTCAAATGCCGGTCTGTCAAAATGAGCCATCTTCCTTCTTTGAGTATATTAACGGATCATACTCTTGGCGAGATATCTTTACATTTATAAGCTTGGCTTCATTTTCCGGATACTTGAGAAAAAACGATATTTATTCTCAGAAACCGGAGGAACTCATCATCTGGTGATTCTTCTTTTGGGACAAGATCAAGGACAAAGGCATCTAGAAGCCATTCACTTCGATCTTATTCCATTCCTCAAACCTCTTGGCGTGTCAAAGGTATAATCTAAATCGACTCTTGAAAATCAGAAGGTTCCGTGAAAAACAATTTTCGATTAATCCTTTCTTAGCCCTTGATTTGAACTTCTTTTTCAACCCTTCGCCAGTGCCCGTTTTTTCAATTCTTCTTTCTTCTTGATTATATCCACATTCTTTGACAATTTTACGTCCTAGCTCCTTATCGATAGCCGTATTAATTCAATGTAACCAACTCTGGAAAAATGATTTTGATGTCCCAAAGACCAACAGCAACCTTTTCTTGCAATTGTGCTTTGTCCATGGGCCTTGTCATCGATGTGTCGAAACTAGGTTTCTCGAGATCCTTCCCCTTTTGGTTTTGATCAAAAAAATGGAGAGGAAGTCGAGACCCAAAGTTGATTGACAATGCCGATTTAGATCATTAGCGAATAAACCCGAAGATTGAGTCGAGAAGATTCAAGATGAAACACTCCTTTCTTGGCGATTTCCATTGAAGAAAGTGTCCAAATCATTTTGTCAAATTTCTCTTAAAATAACTTCGAGCCTTTTCTCGATGAGCGTCAGAAAAGAAGATTGAGTTTCATCCAATTGTTTGAACTTGTCATCAACTGATTTTTGTAAGCTTCGCCAGATATGGTGGACATGGATTGGGAGAACTGATCTCTCGATTGGCCGTTTTGTTTGAGATGATTTGTCTCGATCGAAGACAAGACTCCTCAATCTCTTCTTTCGGAGATCTTTGAGACAAGATCTTTTCTCTGAGAGTTGATCGATGGTGATTTGGGATGTAGGAATTGGATCCATCACTTGAACGTTCGAGAATTGTGCCTCCGGTGGTTGGTCGTGGAAAAGACTGAAAGACGCAGTTCCACTTTCATCAGCGACTCCAGCATTCACCATTTCAAAGTCAACTTTAGAAAAGAGAAGCGATCTCGACTTCTCTTCTTCCCGCGAACTTCCTGTGGATCGAAGATTCACAGATTTATCGATATGAGCTCACCGGTGATCCCACTTTAAATATCGAAGTCAAAATCTGCGAACTCATCCGCACCACCCATCTGCTCAACAAGTAAGATAAGATCAAGAGAAGAATCTGAGATCTCTCCGTGAGGATCTCCATGACTTCTTCATTCCGATAAACGACAATGTTCCATACATCTCATCAATCTCCTGCTCAATTCTTAATCTATTATTTTTCCAAACCGATGGTCTTTGTTGATCTGGATCTTGGAATGATCTGCCCGGATTCGTTGGATGAGATGTGGAAAGCTTCAAACCTCAAAGCGAATAGATATTGGTTCAACTCGCAAAGTGGTTCTGGGCCAGAGTGGCGATTGTAAATGAGCATGAACTAAAAGAGATATGCTCTGCAAAGACCTTTAGTCCGAGAAAATCAAATTTTGAGGTTGAGGAGAAGTAGATTTATCAGACAAGCTTCTACCTCGACGTTAACTTGAGAAGCTTTGCCTCGATAAATGCTCGAACGCTCAAAATAAAAGCTTTTTTTCTTCACTCGACTCATCTTCTAGTGCTAGAGTCGAGGTAGGTTGCTTTTTGCTTTTGGCCTCTTCTCTGGGCCTTCACCAGTTTTCAGTTTTTTTAAAGGAGCAACCGGGTGTGGATGAGGCGGCTTTTTTGCTTTCTTTCCTTTCTTCGGTTTTGTTGGAGTGGGCTCAAGTGTCATCGTCTGGTGGCCCATATATAACCGAAGTTGATGAGAGGAAGGCATTGTAGGATTTTCAATTCTCGATTCCATTCCATTGACGATTTGTCTTTTAATATGACCGCAACCTTGTTGAGATTGGCGATTCTCTTTTTTCAAAAAAGACACCTGATTCATTGACTCCAAATTTTTCGTGTTCTTGGAGCAAGATGGCTTTCAAATTGATGTTCTGAGCCCCATCAATTATTGTAACCATCTTTTACATTTTTGATGATGTGAGAGCATCCAAAAAATGAGATTCCCATGATCGTTCTTGATGAATGTCAAACAAATCTGTACTTTCTTTTGAGCATTGGCCCGATGAATCCGACATGTTTGTCTAAGAGCTCCCCTCGATTTCTTCATCCTCATTCTCCTGTGGTGTGCGGGGAGAGATTAGCCCTTTAGCAAGCCGAAAGCAGTGATGTCATTGATTTGTCGCATTTGTCGATTTTCTTCTCCGCTGACCGAACATCATTTAAATCTCTGGCTTTTTCAGATCCACACTCAAATTTTGCAAGAATTGAAGTGCTTCATAATTTGCATCACCGGATTGCAATGAGCGAGCAATATGTTTCGATCCGAAAGATTCTTCAGATTTGTTCCACCTCCATGGATTCGTAATCCAAACCAAACGAACTTATCCTCGAAGATCTTCGTTTTTAATTGCACATGATCTTTCCAAGTCCATGAGTGGCCATCTACATGTGAGATAGACTCATTAAATTTGTGCATAATCAATATCAATATCATATCTTGGAAAACAAAAGACAATGAAGCATAATTTCCGAAAAACAACTTTTTGAAAACAATGTTTTTAACGGAAAGAAAGATTCATCATTAAGCTTTAAAAAGAAAATATTACGATTCAAATTTTCGAGACGATTTTGAAACGTTAAAATTTGAAGTTTTTCAATGAGAGTAATGCGAGTTTGTGAAGCGAAAAAAACTCGTAAGGTTTGATGAATCATTATATAGAGGCGGAGGGTACAATAAGACAAGATTTTGAAGATCAATCGTTTTGAAAAGATTATGCGCTCAGATTAAATTAGGATCGTTTGGAAAAACGCACGTTACACAAAAAACTTTTGGATTTAAAAAGCACGATCAAGTAGCGGTTAATACATGTACCCCACGTCCGTGATTAAATGATTTGCGGCAGAGTACACGCCACAAGGATAGTGGGTACAAGAAGGCAAATAAAATCGATCCAAATAAATAAATAAACAAGAGAAGAGAGATATCGCAGATTCAAAATTGGTCGATGTTGTTATCAAATGATATTACTTGTCAATGTTGATTCCACTTGTTGATCTTAATCATTCGCCTAAGCCTTAAGAAATTTCCCAACTATGATCCTTTGAGAACACTTCATTCGGAAGTCCTTCCACTAGAGACATCCTCGCTATCTTATTAAGAGTTTTAAAGTTCGGGATGGCTCATTCTTTTGCGCCAGAGCCAATCGCTACTTTTGGAACTCTTAACAATCGGGCATGCATTTCTTGGACAACCTGCCCAATCAAGATCGTCCCTTTTCTTGAACCGATTTAATATCATTGAGTGACTCGATTCTTGATAGTGCATTGATCGATCGAGAACTCAACATCAATCCGTTGTTGCATTGTGAAACCGATAATAGGTTGTGCTTGGACCTTCGACAAACGATACTCCGATTACTTGTACATCATCATTCTCTGTATGGTTCCAACCCTTTGGTATAACCAAAGTTATCATCAAAGTACACGCTGGCCTTTAAGTTCTATGTAGGGCCGAGGAGATGTTTGCTTCTGTCATGTGCCTTGAGCATCCACTATCGATGTACCCGGATAGTTGCTTGCACACCTCCTTTGTTGGCGGACCAAACCCTTAATCGGATCGGGTTTTAGGTACCCCTTCGGATTGGGTCCCGGGGGTTAGGGTTTGGATTTGGGGATCCATACAAACAGAGCACTTCTATGGTGATCGATCGGATCGAGCTCAAAATTTGTCTCCTCAGTATTGTCAACATAATCATACTTATCCTCATATGCTTTCGATTTGTATGATTACTTGTGTGAACCTTGGATGACTTGGAAGACTTATGATTTAGCTTTTAGTTTTGTCTTCTTTTATCGATTAATGGTTCAAAAAGAATTCTAAATTTCTCGACTATAGGGGTAGGTACGATTTGCTACCATCAAAAGATTCATATCCTTTTTTCGCGATAGATGGTTTTTCGCGATTTACGAAGCATGCTTATTAGGCAAAACCTTGGTAGTCTCGATTAGACTTCCCTTTTGTAGGTTGTCTTTTCGATTCTCTGATGATCGTTGAGGTTCTTCGTAAGAACTGGGTTCTTCCGTTGATTCCTCGGTGATGCTTTACCGCTTAGGGGTCCATTTCATTTCCGCTTTCGGTTAGGCACTTCTTGCCTTTACCCGCTCAACCGGTCTCTTACCCCTATTAGATACAAGTTTGGCTTTTGGTGTATCTTTTTTTAAATTGATTATTACACCTTTACGAGATGAATCGGTCGGGGCTTTTGAGGATGTGGAGGGTTTCTCATAGCCAAGTCCCTCCTTATCAATCTTTACGAAAATAGGCGTTCATGTCTTTAACGGTTTGAGATGATTTTGAAAAAAACATCTATTTTCTTCGCAGATTGTCCTCGAGGATTTCGGACTTTCATGCATTCTAATAGCTCATCGAATTTTGCTTGCAAGATTTTGAAGTCATCGACTTGTTTTCTGTTAATTTCCATCTCGTTCTTTGATCTGCTTTTCTGATCGTAAGCTTTAACTTTGAGAATTTTAAATTCCTCGGTTACCTTCAAAGCGTTTCGGTTCTAAATTTTCTTGACAAAGTGATTATTTCGATCCTCGACTTATCATTCTCGACTTCAAATAGCATAAGTTTCTCATCCATTGGAGATCTTCAAGCAATTGCTCGAGTAGAGCTGCGGTCAATCTCCCCAAAGTCTTAATGTAGCTATCCGAAGGGGGGTTTGGAGGTTACCTCGGGTTTTCCTCCTCGCCATCGAGCAAAAATTCATTATCGTCGATGAGAATATCAGATCTTCACTTTCATAGAAGTCGACTCCTTTCGTCGATCCGAAGTCTTCCATGAGGAGTATCCGAGTCCCGGAGGGCTAGAATCGTCGATTCTGACGTGACGAAACCATGGCTCTTCCGTCTCTAAACCGAACTCTTTTGTTCCTCTTTTCTTCCCTCTCTCTCGCGTCGGTCAAGCGGTCTGTCTTATAGTGACTTGCTTCTCACGATTAAGCACGCCTCCGGATCCACTTCCCTTCCTTCCGTGAAATCACTCATAGATATGACCTATCGGTGATTTCCCTTCGATAGTAGTCCAACAGTTTCTTTATCGATTGGTTATCTCTTCCTTCCTTTGTCGACTATCTCTTTCCCTTTCATCTCTGTGGATCCCTCCGATCATCGAATCATCTTCTCGAGATCTATTATGCGATCTCCTATCTCGCCCCCGGTATGTTGATAGTCCTTATAAAATCTTCGATACTTACCAAGTTGTATATCGACTTCTCAAGCTTCCCGGTAAGCAACGCGATCTGCTCTGCGACTTAATATATTTCAATGGGTTCATTGGCCTTTGTTCTCTTCTTGGTTGCCTTGAAAGCAATGATTTTGAAGTCGAGGTTTCAGAGGGGCCTCGTCTTCATCGACTTTTGACCTCTTTCAATCGGTCGAACTCGTGAGCTTTAAGACTCAAGAACAAGCTACTAGGTTTCATTCTTGAAATGTCCCCGCAATCTTTGATTCTGCGTGACCTTCATGTCCCACTTTGGTGAGAGACCTTAGGATCTTATAGTTGATATCTTTATCGATCATCTCTCTACCAAGTTCTCGAAGCTTGTTTATAGACATTGTAATTCTTCCATCGAGTTCGTTGATGGTTTTTCGTTGGGCGGCATCTTGATTTCTCGAACTTCACCGTTAAACTTGAAGAAACTGCCTTTTATCCATCATTCATTTCCCTCGCAGATCTCGGCGGAGTATCCCACATTGCTTTTCGAGATTTGAATACTTAATCTTCTCTTTGGTGACCTTATCCATTGTCTTCATGATGATATGTCTTGCAATGGTGTCCAGAGTATCTTGATTTTCTTTCTTCCGTGTCCATCGAGCAGACTTTTTAGGCTTTTTTCGCATAAAGACTTCGCGGAAAGTCCGGATCTCCTCCGATTGCCTTCAGATTGTCGTAGTAAATGATGATGGGTCCTCTCTCGATGACTTCCATCATTCTGCCAATGATCGAGCCTAGATGGTTGGACATATATGGCCCAAATCTGGTCATCAATAGAGAACTTCGGCAGATCATGATACATACCGGATGTGTTATCCATGCCGAAAGATTTTGGAAAATGAATGAGTTTTAAAACGGTTTTTCAAGATCGGTCGGATGACCACAATGAAAAACGGTGGTCGGAAGAACCAACCGCCTGATACCATTGTAGGTCCCGAATTGAAAAACCTTAGGGTGAATAGACCAAAAAACTTTTTTCGCGGATCGGATCAAAAGGAATGATAGCCCGATCAAGAGTGAATCGAAAATAACCAACTTAGACTCATTCCTCAAACTATTTAACTCGTCGTGGAAAGCTGTTTTACCCGTGAAAAACCAATAAATCCAGATTCCAAGTTTTATCTTTTAATCGGATGAGAAATCAAACCGTCGGATCGGCTTGGTGTCAGTCAGAATCTTAACTTAGAATGTATGCGCTTTAAGATTGTGCGATGTGAGAGCAATTAATCAAAGCAAAGAGAAGGCACAAAGATTTATAGTGGTTAGGACAAACCCGGGTCCTACATCCACTCTTCCCTTTCACAAGGGGCACCAACTTAACCGACTTAACCGACCGACTTAGATTAGTGTGTTAGTCCAACACAAGACACCAACAGATGTTTTAAGAGTTCTCACTCAAACGATCCTGAAATCAAGATTAGAAACCCTAGATCGAATCTTGCTAAACAACTTATCCTAACTTGGGGTTTGGGTAAGATTGTTGAGGTTCAACTATGAAATCTTTTCTTGCGTAAGAAGCTTATAGCTAGATGAAAAGATTTCTTTGCTAAGAACTTATGGGATGAACACAATATAAAATAAGCTTGTAGTTGTGTTCTTCGTATGAAATCGACTATAGTTTGAGCTTCTTGATTATGTTGTTTGTCCCAAAGATTTCCGTATTTCACTCAAGTGTGATCCCATATTTATAGACCTTGAGATCAAAGAGCCGTTGGAGAGCAATTTGAATCTCAAAATTTTTTAGGTAGAGTTGCGGTGCTTGATGTGATTGTCTTGAGAACTGCATGGCCGAAAAGTTTATAGCCGTTTGAGAGAGAGCAACATCGAAATGCAGTTTGATACGTGTCTCTTCCTTATTGGATGAAAAGCCTTGCTTTGTAGTGTTGTTCCTCCAACTAAGGTTGGTATTCATCTTGTTTGGATCGCAGGATGATAAGATGAAACATCGATGAGTCGATCCGATCTTCAAAAATCGATCCCAAACATTAATTTCAACCCAATGATGTAGGTCTTCTATCTTATCTTCGAAGTCATCCTGATCTTCTAGTATAGAGGTTTGAAATAAGTTATCCGACAAGATCGAGATCCGATCTTCCGCTCGGTTTATTGAAAATCTTGATTCGACCTTTACATATTGAAATATGTGACCTATCTATTAATCGATTTTTCTATACAATTATTATCAATTTGGTCTCCTATAGCGATAATGTAAACATCAAAACCAATTGGTCCGAGGTCCTATTACATGTGTTTTTTGGAACTTTCATCAAAACTATAAATTTCCCAACATATTTATATCTCACCTAAATAAAAAGGCGTGGACCTCTCCGACGGTCGCTCGACAGATTAATTCTTCTAATTCTTATTGTCCTGTGACTAGCAGGATGTGCTCCGACTTCATTAATGTCTCGTGATCTCTTGGTTGAACAATGACCCTCGACTCCGTAGCTAAGTGGCTAGTCGGTCTTAACCTTACCCACAATAATTGCCCCTTAGGTTGGGGGTTCCAAGTTTCTAGACCTCGGCAAGATGAATTTAATAAAGATATGATTTTGATTAGATCCCAAAACCCCCGAGTATGACATGTTAATAGTTGAGTCGATTCAATTTTAGAGATTTTTTTGATGATATCAATAATATAGATCGTTAGATCTCAAGATTCTCAAGAACTCAAGAAGTTTCAAGAAACCGGACTCAAAGATGAAATCGAAACAATCCAAGACTCAGCAGAAATCGAGATATCAAGACTCAAGATGAAATCGAGATATCAAGACTAAGATGAAATCAAGAATCAAGACTCAAAGATGAAGACTCAAGATATCAAAGATATCTATGAAGACTCGTAAGACGCCAAGACTCGAAGACTTTGCTTAAGACCTCAAGACTCGAAGACTCAAGACTCAAGACTAAGACGTAAGATCAAGAATCAAGATCAAGAAAGAATATTCCAAAAAGAATTATCAAGACTCAAGAATGTAATCAATGCTCAAGATAAACCCGGAATGTTCCGAGGCACCGAAAATATCTATCCAAGGATTCAATATCGGAAGATCGCGATTCCTTAGAAAAAATAGATATTGCCCAAGACATTCAAATGCGCATAAAAAGAACTAAGACAAAGTGTTGTTAAGGTTATATCAACTCGTAGATTGTAACCAAAAGAGCCGCTGAAAGGTTTACCTTTAAACCGGAGACAAAAGTCAAAAAGAGGAAGACAAAGATCAGACTATATCGACAATCGACAAATGACACGTGTCAATCAAAAGATGTCAAGTACTAAGTTCCAGATCGCAAAAAGTGAAGACCGGCCATACATGAAAGACTATTGCCTAAAACGTGTTAGGGAGTGTCAAACCCTAAATATAGCCATAAGTTTCTCACACACCATAAGAGGAAACTCACGGGCTATCTCTCCAACGGATAGTTTTTCAAGAGTGACCTTGGTGTATGCCTATAAATACTTGTGACCTTCTACATTGAAAGGTTACGAAAATTTGTAAGCAACTCAAGAGCTCAAACTTATTATTGCAAGTTGAAGCACTCAAAAAACCGAGAATTTCCCAAGTGCTTTAAATCAAAGAGAGCTCATTCCACTAATTAAGCCTAGCTTGATAAGATATATCCAAAGCTTAGTCGAGATATCCTAGCCTTTGCATTGTTCCTTATTGTAAAGGATATCTCATCCTAGTTGAAACCAACCAAGAAACCCCAAACCATTTGTAAGGTAGTTTGAGTGTGATTGTTGGTGAGATTGAGTTGTAAAGAGTAAGTAAACTACATTTAGGTAGTCATAAAGCTCTAGAGAAGAAGTGAGTAATCTATCTTGATGTATTGAAAAGTTTGTGTGAGTTTTGAGTTAGTAAACTACAGAGGTAGTCGAAAAGCTCAAAATTAGAAAGGTTAGTAAACTACAGAGGTAGTCGTAAAGCCTTAGGAAGTGATTAGTGAATTTCTCTCAAAAGATCGCGAGAGCGGACGAGGAGCTTGAGTCTCTCGAACCACTATAATTTGTCAGTTTCTTTACTTTCGCTTTTGCTTGATTTATCTCGTTGCATTACTTTGTCTTTTGAAAGCATATTTTCACCGATATTTCAGTTGAATCAATCCACCGAAAGTTGCATATAAATTGAATCACAACCTAATCACTATTCCATTAAAGGAAGGTTTTCAAAAAAAGCTTAAAACGAGTATAAACTAAGGGCCAACCATTCCGACATCATCTAAGTAGTAGCTAGAACAGATAGTTACCAAACCGAACTTACTCTTCGAGGGTTCAAGAAGTTAGTTATCTCGATCCAAGCAACTCAGATCTCTCAAAACTCGTGACTCGCCAGGATTATCCGAGGTATCCGAAAAGCGACCAGATCACTGCCTCGTAGACTTTGACTCGTTTTTTTGTGCTTCTCAGACCAAATCATCGACAACCCCGACCCAAGCCGACCTCAAGAAGAAAAAGTTTTAAAACACCAACACGTGTATTCCCCCCCATACACGCAGTAAGACTCGTTTTTGCACCGACCAACAAGTGGTATCGAGCAGCAAGGGTTCAACTTGACCACCTACTTTGTTGACCAAAGTTTTATTTTCTAAAAATACTTGTGGTCTATCTGAACTGATCATATTTGCTGAATTCTTAAAAGACTCAGATAAAATGTCTTCTAAAAAACTTCCCATGTTCTCAGTGGAAAATTATAATTTATGGAGACTAAGAATGCAGCTCACCAGATTTTAAACATGAACGATGTGGAGAGTGGTCTCTCAAGGGCCATTCCAATTTATCGTGGTGAATCCCGAGGAAATGTAAAATGAGAGAAACGATCCTAGAAAGCAGAATTTCCTAAGTCCGATGACCAACCCGACTCGAGGAGAGGAAGTTAGTCAATCTAGACTATATTGCTAAAGACACACTATACAAAGATAATTGATGATGGTGTGATGGGAATGATCTCTCACCGTAATATCGCAAAAGAAATTTGGGATACACTACCGTAATGTGTCAAGGCACACGATCATATCAAGGAAAACAAACTTTCAGGTTGCAATTGGAAAGTTTGATAGTTTTGAATGGATGAAGGTGAATCTATAGACAAATTGGAAGTCGATTCACTAAAGATTATGAATGATCTAAATGCACTTGGTAAGAAATATCCACAGAGAGAAGTTGCATTGAAAATTTTAGAGGTCTTTCTAAGAAATGGGATATACATGCAAAGGGTGATTGAAAACACCAAAAACATTAATTCAATGCCATACCAACAAGTCTTCTCTCCGAGAAATAAAGGCCTATGAGTTCGTAATTGATAAGAAATCTAAAAAGGTCGACAAAGAAAGATGATTCATCATCTAGTAAGAATGTGGCTTTTAAGGCCAAGGATAAAACCTCAGAAAACTAGAGAGTTCGAGAACTCCCTTGCTAAAAATCGAGATGAGCTTGAGGATAAGCTAAAGACCGATGGCAAGGAGGTTTGAAAGACTTAATAGTCGATATGGAAAATACAAAAACTATTACAGAATCACAGTAATGTAAGAGAAACCCGAGGACGATCAACCGAGAAGAAGAAGGACCGAAAGTCGAGGGATCTTCATCCAAAAGGAAGGACTCCAAGTCCAAAGAAGAAAGTGATCGATGATGATGCCAACAGATGCTACAATTGCCAAAAGAAAGGTCACTTCCAAAGATGATTGTCCCGACCGAAAAAGCATGAGAGAAGAGAAAGACAGCAAAAAGAGACAAGAAGTTCTCCAACGTAAAAGCCATGGTTGCGTAAGAAGAACATTCTCGAGGAGGATCTAGCTCTTCAGATGAAATATTCTCGCACAAAGGAAAGTGATGACATCCGTCCGATGGCTATTGAGGAGGTAAACTCTTCTTTCTATCTGTTGTTGCTCCTACACTAGCACAAGAGTTGTCAAGTTCAACCGTAAAAAATATTTTGACCGATGGATTTTTTTGAGAGTCTAATGAAGGACTATGTTGTTTTTACAAGAACTGCTAAATGAAACTCAAGAGCGGAATAAGGAACTGAAGGTTGAAAATCTTAAGTGGAAAGACTCTAGCAAAACTGAAATCACTTCTCAATTAATGGGAGCTACTGATGAACTGGATGTTCTGAAAGTACAACTCTCAGAGAAAGAGAAGTTGATAGTGACCCTAACTGAAAAGCTAGAGAAATCCACTGAAGAGATTCAGCTGATCAGAACTAAGTTCAATGACCTCTCTGAGAAGCATGAAACTCTACAGAAATGTGAGGATAGTGCACAGAAGAAGCTAACTCTATTGAATACTGCATCTAAAGTAATAGATGAAATTCAGAGTTACCAGAGATCTATCACTATAAAATCTGGATTGGGATACATTCCAGGGGGAACCTCACAAGGTCATCTGAATGCTGCATCAAGTAGCAAGAAGACAATCTTTGTAAAACCAGTGGCACCCACACTTCAAACTGAAGAAATGCCCAAGGTTGTAGACAAGGGAAAATGACCCATGGTTTCAAAAAAATCAATGATCGCGTAGGAAAGCCCAAACCTCGGTGAAGGCTAGAAAACCCGAAAGCACTCAAAAAATTCGTGTAAGTACTTCAAAGCCTCAGTTAAGAATGCAAACCCGAAAGGATCTCACACCGAACCATCAGAGGAATCTTCAGAAGAGAAACACTCAGCAGAGACATTCTCAACTGAAGAGACCAAGTCCTCAGTATACTGAAAGACCCAAATTTCAGTACAGGAAACCTGAACCCCACTTGCCTAAGGGTAAAGGTTACCTGAACCCGAGTCAACAAAGATTCGCACTACCAAGACAGAAGCCAAAAAGCAAATGAACAAAAGGCCCGAACCAAAGAAAAATTCAAAAGCCCATGTTCATGCTAAGGCTAGCACTCATACACGTGAAACCGCTAAGGCACCCAAAGTAGTAAATGTGTATGTAGATGTTTATGGAAGATAGATCAGCCACTCTAAAGTGATTAGAGTTGTCAGGCAGATTTGGATTCCGAAAGGTACAACTAACCTTGTAGGACCCTACACAAATTGGGTACCTAAAAATTGATCTGTTTTTCAGGAGGAAAACAAGGGCACTGAGCTGATTGAAGATCACATAGCGACGGATGAGTAGAGATGAAAAGGCCCTGATGTATGGTATCTTGACAGTGGATGCTCAAGACATATGACAGGATTCAAGAAGATACTTAGTGACTATGTTGAACAAAGAGGCCCTCGATCACTTTTTTGGAGATAACTCCAAGGATTGTGATCAAGGATATGGAACTTTGGAAATCGACTACATATCCATGGTGTTTCATATGTATCCGGATTAAAGCATAACTTGCTTTCAATAAGCCAATTTTGTGATAAGGGTTTTAATGTTGAGTTCTCTAAAAACTATGTTATGTGAAAGATGATATCTCACGTAAAAGTATTATCGACCGGTACTAGAAAAGGAAATGTGTATCTTTGTCGATTGGAGTTCAACTCCTAAAGATACATGTTTGGTTGCAAAAGTTCCACAGATACCAAATTGGTTATGGCATAAAAAATGAATGAATCACCAATTTCAAAACCCTGAATAAACTTGCAAGATTAGCTCTTGTGAGAGGGTTCCCTAATGAAGTGTTCAGTAAGGAACACATTTGTGATGCATGCCAAAAAGGAAAACAAATTAGAGCATCATTTAAAAGCAAAGTAGATGTTTCTACTGAGAGAATACTTCAGTTGTTGCATATGGATCTTTTTGGTCCAATAACACCAGTGAGCACCAATGGCAGGAAATACACACTAGTAGTAGTTGATGACTACTAAAGATATACTTGGGTCATATTCTTACTCAGTAAGAAAGAGACTCAGATAAAGCTGCCTGAATTACTGAAAAGGCTCAGTATTGAGAAAAATCTGAGTGTGGTCAAAATCAGATCTGACAAGGGAACTGAATTTATAAATCATATTATATCTGATTATTGTGCAGCAAATGGAATTTCTCATGAAACATCAGCTGCAAGGACCCCTCAACAAAATGGTGTTGCTAAAACAAGGAACATGACTCTGAAAGAAGCTGCAAGGACAATGATAAATTTGTCGATATTCCTAAAAGATTTTGGGGGTTGAAGCCACCAACACCGCATGCTATTCTCGTAATCGCATCCATGTCGACCAAGAGTCAAGGCAAAACACCCTATGAGCTTTGGAATGAAAGGAAGCCTTTTTGTTTTTCTTTTCGTGGTGTTTGGTTGCAAGTGTTTCATACACAATAATGGTAAAGATCAGCTTGAAAACATTTGATAGTAAAGTCGATGAAGGAATATTCTTAGATATTCTCAAGTCAAGAAAGCTTTCAGAGTTTACAACCAGAGGACTTTTATTGTGGAGGAAACACCTCATGTTGTTTTTTGATGAATCTACTTGTGTTCGTAAGAAACAGAAAATGATGCGTAAGAACCCACCAAGAGAATCACCAGATTAAGCCCGAAAAAGAATGACAAAACATCCATCAACTCCGAAAAAAAGAAGTCACCACCATCTATGATTGGAGTGACTCGACTCGAGATAAAGAAGTTCAGATGGAACTCGGGATGGTGAGACTCAGATGGAAAGTCTTCACCAAGGAAAACCAACACACTAAAAGTCAACCAATCAACAGACACCGCCTCGCACTCGTATGTGATGCCAATGAAGATGTGGTCACAATCGAGGCAAATTCAATCTATCAACCAAAGGGGAACAAATGTCTCGATAATGTTCTCAATGGAATTTCCCCGAGGAAGATGATTCCCTTTCTCCTTTTCTCGTTGTTCCCCGAAGTTTATCAATTAATCAACCTAACATTTTAAATGTTGAGGATACTATTGAAGGGGGAACATCTAGAAGAAGATGGTTAGATAGTCATCCTACAAGTCGATTGTGGGTGATCTAACCAAAGGTGTCAAAACAAGAAGGTTCCATGGTGAGAGTGCACTATTCTCGCCGCTTCCTATCGAGAAAGAGCCTTACCGAGATTGATGAAGCTCTACAAGATTCTCATTGATTATCAAGCATGCAAGATGAAATAATCAATTCTCAAGAAATGAAGTATTGAGAGCTAGTGGATAGACCCGAAAAGGCACAATGTCATTGGAACCAAGTGGGTATTTAAGAATAAAAGAGATGAAAACAACAACATTGTAAGAAACAAGGAAACACTAGTTGCACAAGGTTATTCCCAAGAAGAAGGCTTGATTATGATGAAACCTTTGCACCAATTGCAAAGACTAGAAGCCATCGATTGTTTCTCTGCATATGCCGCCCACATGAAGTTCACATACCATCAAATGGATGTGAAAAGTGCATTTCTGAACGGTGTGCTTAAAGAAGAGGTTTATGTAGAACAACCTCCCGGTTTCAAACAGAATGACCAAGTTTACGTGCTCGTAAAAGCCTTGTATGGTCTTAAGCAAGCACCCGAGCATGGTATGATACTTTTCTCGCTTTCATCGACCATGGTTTTGTCAAAGGAACTGCTGATAGAACTCGCTCAGATAGAAGATGGGGAAGATATCTTATCGGGTTCGATATATGTTGATGACATCATTTTTGATCTCCAAACCATCGCCTATGTGAAAAGTTTTCAACACCGATGAAAGGCAAGTTTGAGATGTCAATGATGGGAGAGATGAATTTCTTTCTAGGTCTTCAAGTGAAACAATCAAAGGAAGGAATCTTCATCATACCGTGCAAAGTACACCAGTGGATCCGATTGCCAAGTATGGTGTACATAATTGCAATGCGCTTAGAATTCCCATGAATACTAACTACAAGATGGATCCCGATTCAAGGCAAATCAAGAAGTCATACTAATTATAGAGGAATCATTGATCATTGCTCTATCTCACAAAGAAGTAGGCCGATATAACATTTGTTGTTGGGATATGTGCAAGATACCAAGCTAATCCTAAGGCTAGTCACATGGAGGTCGCCAAAAAGATATCAAGTATCTTAAGGGCACAAAGAATAGAGGATTATGGTATCCAAATGATGATAACCTTGAATTAACCGTTACTCGATGTCGACATGGAGGTTGCAGGATTGATAGAGTCCACTACAGAACTTGTCAATTTCTTGAAGCAAGTCGATATCTTGGTTTTCAAAGAAATGCACCTCAAGAGCAACCAAGACTATCGTTTTAATACATGGTTGCGCGAAGTCATTGCGGCTCGATTCTTTGGCTCGCATAACAATTAAGGGATTATAAAGTTATAGCCAATGAAGTACCAATATTTTGTGACAATAATAAAGGTGTCATTGCTATTTCACAAAATCCGATTGCACACCGATATGCAAGCATGTGGATATCGACATCACTTCATCGAAATCATGTCGAGAAAAAGGACATCGAGATGGAGAAAATTCATACCGATAAGCAGAGAGCCGATATCTTGACTAAACCTTTGGGTCAATCAAGATTTCGTGAACTATCAATTGAATTAGGGATGTTGATCCGTGTATAGAGTAAAATCAAAAATTGAAGATTTTCGATGCATGAAGTTTTCTCGTAATTCTACCGAGAAACTCAGATAAAATTGAAAATACCGAAATCGAGTCTCGTGAAACTCAGATTTATCAAGGTCAAGATTTTCGAAAGATATCGAACCCATTCAAGACTTTCAAGATCATAATCGACATTTTTATCAAGGTCAATACTCAAGAAGACCGATAGAGGAAATTAGTCCAAGAAGTAATGACTCATGCGACTCATTTATTGCTTAAGTGAAACTCAAGAATCATTCGCAATAAATACAAAACACCGAGGAATGATTTTTGGGGGATCTTTGAAATTCCTAAAAGGTCAACAATCATTAAATGCTCATTACATTTAATCACCAATGAAGTTAAAATGGGGGCTTACTTTTTGGGATCGACCTTTTTCAGATAATTCGATTAATCGTGGATTAATCTTAACGTTTGTTTTTCACCAAACCGGTACGACTTCCCACGATCTCGAGCTATATATCCCTTTGAAAGTCATTCAAGCCAAATTTTATTGAAACCCTTCATTCCCAAAAACCCTCTGCAAATAAATCCCTTTTACCCAGAAAAACTTCATCGCTCAAAACCCTAAATCTTCAAATCTCAAATGGCTCCTACCATGTTCGAAAAATTAGCCGAGACAAATAAGCCATGGTATGAGTACGTGGTTTCTTTGGAAAGTACCACCAATGCCAAGCACGAAGAAGAGGCGCTCCATTTAATCCGATTGGCGAAACTGACGAACCTCGTCGCGAATCGACCGGAGGCGGAGTATACTCCCGAGGTAATAGAGTTTGTCGCTAATTTGGAAATAAATGAGGATGATTGTATAGAGTCAAAGATTTTTGTTTCTCATCTTGAACAATCGATGAAGTATGTGGATTTTGTTCGAGAGCTCTATATTGTCCCTAAGAACTTAAACGACGTATTTGAGTTGTGCGATAGGGGAGATGATCCCTCATTGTATATGTTGGGACGGGAGCAAGAGTATCTTGATGGGATTACTGAAAATCCTATTAAGTTTGAGGCAACTCTCAAGATAAGCTGCATCTAAAGCCAAAATACGTAGTATTGATGGATATTGTTGAAAGTGCATCATGAGTCGATCCGAAGCTTCGAAAGCGGATCAACACTCCCAAACTCCGACTTATGGCGGAAATCGAGGACTCACCCACCAAGGAGTTCAACTGGTTGAAGTATCTAATCAAGGTGGTGAGTGAGCAAACCAGGGTCATAAGAAGGGAGGATGGGTAGTATCTATCAAAGGCAGGATCCTCCATGCCACCAAAATAACATTTATTTTGGAGATGTGCCGAGAGGAGGAGGATATCTTTTCCAAATCTACTCCATTTTCTAAGTCCAAAGTAATGTTCAAGCCCATTGCTGCAAAGAGGACGATTAAAGGGAAGAAAGAGAAGAAAGTGGAATCACCAAATTGGTTGTTATTCTTGAAAAGCCAACAAACCGGGGAAGGTCTTGTTGATGCCAAGAAAGAGCAGCGGTGAGAAATTGAAGAAGCGTAAAACCCTTGCTCCAAAGCACAAAAAGAATGGTGGTTCTCACCGATGATGATGAGGAAAGTGAGATCGAGGAGATTCAAAATTCGAGAGCCAAACCGCCGTAAATCGCCTTTTACTTGTATTGCTCAAAGCTATCTCAAAGGCACAGATCAAACCGAGGAGCAAGTCTTCTCGAGGTTCTTGAGACGCCGCTTAGTTCGATAAGTTCTCTCAAGAAATATTCCAAGGACCTCGCACCTCGTGAGCAAGTACATTCCTCGCCGAGGAAGACTCCACCGACCTCGAAAATGTTCAGATTCCTCCGAGGAAGTGCCCGCCATTTCTCGAAAGCAAACTGAAATTCCCATCGAGGAGGAGCCACCAGCACTCGTAACCAAGTCGATTCAAACCGGGAGTCAGCCCCGCCCAAACCTCGAGTTTGCCGAGCCTCGGTGAGCCGATGAATTTTGATGAGCTCCTCGAATGAGCTATTAGTCGATCTTTCAACAGAAGTTTCCAATCGAACCTCGAGAGCCCGATGCTCAAGAAAGGTGAAGTCAAGAGACCGAATGGCAAAGCAAGGGGGAACGGTTCATCCTTGACCACTACCCCGAAGCTTAGCTCATTCCCCGACCTCCAAGACATCTTCTTCGATTGAGGTCAATCGGTCTACATCCTCAACCGCACTCTTCCTGAGATGCTCAATATTGCTTCATTCAGAGGGAAGACCGGTGGAACGAGGAGACAACTTTTCTCACCAATTCTCGTGATTCGTAAAAACCAAGCTCAGATGAAAATCTCGACTTTTGATGAGCTTGTGAAGAGGAAGGTTGCGGAGGGATTGTCGGGTTGGTACCCCCCGAGCCCAAAGACAAATCTCGTGATGGGGACCAACAAGGGGATGATGAGAGTCAATCTCGTATGAGAAAGACTCAATCGATGGCCGATCAGTCATTGTCGAACATCCTCGATCGAAGTTAGCCTTCGTAACTTTTTGGCACTATTGATAATTATGCCAGATTACCGTTCCTACCTTTAAATCAGAATGTCCGATATGCAGACCGAGGCTCGTGGACACCCAAGCTCGGGTGAATCCCAGACTCAGATCGAGTCCGGCTCCAGCTCAAACCGAAGGTCGTGTTCAGACCGAGACTTAGATGAACACCAACCTGTGAGTCACAAACCGATCGATATGCTCCTGAGATTGATCTCACCCCACTGATGGTGAAGCTAGAGAAGGTTGAGCCGATCCTGACCAAAGTTGCTCAGATCGAGGAGACATTGGCCAACCAAGCACAAAAGATTGATAGCTTGAGTTCTTCTTCTAAATCGTGCAAATTTTCAGATACTCGACAGCATGTCGACCTCCATGGAAGGAAAATTAGAAGAAAAGATGGAGGGGGTCAAGGCTGAGCTTAATGCAGAGCTGAAGCAGAAGCATCAGGAGCAGACTCAAATTCTAGAAGCAAAATTGGTAGAGAAGAGTGAGATGCTGGTGAAGAACGTTGTTGAGGAGATGAGCTCAATGCTCATGGCCAAGATGACAGACATGTTCAAGGAAGCTCTCTCAAGCCAATTTGCTCATCTGTCTGAAGAATTCTCTGTGGCGAAGAACCACCTCAGAAGGCTCGAGGAGGAGCAAGATCAAATGGCAGGGGAGGTGCGGAGTGTCAATAAAGAACAATACCATATGGACACAACACTCTCCAGGCTTCTGCCAGAGTATGGTTCCAAGAAGGGGGAAAGACCTGGAGCTGATCTCAGGGTTTTATTGGAACATACTCTGAAGGGCAAGGTTGTAAAGGATGCCGAGAAGAAGATCATTGCCGGCCATGAAGGAGATAGAAGCCACTGAGAAGCTTAAGTTCAAGGAGGTGGAGAAGCCAGTCTACACTCAGGTTTCAGAGGAAACAATGCAGGAAGTTGTTGTAGAGAAACTGAGTGGTAGAGGAAGGATTGGTACAAGCCTAGTTGGTGCTGAAATGCCCATCAAGAGAAAGGCTATGGCGATGAAAGAGCCTGAGGGCAAAAGAGCAAAGGCTTCTAAGCCAATTCAGAGGAAATTATTGCTGGATATTGAAGAATCTGAGGTTGAGCCTAAGAAGAAGGTCTTCAATACCAGAAGCGCTCTGAAAACACTCCAGATTGAACAAGCGAAAGAAAATCGCCGCTTCGCTTCGTGTACCAAAGGATCGAAAAGAAGGTAGAAGACGAGCATAAAAGAAGGAGTGGGTTCAAAAAGTTCGCAAGCAAGAGGAGAGGGAACACTAAAGCACAGAAATGGCCGCATGTTGACAAATGGATGCCAAATCCATCTCAACGATGAATGGGAAGAAATCAAGAGAACCTTCTGGTTCTACTATGATGTGCTCAGAGAATGGAGAGGGGAGAGCTCAGATCCGAACGAGGCTTTCATCGACTATCTCCTGACCTTCTATCCTAAATATCTTCAAGGATGGATAAATCTTATGGATGAAGGAAAGGTGCGATAACCGCCCCGTCCATACGTGTACCCTCCTCCCAGCCGAGAATGGATGTGTAAATGAGAAAGCCATTTCTCAAGAAATCACTCAAGACGCCACTTCGCTTAGGGTCCGACAGGAACAATCCCGATATCATCAAAGAGAGAGATGCTACCGAAAAAAAGAAGATATTACGGAATGTTCAACCTTGAAGTCCCTGCTGATGAGGTGGAAGAGCAGAATTGAAGAGCCGAACTCAAGAGCCGAATCAAGAGCAAAATGAAGACTCGTAAGATGAAGACTCGTAAGATTCATGTAATCTTTTATCCTTTTTTTTCTTTTTTTGATTTTGTTCGATAAGATTCATTGTAACTTGTAACACCTTACCTATCATCAATGAAAACTTATCATTTATGCTCAAAAGATAATATCTCATTATCTTATTTACATGTCTTTTAATTTTGATATGCCCGAATGGTTGTCTCCGAGATTAATTGTTGAGAAATTAAGTATTTGGTGATGAATCCTTTGAGAGATTCATTATCAAGAAATTGTTGAGAGATTCTCTTTATGGAAATTATTGGGAGATATAAACCAATCTTGTAATAGGATAAACCAAAACCCGAGTATAGGTTAATGTGTGTAACAAGATAGGTTTTGCATCATCAAAAAGGGGGAAATTGTTGGGAGATGAATTTAATAAAGATATGATTTTGATTAGATCCCAAAACCCCCGAGTATGACATGTTCAGATAATCTTGATAGTTGAGTCGATTCAGCTTTTAGAGTATTCGTGATGATATCTCGCAAAATGTATAGTCACAGATATAGATCAAAGTTAGATCTCAAGATTCTCAAGAACTCAAGAAGTTTCAAGAAACCGAAGACTCAAGATGAAATCAAGTTTCAAGACTCAAGAAAATCGAGATATCAAGACTCAAGATGAAATCGAGATATCAAGGCTCAAGATGAAATCAAGAATCAAGACTCAACATGAAGACTCAAAGATACCACCAAGATATCTATGAAGACTCGAAGACGCCAAGACTCGTAAGACGCCAAGACTTAGAAGACCCTGAAGACTAAGAAGACTCTAAAGACTCAAGAGACAAGATCAAGAATCAAGATCAAGAATATCAAGGCACAAAGAATTATCAAGACTCAAGAAATGTATCAATGCTCAAGATAAACCTGAATGTTCAGAGGCACTGAAAATATCTATCTGAAGGATTCAATACTGAGAAGATCGCGATTCCTTAGAAAATAGATATTGCCCAAGACATTCAAATGCAGACAAAAGGAACTAAAACAAAGTGTTGTTAAGGTTATATCAACTCAGAGATTGTAACCAAAAGAGCCGTTGAGTTGTCTACCTTTAAGCTGGAGACAAAAGTCAAAAAGAGGAAGACAACATCAGACCATATCGACAATCGACAAATGACAGTCACCAAAAAGATGTCAGAAGTACTAAGTTCCAGACTGCAAAAAAGTGAAGACCGGCTGCATGAAAGACTATTGCCTAAAACGTGTTTGGGAGTGTCAAACCCTAAATATAGCTTTTTCTCACACACCATAAGAGGAAACTCACGAAGCTATCTCTCCAACGGATAGTTTTTCAAGAGTGACCTTGGTGTATGCCAATAAATACTTGTGACCTTCTACATTGAAAGGTTACGGGAAATTTGTAAGCAACTCAAGAGCTCAAACTTATTATTGTAAGTTGAAGCACTCGAAAACCCAAGAATTTCCCAAGTGCTTTAAATCGAAGAGAGCTCATTCCACTAAGCCTAGCTTGATAAGATATATCCAAAGCTTAGTCGAGATATCCTAGCCTTTGCATTGTTCCTTATTGTAAAGGATATCTCATCCTAGTTGGAAACCAACCAAGAAACCCCAAACCCTTTGTAAGGTAGTTTGAGTGTGATTGTTGGTGAGATTGGAGTTGTGAAGAGTAAGTAAACTACATTGAGGTAGTCAGAAAGCTCTAGAGAAGAAGTGAGTAATCTATCTTGATAGACGTAAGTTTATGTGAGTTTTGAGTTAGTAAACCACGAGGGTAGTCGAAAAGCTCAAAATTAGAAAGGTTAGTAAACTACAGAGGTAGTCGAAAGCCTTAGGAAGTGATTAGTGAATTTCTCTCAAAAAGATCGCGGAGAGTGGACGTAGGAGCTTGAGTCTCCGAACCACTATAATTTGTCAGGTTCTTTGCTTTCTGCTTTTGCTTGATTTATCTCGTCAGCATTACTTTGTCTTGAAAGCATATTTTCACCGATATTTCAGCTGGAATCAATCCAATCGAAAGTTGCATATAAATTGAATCACAAACCTAATCACTATTCCATTAAAGGAAGGTTTTCAAAGAAAAGCTTAAAACGAGTATAAACTAAGGGCCAACCATTCCGACATCTAAGTAGCTAGAACAGATAGTTACCAAACCGAACTTACTCTTTCCGAGGGTTCAAGAAGTTAGTTATCTCGATCCAAGCAACTCAGATCTCTCAAAACTCAGACTCACTGGGATTATCTCGAGGTATCTAAAAGCAACTCAGATCACTGCCTCGTATAGACTTTGACTCAGAGCGATTTGTGCTTCTCAGGACCAAATCATCAGGACAACCTGACCCAAGCTGACCTCAGTAAGAAAAGTTTTTAAAACACTGAACAAGTGTATTCCCCCCCCATACACGTGTAAGACTCGTTTGCACCAGGACCAACAGACGGTCTTCCGAGCTACGACTACGTGACCTATGACACCTCGATTTCTACTCCTCGATTAAGCGGAAAGTTGCCTCGGTTATGAGAATTGAAAGGACAGGCTGTTTCGTCATGATGACTCCCGCCGCAAAATAACAATTAAATATCCAACAACAAATCATATGAACAATTATTCCATGTAAATCCTACACATGCATATTTCTAGGAGTTACGTACGACGTACCTTTTTGCGGATTAAATGGTAGAGAATACGATCACTCACCCAATGACCTTCTCTAGTATTCCTAAGTCCTTATTTGATATCCCGGTGGTAGGTATCTCCTTCAAATAATTAACAAAAGGAAAAAGAAAAATTTGTTGCACCACCTTTGTGGATTTCTAATTTTTCTAGCACATGGAATTATGTTGGGGATGAAAGATTCATCCCCTATTTATAGATACTATGGGTGGCGAAAATTTAGTGTAATATTAGGGTTAGAATTTTTTTTTGTATCTTCTCAAGTTACAATCTTGAACATATCTCATATATTCTATTTTCATAATATTCACAAAATATATTTTCTTCCCTTTCTATCTATAATTTTTGAAAATAATAAGATGGAGAGAAGATCTTTGTCTTTTCTTGAATTTATGGGACAAGAATACTTATCTTTTTCCATAAAATCTTTCCAAGAAAATCTTTTCTCTCTCCTCTACATATTTTTCGAAAATGGCAAGAAAAATAGGAAACAATATTTTTTTATTTTAATCACCTTTTTCAGTTATTGGACTTAATTTTGGGGCTAATAAAGGGGTCTTTGGGAGAATTAAGATTGGACTTTCCAATGGACTTTGAATTATCAATATTGAGCCACAATATTATTCAAGCCCATTAATATTAATTAATCCCACTACATAATTAATATTGCACTATCCATCTTAACCCATATTACTGTAATATGGCTCCCGGATATTATTTTCCGTGTTAAGATTATCTAGTCCATTAATTAATTTAAGCCACTAAAAAGCTTTATATTAATTAATATATTTTTTCTTGGATTAAGAACGACTCAACATTATTATTCATACCGGAAACAAATTCCACTTGCAAGATTAAGTATGATAAAACTTATGAGCCTCCTAAGGGGACAAATCAAGCAAGACTTACTTGCACACGATTCTCCGTATTGAATCTTAGCAATCGTCATGTAACTAATAATATTGCCCAAGATATAATGTATCGAATCACATTGATTATCTACCCAACATAAGTAAAAGCAATAATTATTAATGTCACACGATCCTATTTAAGGAACGAAGATTAAGAAATAACGAACCACTGAGGTCTGCTTACTCGGTAGCTGGCTGAGTCCCACACTTTGGCAGTTGATTATGAAGCTCGGGTCGAAGATCTCGAGTTTCAGATATCCAAGGAGGCCTCTCTCCAGACCGCCGATGACGCCGCGCTGGGGATCTTCTCGTATATTAGCGCCTATGCGGACGTCCTTCGGGCGGTGTTCCGTCGCGACCCTTCCGCCGATGCCTCCGTGCTCGTGGAAGACTTCAAGGCCTTCGTCGCTGACTGCCCGCCTGAGGCCGACGTGGTGCTGCCCGTGGCGGACTTGGTCAATTTTGGTGTCGACCTGTCATTCTTGGTTCCGACGAGCAGGTTGACGAGGTCGGGCGGGGGCTCTGATCTCGGGGGCTCTTTTGGGCAGGCGACGCCTGTGCCCCCGATTGAGGTGGCGGACGGCAGTTGCGTGATGGTGGCCGCCCCGAGCGGAGAGGTTGTTGGAGGCGAGGAGCAGGTGGGCGACCAGGCCATGGTCGAGAGGGTGGATAGGTCAAGGGACGGTGCTTAGTGCCTCCCCTTCTGCTGAAAGTTTGTACAGGATGTCTGCGAAGCCCTTTCCTTTGAAATTTTTTGTTCTTCCTTTTTGTGTTTGCATAACCCTCCTGGGTAGGAACTTGTAAGTGGCCTTTGGGCCCTCTTTTGTTTTCGGCCTCGGTGCCTTTGTTTTGTGGTAATGAAGTTGTTATATTTTTACGCCCTTCGTTGTGTATTTATGTATGAATATCTTGCTTTGCCTATGAACCATTGGTCGTGCGAACCCGGACGTACACCGGCGACTATAAGTCTTGCCTCAGTCCTGATCGTCGTTTGGTTATATTGCGATGTATCCGGACTATGTTTTGGTCATCTTATCTTACGCGACGTATCTAAAATTTGGCTTAGCCATGTTATGGTGCTGTCTTTAAGAAGGTCGTCATTCTTGACCTGCGGCCAATGCTATGACGACCCTGTCGACGTGAGTTCTGGGTGTCACTTCTCGTCGTTGGTGGTTGACTTGCATGTTTGACGACCACCTTTCTGACTCGACTTTTGTTGCCCAGGTCGCCCTCGGGATGATTCCTGTTCGACTTATTTTAAAGCGTACAAGATATATAAGAAACTTGGTTTATTATAAAAGGTTTTTCTTGAAATAGATAAACTATTACAAAGAAAGTTCATGACAAAATGGTAAAAATTGACTATCAGCTATTTTCTATTGGTAATATTTCTTCAGGTGGGCCGTGTTCCATGGATACTAGGCTGGTGTGCCATCCGGGTCTTCGATCTCGTATGCCCCATTCGCCAGGCATTTGGATATTCTGAATGGGCCTTCCCAGGTGGGGCCGAATACCCCTTAGAGAACTCCGAGCACTTTCTTAAGGATGAGGTCGCTCTCTTTGAACTGTTGGAGTTTGACCTTCGAATTGTAGTATCTTTCTGCTTCCCGTTTGTAGTTGGCATTTTTTAGGTTTGCCTCTATCCTTCTTTCTTCCAGTAGGTCAAGACTGGTTGTCATTGCCATATCATTGTTGTTCGAGACCCCATTGCTCGTTCGGTGGCTAGGTACGACGATTTCTGCTGGGATCACTGCCTCTGCCCCGAATGCGAGGGAGTAGGGTGTTTCTCCCATAGACGTCCTACAGGTCGTTCTATAAGACTACAATACTTCGGGCAACTCGCTTGCCCACTTGCCTTTTCCCCTTTCAAGTCGCGCTTTCAGCGTGTGTTTGATAATTTTGTTGATTTCTTCAACTTGTTCGTTGGATTATGGGTGGCAGGGGGTGGAGAAGAGCTTTGTTATTGTCCATTTCCTAAAGAACACGTCGATCTTAAGGCCGTCAAACTGCTTTCCGTTGTCAGTTACGATTCCTTGCGGGAGGCAGAAATGGTAAATGATGCTTCTCCATATGAATTTTATCTGGTTGTCCTGGTCGATCGTCGCGAGGGCTTCTACCTCTGCCCATTTAGTCGACCACGACGAGGGCAAACCGTACGGTCCCTGGGCAGTAGGCAAGGGTCCAACGGCATAGACCTGGTCGAATTTCTCGAGCAGGCTACAGACGACTTCTTGGTATGCGGTCATTCGATTGCATCGGGCCTCGTACTCCCCCGACACTTGACACGTGGCCAGTTGCAAGTCGGTGTGTATTTTTAGTTTCTTCATTCCCATGGCCATTGCCATTTCAATGTTGGAATATTGAGGCACGTAAACACGTAATACATGTTCAGCGAAAATTTAAGTTCACCAGCAATAAACATTTAATTGCATAACTAAATACGAGTAAACGTAAACAGAATTCTTACAGCAATTCGTTCATGGATTCCTCTACTATGGTATCCACGTAACAGTCGTTTACTAACTCGCACATATCTGCCAGTGTTGAATCCCCGAGATGAATTTGCTAGGAAAATTCTAACTTAGAGATTTTACGGAGAAATATGAATTCACGTAATATGAATTTCCAAAGAGCTCATATATATAGGAGAGGAATAACTTAAGTCCCAAGTTAAGTTAATTAGGAAATAAAATCCCTAATCTTTATTTAAATAAATCTCTTAGATTTATTTCCCACATATAAATCTCTATGGATTTAAATTCCATATATGACAAATCTCTACGATTTGTTTCCATATATATTAAATCCTACAATAATATTCTAAATATTATTATTGGGAATTCTTATTTAATTAAATCCAATTTAATTAAATATTAATAATAATTAATTCCAAATTAATCTATTATTAATTTCTTCTCCATAAATTAAATATTAAATCTAATTTAATATTTAATCAACCAACTATAATTCTTTTGCTTGCGCAATCGCTCTAGCGTTGTCTCAATAAAACTTTATTAGACAACTGGTACTCGAAACTACCCCTAGTTCTCTTAAGAACTATAAAATTCAGACAGCCTCCTTGAGGCTTCTAATACAACAATGTACTCAACTTCGGTTGTTGAATCTGCGGTCCTTTTGCTTGGAACTATTCCAACTGACCGTCTCATTATTGAGAGTTAAACGTAACCTAACTGTGATTTATAATCAACACAATCGGATTGGAAACTTGTGTCAGCATAACCAGTGACTACTAGTTCTGACTGTCCACTATAGACAAGGAAACATTCTTTAGTTTGTCTAAGATACTTCAGAATGGTCTTGACAACAATCCAGTGAGACTCACTCGGATTCTGATGGTATCTACCAGTGATGTTGGTAGCGTAGGCCACGTTTGGCCTAAGACAAGTCATGGCATACATGATTGACCCAATTGCATATGCATATGAGACATCTTTCATGTGCTTGATATCATCTTCAACAGAAGAACAATCCTTCTTTGATAGCTTTATCCAATGATTTGTCGATAGAGATCCTCTCCTAGAGTTCTCCATCGCAAAACGCTTCAACACCTTGTCTACATAGGTGAACTGTGACAACCCTAACATCTTCGTGGATCTATCCATGTGGACCTTAATCCCTAAGATATATAAGGCTTCACCACGATTCTTTATCATGAATGCCTTTGAAAATCAATCTTTAACGGACTGCATTGACGGGATATTGCTTTCCAAAATCAATATGTCATTGGCATACATGATTACGAAAATGTTGTGTTCGATATAATTATTCAATTTAATCAAACACGTCGAAGGGACATGTGTATTAATCAACTATTAAAATAATCATGCTCGATGGACAAGTGTGCTTGCTGTTTGCCGACAAAACATATTTGCTCGCCAGCTCGCCACTCACCGACTAAGCAAGTTTGTTCGCCGGCTCGCCGCTCGCCGAACGAGCAAGTTTGTTCGATGGCTCACCGCTCGCCAAAACAAGCAAGTTTGTTCGCTAGCTCACTGCTCGCCAAACGAGCAAATACGCTTGCAGCTCGCCAAATCTGGCATAATGACCTGATACTATTTTGAGATGATCCTGAAGATATGTTGAGCTGATCAGATCGAGCAAAGAAGAAAATCAGGTAGCCTGAATTGAATGACCTAAGGGTCAGGATATCTAAACTCAGAAGAGCTGGACTCAGACAACCTGAGGACTCAGACAACCTGAGGACTCAGACAACCTGAAGACTCAGATAACCTGAGAGCTCAGATATGCTCGATAAGAACAGTGTTCCTGTATAAAATTGATATGTCCGAATGGGCGAACAGGGAATCAATCGAGCAAAAGATGATTTGGACGACCAAAAGAGTGCCTTATGAACAAGCAAATGCAAAGGTCAACCAGGAAGACGGAATTGAAAACGTGGCAGCATCACATGAGTTCTTACAAGATACAAAGTCTCCAGCTCATGCTTGCCAAACCAGCTCATGCTTGTCAAAGTATTATAAATAGAAGAAAAAAGAACAAGAAGAGGGGGAGAAAAAAAAATTCCAGAATTCACAAAAAATTTCCCAGAGTGGTTCAGAAAAATTCCAGAATTCACACACTTACTCTCCAAATCATCTTCTTTCATAGAAGTTCATCTCATGAAAAGTATGCTGTATTGTGTATGTAAATCTCGCAATACAACATCCCTGGCTTGGCATGCCCCCTGAGTAGTCATTCACTGACGAACTGGGTCAACAATTTCCTGTTATTTACCATATATAGTACACGTACTTATTTTGTTTGTGAGTTGTTATCAAATTAGCCACATAATATTCTCCATATAAAACGACTCGCAACAACTGGCGCTAGAAGGAGGGTACAAAAAAAACCAACCCATACACAATCCCGCAGATAACCGAGGCAGAAAAAAGAAATATAATGTCTCAATCTAGGAATACTCAGACAGAGAGGTCGAGACAAAGCCGACCTCACGATCGGAAGGAGGCTAAACATCAGCCTCACAAAGATCAGACAGTGGAAACCATCAATCTTGAAGATATTGCCAACGATCCGGGGGCCACAACAAAGGCCATCACTTTCTTGTTGCGAGCACAGAAAGAGAGGGCCGAAAAATAGTTGGCCAAATTGAAAGTTCAAGATGATGATGATCGACGCTCGCATACACCTGATAGCGAGCAAGTTAAATTGAAAGCTGCACGGAAGCGGGCCGACAAAAAGGCTGATGATATGTCGGATGACGAGCAGCCTCAAGGGTCCAGACCATCAGCGTTTGGACATTTGAGACTCTCCGTCAAAGACCGAATCAGCAATTATAGGCGACAGGATCCCGGGAGGGAACAACCGATAAGCATGCCCGCTCCCTCAGATCCTCATGATCGTCCGCATCCCGAACAAAAATCGGCTGGAACAAAATTATCTATCCATCATCGATTGGGTAGTCAAGGACGAACTTGGAAAGGGGGACTGCCCCATCACGAGCATGACCCCCTGGGTCCTCATGATGGGACACAGCCCCGATCCAAGTCTGTCAGTTCCACAAAATTTACAGAAATGCAGAAAGCCATCGAAGGCTTACAGGCTGACCTGGCAACAACGAAAGGACTCCCTCGGGCGAGCACAATGCCCTGCTCGCCACTAACACCAGCGATCATGGCAGGCGAAATACAAGAGAAAGTGGCAAAGATCCGACCACCAATCCCTATGTTCGATGCTGAGTCCGACCCACATGTTCATCTCAACAAATACTCAGACTTTATGATCACCATGGGCACCACCGACGAGACGCAGTGCCGATCATTCCCCATAACGTTGGTCGACCGTGCCCACAGATGGTTTTCTACTCTGCCCGCTGCATCCATCACGTCTTTCACCCAACTGGGACATAAATTCTTGTCCCATTTCTCATCCATGTGTGCTCGCCCAGCACCAAAACAAAGGTTGGCACATTTTTTCCAGCTAAAGGGTGAGTCGGATCGAGCATACATCGAAAGATTTGATAAATGTTTGTACGATGGAGCCCCAGTTGAAGAGGATGCCAAGATCCTCATGGTGGTCGGAGGCCTGACCCTGAATACGGATATGTGGAAAGCCATGCATCAGGATTGGCCGAACACATATTCCGAATTCCGAGGGCGAACAACCAAGATCGTAGCCATGCAGGATCTGCTCGCCCAGTCACGATTGGGTCAGGAAACAACAACAAACAAGGTTTTTGGTAAAAAAGTAATGAATGAGGGGGGGTATAAACCCCCAGGGTCTTTCAAACCATTCGAAGAAAGAGCAAAGGTAAACGCCCTACGAAGTCTTCTGGGCGTTTCAGCAAAAACAATTTTTAATCAAATCAAAGATCGGGACATGTTGGATAAGCCACGAAGAATCATAATGGATAAAAATCGGCTTAATGCTTCCAAGTATTGCAATTATCACAAGTACATCGAACATAATACCAAAGATTGTCGCGATTTACTTTTTCAACTTTGGAAGTTATATGAAGAGAACCGTCTCACACAGTTCCTAAAAAAGCCGGCGAATAGAGATTCCCGAACAGAAAAAACAGGAGATCGTAGGGGTAAGCGAAAGGCCGAAGAAACATTTGACAGTGATCCCGAGTAATCCCGTAAGAGGTCAGAATTACCTAAAAGAGGGGCTCCTACTATGGGTAGAGGTCGAGAAAGTCAAGAAATCAACATGATTCGTCTTGATTATGGTCCAGTGGGTGGATGCTATCAGGCACCGACATTATCAAACAGACGAAAGAAAATGGAGATGCGTGCCATGCAAAGCATCCACCAGGTGAAGGTGGCGAGCACATCAGCTAGCACACCACCCTCTCACCAAATCATGTTCTCGGAAGACGATCTCGATGGTATAATCACCCCCCACAATGACTCTCTAACCATCAGTGCTCGTCTTATCGGTTTGAAGGTGCATCACCTCCTGGTCGATACCGGAGCATATGCGAACATTTTGTTCATCAACACTCTGCACCAAATGGAGAAGCAAGTTGGGGACCTGAGTAGTTATATAGAACCATGTGATCACACCATCATGGGTTTCGGGGATTCTGTAACCCGACCCTATGGTATGATCAGATTAGGAGTCGAGCTAGAGTCAACTTTAAATCCGGAGATCCGACGAACTAGAATGCTAGACTTTGTAATCGTCAATGCTCCGTCTACTTATAACAGGTTTCTAGGTCGCCCGTTTATTCAGGAATTTAAAGCTGCCTGTTCAACTTATTACTACTGTGTTAAATTTCCAACTCAAGAGGGAACGGGTAGCGTAAAAGGCGACCAGAAAAAAGCTCGAGATTGTTTGTTGTCATGCGCGCCAGAAAAGCAAAATACCATTAACATGACGGAGCAAATATGGGAGCTCGGGGAATCAAGCCAACAGGCGAACAAATTGCCGAGAACGCTTACACCTTCATTGACGAGCACACCTCCACGCGCGAACACAAAATCCAGGATGGTAACTCATGTCCCAGATCTCCCAGATCTAATGAACATTGATCCACCAAATGAGTTTCTGGATATAGAACCTCGTATAGGTTTTGATCCTATGGAGGTAGTTGACGAACACCGGGGGTCGATCGAAGATCCTCGGTGGAAGCAAAAAAAGAAAGCGAGCAACGCCTATTGAACAACTGGAGTGTGTTAATATCGACCCAAACAGACCGGAATTAGAAGTATTCATTGGTTCGGAATTACCAGAACCATTCTGAACAGAAATGATCGAATATCTTCAGGCAAATTTGGATGTGTTCGCTTGGTCACACGAGGACATGGTTGGCATTGATCCTAAACATCCATGTCACTCTCTTAACCTTGATCCAACACAAACTCCAGTAATCCAGAAGCGCAAAAAGTTCAGTCCGGAGAAGTATGCAGCTATGGATAGCGAAATTAAGAAATTGCTCGATAATAAACTGATTCGAGAAGTAAAATGCCCAAGATGGCTTGCGAACCCTGTGCTCGTCTGCAAGTCTAACGGAACTTGGAGATTATGCATAGATTTCACTGATTTAAACAAGGCATGCCCGAAAGATAATTTCCCCATGCCACATATCGATTATTTGGTCGATAACACAGCAGGACATGAGCTCATGACTTTCATGGATGCATTTGCTGGCTATCACCAAATACCCATGCATCCGGACGATCAAAAGAGTACAGCTTTCTATAGTGAAAAGAATATGTATTGTTGGCGACGCATGCCATTCAACTTAAAGAATGTCGGAGAAACGTATCAACGTTTGGTGAACAAAATGTTTAACGAGCACATAGGTCGAACAGTTGAGGTGTACATTGATGACATTGTGGTAAAAAGCGAACACAAGGAAGACCACATCACCCACCTCGCACAAACGTTTGATATTCTCAGGGAGTACAACATGAAGTTAAATCCGAAGAAATGCAGTTTTGGGGTTCACTCAGGAAAATTCCTAGGACATATGGTCAGTCAACGGGGAATTGAAGCGAACCCATCAAAGATTCAAGCCATGCTCGACATGCAGGCCCCCAGAAGTGTGAAAGAAGTCCAAAAATTAACTAGACGATTGGCTTCTATAAATCGATTTATATCACGAACTAGGGACAAATGCAAACCTTTCTTTGATGCATTAAATATAGGGAAATTCCAGTGGACAGAGTATTGCCAAAACACATTCGAGTCATTGAAGCAATGCCTTGAAGATACTCAAACATTGTCTAAGCCTGTTCCAGGCGAACAACTTTATTTGTATCTTGCTACATCCGAGCATGCAATTAGCGTTGTGCTCGTTCGGGCAGAGGGCACGACACATTTGCGCATTTATTATGTAAGTCAAGTGCTCAAAGAAGCCGAGCTCCGGTACCCTCCACTCGAAAAACTTACATATGCTCTCGTTATGAGTGTTCGAAAATTGTGACCATACTTTTTCGATCACTCAGTTGAGGTGTTAACCACGTTCCCATTGCGACAAGTTCTCCACCGACCAGACACTGCGGGCAGATTACTCAAGTGGGCGGTGGAGTTAGGCCAATTTGGCATTACGTTCGCACCACGAACAGCAATGAAGGGCCAGGCTATGGCCGATTTCATGGTCAATTTGACATATCCACAAATGCCCGAAAGAGGTATCAACCAACCATGGCATATGTATGTAGATGGCTCATCAACAAGTTCAAGAGCCGGAGCAGGCGTGGTTCTCATCAGCCCAACTCGACAAACTTTCACAACGGCCATCCGTTTTGATTTCCCAGCCACGAATAATGAAGCCGAGTATGAAGTTTTGATCGCTGGACTACACATGACTATGACAATGGGAATTCAGAGGCTGATGATTTACAGCGATTCTCAAATAATCGTATATCAAGTATTAGGCGAGTACGAGGCCCGAGGCAAACAGATGGCACAATATCAGCAACTAGCAAAGGAGTTGCTTGAACAATTCGAACAAGTTTACATAGAACAATTACCCCGATTGGATAATTCCTTCGCTGATGCCTTGGCACGTTTGGCAACAGTAGAAGGAGTGACGAGCACGGCAGACATTGTGGTCGTCACAACTTGTTCGCCATCAATCCTTAGAGTTGTGGTCGCCCATGTGACGGGCGAACAAGAAACCTAGATGACTCCAATTTTAAATTACTTACAAAAAGGACTCCTCCCTAAAAATAAAGCACAAGCTACTCGCCTCAGATTACAAGTTGCTCGTTATATTATCTTAGACGAGCATTTATACGAAAGAAGTTTCTCACTTCCATTATTGAAGTGTATTACTCCTGAAGAGGGTCATATAATTCTTGAACAGATTCATGATGGAGTATGAGGAAACCATACAGGTGGGCTTGTCTTGGCACATAAAATTATCAGACAAGGTTACTACTGGCCGACCCTCAAAAAAGATTCGCTTGCGTATGCTCGCGCGTGTCACAAATGTCAGGTACATGCCCCACTTATCCATAGCCCACCTGAAGAACTAGTGTCGGTTTACAGTCCGTGGCCATTTGCTAAATGGGGAATCGATTTGATCGGCCCATTTCCTACTGGCACATCGGGAGTAAAATATGTTGTGGTTGCCGTTGATTACTACACTAAATGGGCGGAAGTCGAGGCCATTGTTAAAGCCACCGAACAAAGAATGTGGAAATTTGTTTGGAAAAATATCATCTATCGTTTTGGGCTTCCCCAATCATTGGTAACAGATAATGGTAAACAGTTCGATGGAAGTGAATTCCGACAAAATTGTGCTCGCTGGGGCATAAAAAAGTATTACTCTACTCCGTATTACCCCCAGTCGAACGGACAAGTAGGGGCTGTCAATAAAATTATCAAGCATACTCTTAAGGCCAGACTTGATAATTCCAAGGGGGGGGGATGGGCTGAAGAGTTTCCCGAAATATTATGGGCCTATCGAACTACTTTCAGAACATCAACTGCGGAAACCCCTTTTGCCCTGGCATTTGGTGCGGAAGCTGTTATACCCACAGAAATTAAGATTCCGAACCATCGGACAATGACTTTTGGAGAGCACATCAACGACCAGGCGCTCGCCCTAAGTGCAGACCTGTAGAAGAAAGAAGGATGGAGGCTGATTTCAAGAACGCCATGTATAAAAAAAGATCAGAAAAGTTCTATAACTCCAAACTCCGAACACGCAGGTTCAACGTGGGCGAGCTGGTTCTAAGACGAGCAACAGGGGTACCACGTGGTGTGTTCGGTCGAGCCTGGGAAGGTCCATTCAGAGTTACAGAATGTTTGTTAAACGGGGCTTATGATTTGGAAGACCTGAATGGAGTCCCATTGTCCTACTCGTGGAATGCGTCAAATCTGAAAAAATATTATCAGTAACGACGAGCACAACTGACCGAGCACAATCGACCATTTAGCTCAATGAACATAACTGGCCGAGCATAATTACCTATTTAACTTAGACGAGCAGGACAATCATGAAGGAAGAACACACCGTGTTCGACACAAATTTCTGAATCTTCTACAAATTTATGGATCTTCTAGAAGAAATTTTGGCCAGCTCTATCAAAAGATAGAAGATACGTGTCGAAACAAGTTGAGAAGTGGTGGCAACCAAAGGAGGTATGTGTCAATCCTTGAATAAGAACTGGCAAAAACAAGGACAGATGTCAAAACGAGGATTTAAAGCAAGAAGGCCAACACCAACTAGCTATGCCAGCACCTGTTTGGGATAGTACTATAAATAGGCATATTGATAGCTGAAGAAAACAGAGAAAAAAGAAAAAATACTGCAAAGATAGTAGAAGAAAATTCAGTTATCAAGTTAAAGTTGGTTTGGTATGCCTCCAGACGAAGTATCCAGCACTCGATTCAGCTATTATTTTGCTGAATCGATCATCTATCCTGGCACTTACTCTAGTACGAGCTTTATACCCCATACGACACTCCGAGCAAAGGTTGGTGCTCGTTACGGACTCAAGATGCTCGGCAGAGTCGTGGTTGTCACTCCACGTTGCTCACTGCTTATGCAGTGGTAAATCATTAGTCCCCTACGCATCCCTAAAATCTCCTCTGAGAGGGAGGGATGTCGTGGTATCCGCTCGAAACAACGTGCGGATGGTGATGCTAAGGCATCTACAGAAGGGGACAAAAAGGTGCGAGCAGAGGCTTTTGCTCGCGCCTGATATAGGCGAGCAGGCGTGCTCGCCACATGCTCATGTCTGCGGCAGCCCGCATAATCACAACCTGTCCAGGAGGGACAAACGCTTATGCTGCTGCTGCTTGAGCATGTTACTTAAAGAGGAGTAGACAGGCTGATCCGCCTCATGCTTGTCAACATCAATTCGGCGGACGAGATGAGGCCAACTCATGTCTATTTCGAGACAAGGTTTAAATTTAAAACCATAGTCTGTTGTCTATAGCTATGTGTAATAGACAGTCTTCTTCAAATGTAAAGGTTGTAATAGAATACAACATGTTGCAAAAACATTTTCGTTTGATTAAGTTTTTCTAGTTGAAGCCTATCAGAGGTCGCACCTAAGCCGGACGACCCGAACAAAGACAAACAAGCCGAAGTTTATGTTCACCTGACGAACCAGTTCGTACTCAGATACCCACAGCAAAAAGCGAGTGATGGGTACGCAGTCGCAAAAGACGACTCGTACTTACAGATACCCGCAGCAAAAGCGAGTGATGAGTACGGGGTCGCACCTAAATAAGACGACCTAAGTACGAAGTGATCGCGCCTAAATAAGACGATCACGAACCAAGAAAGGGGGGGTTGCATATAAGTTAACCCATCTAGTCGCAGCTAAATAAGACGATCAACCTAATTGCACCTCAATAAGGCAATCAAAAACCAAAGAAGTCAGGGTGGAGCATAGACAAAGATCATGTTCGAATTCATTCAGAAGAAAAGAGGCAAAAACTAGGAAACAAGACAAACATCAACCATTCATCAGCAGCAACATTCATCCTCAACGATCAGGTTAGAGGAAATTGTTCAATAAGCAAATTCAATCATTCGACTTCGAAATTGTTCGAACAAGAGAGAAGAAGACAAAAAAATTACACAACAAGTTCAAAAAAAATTGTTCAGCAAAGCAAAAATTACACTAAGGAACAAATTCGTTGTTGGGGGTGGGCGGAAGTGATGTATCGAACAAATCATGCCCCATCTGCTCGGCCACTTCAGGAATAGCTCCTCCAACATTATCGGGCCTAGTTTGCTCGCCAGACATCATGTTATGCTCGACTTCGGGAGGCCCCCTTTGTTCGTTCTGCACCTGATCGAACCCGTGCTCGGCTCGGTGAGTCTGGTCGACAGTATCAACAATGTCCGTATCCGAACCATCTTCCTCATCCAAAATAGGATCATCAATCTCGATCCCATCAGGAAGATTAGAGAAATCGAACAGATCGCTCAAATCAGATATCGGAAGGTTGCGATCCGGGGGGTTGTCGATCAGGTACTTTTCAAAATGGGCTACGAAAGGGGGAAATGCCTCGGTGAGCATATGTCCGCGTAATCGGCCGCATCGGCAAAGGCACATATGTAAGAGAAGTTCGACATGGAATCAACATACTCCTCATCAGGCAACTTTTTGAATTTTCGAGACCCAAACGAAAGTGTTGGTCTCTTCAAAGAATAAGGAGTTGTTGGCAGAGCAAATCCTTCTCGCATTCCACGGCCTCAATGCCAGATCTGAGTTTGCGAAGCTCGACATTCATTTCATCTTGTACTCTCCTAATGCCGACCACCTCCTCCTGAGCAAGGCCTAGCTCCTCCCTCGCCTGGCGAGCATCTTCTCGAGATTGGCGAGCATCCTCTTGAGCTTTACGAGCTTCCGCTTGAGCTGAGGTTATTTGCCCTTGAGCCAACTTCACTTCATCCTGAGTTTTACTCAGCTCGTTCACCTTCTCTTCAAAGTTTCTGATAAGAGCCAAGTAGTTGGCATGAAGATTGGCGGACTCGGCATAAGCTTTCTCAAGGAGAACCAAAGATTGGCCATGGTGTACCAGACCAAGTCTCATGGTTTCTAAAGGTGTTGGACCCTTGGTGGCCTCTTCAAGCTCGGTAGTCCATGCTCGTATAGGGGTCTCGCATGCCTTTTGAACATGCTCAGGAATGCCAGAAACTTTGCGAACACTTGGAGAGCAGTAGAAATCTTTCAATTCTGGCATCAAAGGCGCCAATCTGCTCAACCTGCATGTACACCCGAGTAAACAAACGTGACAAAGCGACCAAAATCGATGAAAAAAGAAATATTCTGATAAGACGAGCAAAAGTACTGTCATTTTAGTTTTGTGGTCCCATCCTAAAAATGATTTATCCTCGGGGGACCGGAGCTGAGGGTTCAAAGGGGTCCAAGTTCGGGGTCCTGCAGGAGGCGGAGAAGATGTACCGATCTCCATTTCGACGATTTGCGCAACCGGACCGACCACGGAGGCAGCCACTCTGATCGCTTCAGTAGTAGGGATCTCCCCAATGGCATCGATGCTTATTCGAAGCTATCGCCCCCGCTCGTCAGAGCCCTCCTGATCTTTTTTTGGCGAGGAGCTTGGTCGCCACCACTGCTTCGACCTAATGAAGTCGTCCTCTTCGCCGACTCGACTTACCGTTCGGCTTAAAGGCCGGTCGGTCGCTTTTTTCACTCTCGCCGCTTACCCCTACTTGCTCATTGGCATCTCTCTCTTGATTCGTGCAAGCTCTTGGGGTCTTTTTGCTCGAGCCATTTCAGTATGCTCGGAGGTACTCACAGCAACAGTGACAACAGGGAAAGCTAAAAACTAAACAATTCATTATAAAAGAAAGAGAAACTGCGAACAAAGGGTACAACACATTTGCAAATACAAAAAACAATCCTTACCAGCCGGATTGACAGCAACTAAATGATGAGGGGGCACGTACAAGCCTCCTTTCTTCCTTTGATCGGCAGTATTCAAAGTCTTCACAGATCGCTCCGAGTAAGGCTCGAGATCAATTTGCCAGATGCTGCTGAAGTAGCCGTCGTTAGTCTCTTTGTCCGCCGCAGCTGGAATTCCTGAAATCGAGAATAAGTTAAAATCAGTTCAAGCTGAAGAACAAAAAATACAAAAATACTTACTTCAACAAACCCCAAAATCTGTGGGGATATCTAAGCGAGCATCTGGTTCACATCCAGAAGTCGGGCTCTTCCAATCGCCCCCAATGAACCAGAATTTCTCCTTCCAATCAGTAATCTTGTTTGGCACATCCTCAATGACCTTACACTTGGCGTTTGCTTGCATGAACAACCATCCATGTTCGCCCTTGGGTTGAGTCAAATGTACCAATCGTGAGAGTTCTGCTGCTGTTGGATAAATATACGGGCTTCATTTTGCCGAACAGAGTTAAGAAACTTATAATCATGTGCCACCCATTCGGCTTCAGCTGCGTAATGGTGATGTTCCATTCTACGAGCAAACGAGTGATAGCCGGATGAAGTGGGAATCGAAGACCCGCTTCCATTGTGTCCAAATTCACAGCAACACAACCCTCAAGAGGCTGGTCTGCCACTTATCGACCAGTGCCCGTAAAAATACATCTTTCGGAGTTTCATAATTCCTATACAATTGGGCGAGCATATCTACATCAATTACGCTCGCAATTTTGCTCGCCGGATATTCATTCTCAACCCTAGTCCTATGGGGTTGTTTGGGCTAATCAAAATTATAACGAGCATTATACTCGCTATATGTTGGGCTATAAGGAAGACCAACAGGGATATCGAGTTCAGAAATACGCTTTCGGCCGTCAATCCTCTATTCGACTCATCAATATTCTCAGCCATCAGGATTTCCTCCCTTACATAATCATCATCCCTATTTACATCAGAACTATTTACAACCCTAGACCTAATTTGGGGTTGGGGCAAAAAATCCTCATCCGAATCGTCCAAAAAATCGGTACGGGCTAAATCCCTATCTAATTCATTTAGGGCATAATCGAAATCTGATGAAAGAAAGGCAAATGGCTGCCAAACTTGCCTACGAGACCTAGAACCCGAGACATTCATCTCCGACGCATTAGCGTCGCTACGGGGAACTGAATAGAAAGAGGGGGAAGAGGAACTATGGTGGTTCGATTCTATTGAAGCAGAAGAATTTGAACGAGAAGCCATAATCGAAATTAAAAAGGGTATGAAATAGTTACCTGAATAAAATCCTTCGCCGAAATAAGAGAGCCCTTGCCTTGTTTCGCATTTGGAAGGAAGTCAAGAGAAAGAGAAGAAGATGAAAAGAAAGAAAAGGCACTGAGGCAGCAAAATAGGTATTTATAGATACCGGGTTTAAGAAATTTTGAAAATTTGGCATAGAAGACGAAACGATGCTCACGACGGCCCAATCAAATTATAACAGTCGGGCCCCCATGATGAATACAAAGCGACCCGGCTGGGGGGTATTGTTGTGTTCGATATAATTATTCAATTTAATCGAACACGTCGAAGGGACACGTGTATTAATCAACTATTAAAATAATCATGCTCGATGGACAAATGTGCTCGCTGTTTGCCGACCAAACATATTTGCTCGCCAGCACCACTCACCGACTAAGCAAGTTTGTTTGTCGGGTTTGTTGCCGGCCAAATAGCCATTTCCACGAGCAAAGTTTGTTCGATGGCTCACCGCTCGCCGAAATGAGCAAGTTTGTTCGCTAGCTCACTGCTCGCCAAACGAGCAAATACGCTTTTAGTTTAGCCCGCCAACCGCATAATGACCTGACATCGCTTTTGAGATGATCCTCAAGATATGTTGAGCGACGACGACGAGCAAAGAAGAAAATCGATAAATTTCAATTGAATGACCTAAGGGCCAGGATATCTGAACTCAGAAGAGCTGGACTCAGACAACCTGAGGACTCAGACAACCTGAGGACTTAGATAACCTGAGGACTCAGACAACCCGAAGACTCAGATAACCTGAGGACTCAGACAACCTGAAGACTCAGATAACCTGAGAGCTCAGATATGCTCGATAAGAACAATGTTCATGTATAAAATTGATATGTCCGAAGGGGAGAACAAGGAATCAATCGAGGAAAAGATGATTTGGACGACCAAAAGAGTGTCTTATGAACAAGCAAATGCAAAGGTCAACCAGGAAGACGGAATTGAAAACGTGGCAGCATCACATGAGTTCTTACAAGATACAAAGTCTCCAGCTCATGCTTGCCAAACCAGCCCATGCTTGTCAAAGTACTATAAATATAGAAGAAAAAAGAACAAGAAGAGGGGGAGAAAAAAAAATTCCAGAATTCACAAAAAATTTCCCAGAGTGGTTCAAAAAAATTCCAGAATTCACACACTTACTCTCCAAATCATCTTCTTTCATAGAAGTTCATCTCATGAAAAGTATGTTGTACTGTGTATGTAAATCTCGCAATATAACATCCCTGGCTTGGCATGCCCCCAGAGTAGTCATTCACTGACGAACTGGGTCAACAATTTCCTGTTATTTACCATATATAGTACACGTACTTATTTTGTTTGTGAGTTGTTATCAAATTAGCCACATAATATTCTCCATATAAAACGACTCACAACAGAAAACAATATTCTTCCCGCTGCGTTTACGATAAACGCAAGGATCTTTCAAATTTATCTTCATCAAATCGGATATTCCAACTCCTAGAAGCTTGCTTCAATCCATAAATGGATATCTTTAGCTTGCATACTAGATTAAAATTTGACTTAGATATAAAAACTTCCGATTGAGTCACAAACACTTCCTTATCAATGTTTCCATTGAGGAAAGCTGTTTTGACATCCATCTACCAAATCTCATAATCATAGTGTGCTGCTATCGTAAGTACAATTCGAATGGACTTGATCTTTGCAACTGGTGAGAAGGTCTCGTCATAGTTAGTGCTTTTGCATTTACTATAACCCTTCGTTACCAACCTACCTTTGTAGGTTTGTACTTTGTCATTTGCATCAGTCTTACGCTTGAAGACCTAATTGTAACATATGAGTCTAACCCCTTTAGGCAACTCAACAAAGTCCTAAACTTGATCGGTGTACATCGAGTCCATCTCGGATTTCATGGCTTCATGCCACTTCCCTGAATCAATATCTGATATTGCTTCAAAATAAGTATTAGGATCGTTCTTATCCGGTATGTCCACATTAATGTGTTCCTCTAAGAGGTAAACGTGTCTAATGAGGCGGATTACGATTCCTAATTGACTTACAGAGCTGTGGTTGTGCAGGTTGTACATTCTGATCGTGAAAATTTTGTGGTGCATCGATTTTATCAATGTCTGGAGAGTCCTTAAGAGCTACACTTTTAGATGCCTCTTGGCGGGAGTTTGAACTATGTTATTCTCATTCAGCCCACTTGGAGGTTCTTGCATAGGCAAGCCAACTCCAATTACGCTCCCACTGGCTGAAAGACGATCACCTAGTGAAAGACTCCCACCGTAAAAGTTGCTGAATGCTCCCACTGATTCTTTGTCATGTTGCTTTGACAAGATATCAGTCTCTTTGTTAATTTGTGGTTCTTGAATTTCTTCAAGTTCTATCAGCTTACGACCTTGTTCCTTAAAGACATAGTCTTCCTCAAGGAACTTGGTCTGCCTAGAAACAATCACTGATTATTTCTCAGGTAGATAGAAGTAATATCCTTTAGTTTCCTTAGGATATCCCACAAAGTAACCCTGTTGGGATATTTTAGTTTTGATGAATTATGCCAAAACATTATCAACTTGTGTTATTCAAGCTAATTTACAGATAATAAGTTGAGGGGGAACGAAAGGACAAACACACGAAATCAAAAGTAGATGATCGAGATCAAACGAGTCTGCAGACGAGACTAATCGAGATCAGATGAGTTAGATGTGTACCGGAGTTAACTGATGAGTTGTGCAAATAAAATGTGAAGAAAAGCTAAAGCCAGCAAATCAGAAGAGAAGGTTGCAGATCAGAAGATGAGCAGATGAGACTGATCAAGATCAGACGTGATCGAGATCAGATATGATAACCTGATATGCTATCCTGATATGTTGATCTGAAGAAGTGTTAATCTGATCAGTCGAGCTGATCAGAACAGGCAAGAAGATCTGAGATAGCCTGAGTCAAGTGACCTGAGGGTCAGTAAGTAAATGTGACCTGAGGGTCGATGTCCGGAATTCGAAGAGCCGAACTCCTATATTAAGCCCGAGTGTCAAGATGCCCGATCGACAAGGTAAGGTCCGCCAAGAGAAGTCTCATGAATCAAGAAACCTGAGACTCAGTAAATTTCTGAAGAAACTGAAGGCTAAGATAAACCAGAAGGCTCAGATAAACCTGAAAGCTCAGAAAAACCTGAAGGCTCAGATAAACCTGAAGGCTCAGATAAACCTGAAAGCTCAGATAAACCTGAAGACTCAGATAAAATCAAGATCCCGAGACCTCGAGAAGAAAATCTAAGAATCAAGAATATAAATAAGTAGATTCAAATTTGACGTGGGCCAATGAGAGGAAGACAACAAGCCTGAAAAAGCTGCAAAAAGCTACAGAATAGTATGGATTTGAATGTGACTCCATCCAACGGTAACATTCAAATCCACACTATAAATACAAGTTCTTGCTTCATTATTGTGAAATGCGTGAAAAACACCATTGAGCTTCAAAGACAAATCATCCAGCATTTCCATTATAGAACACAGAGCAAGAAATTCACGCATATATTCAAGAGTGTTCTACCCTAGATCTAAGCACAAATGCTATATCCTAAGCTTAGAGAGATTTTCCCATCCTTAGCATTGAGGCTAAACAAATGTAAGGGAAAATCTCAACCTAGTTGGAAACCAAACAAACCTTACCCAAATCAATTTGGTAGGATAAGTTTGTAGGTGAGTGTGAACTCGGTAAACATCTAGCAATCCCGAAAGGGAGGGTAGGCAATCCCGTGAGGGAGATAAGTCCCGTTTGAGTGTGAACTCGGTAAACATCTTTCGGGTGTTGGATTAACACGTTAAACTAAGTCCAGTTGGTTAAGTTGGTGCCCCTGATGATAGGGAAGAGTGGATGTAGGAGTTGGACTTCGAACCACTATAAAATCGTGTGTTCTTTACTGCTTTATGTTCTTACTTGCCATATGCATTCAGTTATAAGCAAAACACACACATTGGTTCTTAAAAGTAAAAAATTAGAATCACTCTACCCTCACCCCTATTTTTATATGCATTACATGGTATTTTCCACGCACATGGGTTTTCCAAATAGGGACCAACAATTGGTATCAGAGTAAGAGTTCAAAAGGTTCACTTATTTCAAAGTTACCACCTGAACTGATCTATTTTAAAACCCCGTTTCTGAACTGATACCAACAATTGGTATCAGAGCGAGGAGTTCAAAAGATCACTGTTTTTCAAGTGAACATCTGAACTGATACCAACAATTGGTATCAGAGCAGGAGTTCAAAAGGTTCACTGATTTCAAAGTGACCACCTGAATTGATCTTTTTTAAACAAAAACCCGATCTCTGTATAAATGCACTATATTTTAATGTTTTGGCGTCATTATCAAAAAGGGGGAAATTGTTGGGATATTTTAGTTTTGATGAATTATGCCAAAACATTACCAACTTGTGTTATTCAAGCTAATTTACAGATAACAAGTTGAGGGGGAACGAAAGGACAAATTGAGGGGGAACACACGAAATCAGAAGTAGATGATCGAGATCAGACGAGGCTACAGACGAGACTGATCGAGATCAGATGAGTTAGATGTGTTCCGGAGTTAACTGATGAGCTGTGCAAATCAAATGTGAAGAAAAGTTAAAGCCAGCAAATTAGAAGAGAAGGTTGCAGATCAGAAGATGAGCAGATGAGACTGATCAAGATCAGACGTGATCGAGATCAGATATGATAACCTGATATGCTATCCTGATATGTTGATCTGAAGAAGTGTTGATCTGATCAATCGAAATGATCGATCAAAAAGAAGAAATCGATAGCTCGAGTCAAGTGACCGAGGGTCAAGAAGTAAATGTGACCTCGAGGGTCGATGTCCGAATTCGTAAGAGCTTAACTCGCAGTTCGAAAGTCAAAATGCCTAATCGCATAAGGTCCGGCCAAGAGAAGTCTGAATCAAGAAACCAGAACTCAAGAAGTTTCAAGAAATCAAGGCTCGAAAACCTGAAGGCTCAGATAAACTGAAGGCTCAGATAAACCTGAAGGCTCAGATAAACCTGAAGGCTCAGATAAACCTGAAAGCTCAGATAAACCTGAAAGCTCAGATAAACCTGAAAGCTCAAGTAAACCTGAAGACTCAGATAGAACTGAAGATCATGAGACTCAGAAGAAACTGAAGAATATAGTCGTTAGATTCAGCTGAAGTGGACCAATGAGAGGAAGACAACAAGCCTGAAAAAGCTGCAAAAAGGTACAGAATAGTATGGATTTGAATGTGACTCCATCAAACGGTAACATTCAAATCCACACTATAAATACAAGTTCTTCCTTCATTATTGTGAAATGCGTGAAAAACACCATTGAGCTTCAAAGACAAATCATCCAGCATTTCCACCATAGAACACAGAGCAAGAAATTCACGCATATATTCAAGAGTGGTCTACCCTAGATCTAAGCACAAATGTTATATCCTAAGCTTTGAGAGATTTTCCCATCCTTAGCATTGAGGCTAAACAAATGTAAGGGAAAATCTCAACCTAGTTGGAAACCAAACAAACCTTACCCAAATCAGTTTGGTAGGATAAGTTTGTAGGTGAGTGTGAACTCGGTAAAAATCTAGCAATCCCGAAAGGGAGGGTAGGCAATCCCGTGAGGGAGATAAGTCCCGTTTGAGTGTGAACTCGGTAAACATCTGTTGGGTGTTGGACTAACACGTTAAACTAAGTCCAGTCGGTTAAGTTGGTGCCCCTGATGATAGGGAAGAGTGGATGTAGGAGTTGGACTTCGAACCACTATAAAATCGTGTGTTCTTTACTGCTTTATGTTCTTACTTGCCATATGCATTCAGTTATAAGCAAAACACACACATTGGTTCTTAAAAGCAAAAAATTGGAATCACTCTGCCCTCACCCCTGTTTTTATATGCATTACATGGTATTTTCCGCACTCATGGGTTTTCAAATCGGGACCAACAAACCCTTTTCACCTTTGGATTCCAACTTGTCGGTAAGCATCATTTTCACAATCACGGAGCAACCCCATGTTTAATATGTGTAAAAGTTGGCTTCTTGCCACACCATAGTTCATATGGTGTATGCTCAACCGATTTAGATGGAATCCTATTCAGAATGTAAATTGAGGTTTGTAACGCGTATCCCCATAAGAATGTCAGAAGAGAGGAGAAGCTCATCATGGACCTCACCATGTCTAGTTTACATGATCAATTCTACAATGCCACAAGTAAGTCCTGTTTTCATGATTACTAAGTTTGAGTCATTTATTTTGTATATTAAGAACATTATATCCACAGTGCAACAAGTATATACCATTCACCATACGGGCATTCCCATAAACCACACCATTCAACGTGAAATAACAATTATTATCGCTGGAATGGAAGGAATAACCCTCAATGTCTAACATAGGAATGTTAATAATGTTGCGAGTAATAGGAATAAAGAAATGACAATCATTAAGTTCTAATCTAAAATCAACAAGGGTGAGTCTAACACATAAGTCCCCACACGTTCAAGAGTAACTCTTGCTCCATTCCCACATGCAAGACGACTTCACCCGCCCTAACTGTCCTATGACATATGAGCCATTTCTCATTTGTGCAAATGTGAGAGCCAAATCTGGTATCCAATACCAAGCAGTTAGCGCTATTAGTGGACATGTTTATCTTAATAACAAACATACATGTTCTAGTGCTAGAAGCACCTAGTGCCTTCTTTTAAGCAACTAGAACCTTATAATCCTTCTTCTAAATCTTTCTTCTACTTATAGTAAAGGCACACATCCTTGTCTACCCTCTCCTTCTTTTGAACACCATCTTAGTGATAGTGAACTCAAAAGTCTTGAGCACGTTGTGAAGTTCAGGCATGGTCGCATTCGTCTTATTCATATTGTAGGTCACAATGAAGCTAAAAATGAATCCGAGAGCGACTGGAGGATAACATAAATGAAAACATTGGTCTTTAGCTCAATGCCTAAATTACCAAGTTTCTCAAATGGGTCTATCATCATTAGCACATGAGGTGAAATATTCACTTCTTTAGCTAACCGACATCTGAACAGATCTCTCATGACTTCATAAAACTCAAAACGAGATTCAGAATCAAAGAGATCCTTCAAATGCTTGAGCATTTCGAAGGGACCCATTTTCAAATGTTGCCTATGTATATCGTGAGTCATGCCGAGCAACATCACACACTGAGCCTGGGGAGCATCCTCTTGATGCTTCTTCTGAGCTGCTACGTCAAACGTGGCTGCCTCAGAATACCAACTTTAAGGGTAACCGGGATATACGTGTCTAACACGACTAATCTTTTTTTTACCTTAGCACCAAACACATGTTACGGTGCGAGTCTAGAAAATTTGGCCTAGCCAATTTAGTTTCTTTCAAAAACACATCTCAATAACAATTATATATTTCAACTGACCAAGAGAAATAAAATAAAACGGGAATTAAAACACATAATTCCTATAATCAATATTCAGCAATCAAATAAACATGGCCCTTCTTTAGTGTTTATTTTGTCTCCATTATTTTCACATACTCAACAACCTCATCGGAAGAGTAAATAAACATGGCCCTTCTTTAGTGTTTATTTTGTCTCCATTATTTTCACATACTCAACGACCTCATCGGAAGAGTACGAATTTATGTCCACATTCCTACTATCACAATATCTGCTTGGGCTGATTACTGCAATAACATAACTGGTATGTCTCCAAACCAATTGCAAAATGACAATTCCTAGTTGATTGAACCTAGTTCAATCGGATGCCCTCGACTTTTCGTTTAAGCTTTTTTGGGTGAAACAAAATCAAGTTGATTTACAACCATCAAGCGGCGACACTACGTGTCCCTATAAAAGTCCCGTTAAATGTAGATCCAAGCAAAAGACTTGGGCCTTAAATACTCATTGGAACAAAATCTCCGGTTTACTTTTAACTTTGATGGAAGATATCGTTCAATTCAATGAAAATCATATATTATAGCGAGGATCATTTTTAAAGGCTGAGTATTAATTGCTTAATCGAGATCCAACATATTAATATACATCAAATTTGAGCAATTATTGGTACACGCCTCCCAAACATGATTTTTTATACTTGACTAACACTTATATATGAAAATCTACCCAAATAATTAATACGGTTCGACAATTATTGGGCGCCGCCTACCCAAACAATTATAATACGGACTATTAATACGATGACAAATTTAATTTTAATTTTAAAATAAACAAGTTAACGAAGTGGGATTTTAATAACCTTTCGAAATATTGAATTTAAAATTTAAAATTTAAAATTCAATTTTTCGATTATTAAAATTATTAATTAATTCAATTAATTATTTGGTCCAACCATTATCCAATTTTAAATTAATTCATATTAATTTTCAAAATCAGATTTTAATTTACTTGTCAATGGCTCATGTGCAAATTTCTAAAATTGCACGGAAGGGCCTGTTCAAAATCTAACTCCGGCACAGTCCTTCCGCTCATCATCGCCCGGTTTCCAAAATCGTTTCCAATCGGGTCAACCAACATCAATCAAACGTCCAATAATTCATCACAGTTTATCAGAATTATTCCAAACAATTCACAAAACTGTTCCAACTATTAGGGCTTAATTAATCATAGTTTAATCAGTTCCAAACCAAGAAACCCAAATCGAAATTAGCAGGCAATTGAAATGACAAACAACAAAAAACCTAGAATAAATCAAGAGTCAGTATCAATCGGTGCAACAATAAGCGCGTGCGTGCTACTCGCCGCCGCGAGTTACACAGAGGGACGCGCGTGAAGTCGTGTGCCCTTCGAACTGAGTCAGAGAGAGGGTCGCCAAGTGAGGAATCGAATGATTCACTGGTGCGCCGCCTCGAATCGATTTGAAACAGGGGAGGGCCACCGCGAATCGGAGGAAAGCGTGCAGGGCCGCCCTAAGATGAAGCAAAAAACGGCGGCGCTCCACCGTGAATCGAGTTGAATCGGAGCGCGTCATCATGAGTTGTGAGTGACCGCTACCAAATCATGTCGAAACGGGGAACGCGACCCCGAATTGCGACGGAAGCAGGTGTGCAGGAATGAATCTAATCCGTTGATACGGCGGTGCGGGCTCGCGCCGCAAGGCCGCCTACTCCAGCGCCGTCGCGGGTCGCCCGTAGAGCCGGGGTGTACGCTTCAGGGAGGTGGAGGTTTTCCAAGAAAACCCTAGGTGTTGCATCGAAGAGGATGAACCGAGATAAAAGAGGGGGTTTGTTTTATCTAATAAGCATGCCCCCAGAATTTTGCAAGTTATATTCATATGGTGCGGTTAATCACAATAAAAACCGCACCAGTCGATTTAAAAAAAAAAAATATATCAAACATCATTCAATTAAATTAAGAGCCCGAAGCTTTGATACAATTGTTGGAATATTGAGGCACGTAAACATGTAATACATACGCAGCGGAAATTAAAATTCACCAACAATGAACAGTTAATTGCATAATTAAATACGAGTAAGCAATTCGTACACAGATTCCTCTACTATGGTATCCACGTAACAATTGTTTACTAACTCGCACAGATCTACTAGCGTTGAATTCCCGAGATGAATTTGCTAGGAAAATTCTAACTTAGAGATTTTATGGAAAAATATGAATTCACGTAACATGAATTTCCCAAGAGCTCATATATATAGGAGAGGATTACCTTAAGTCTCAAGCTAATCTAACTAGGAAATAAAATCTCTAATCTTTATTTTAATAAATCTCTTAGATTTATTTCCCACATATAAATCTCTACTGATTTAAATTTCATATATGACAAATCTCTACGATTTGTTTCCATATATATTAAATTCTACAATAATATTGTAAATATTATTATTGGGAATTCTTATTTAATTAAATCCAATTTAATTAAATATTAATAATAATTAATTCCAAATTAATCTATTATTAATTTCTTCTCCATAAATTAAATATTAAATCTAATTTAATATTTAATCAACCAACTATAATTAGTAAACAACCGTTACTTGTTGTGTGACCCATAGACCCTCATTTATCGATCGATTAGTCAAACTAACGGTCTTAATTGAACCCTAGACAATAAATCAGACATTCTTAATATATGAGGTACGTTGCGAGGAAATGTGCAACTACCTATAACTGAAACATGGGCTATTGCGATTTCCTCCTTTCATTCGTGAATACTCGATTAAGTCTTGAACATGATGAAGTGTCTATTTAAATAACTTAAATCAGTTTATCTCTAATCACTAATGGATCACTCGTATCACACTTGGTCACAAAGTCCAAGTTGACGTGCATTGACCAATGACTTTGATCCAATTATGATGAGAAGATGAGTATTCTCTCTAAATCAACTTTGAGGAATGAATCCTTTTCTTGGCTCAACTACCACGCACATGCACTTCGTGATGAACCTAATCCAAGCCATATCTACCCATGAAAGGGTGCAAGCGTCGGTCATGGTCAAAGTTCATCACTCCACACATGTCGTGCGTATTGACCTCAAGTCAAAGGAGTCTCGCATCCCACTAACCGAGACACCCGTAGACACATATAGTGGAACTACATCAACACAATTTCTCTGATGGGTATACCAATACCCTCTAAGGTATTTGTGCATCCATCATGAGATACCTAGTATCTCGTAGTAAGTGAGATCTTACTACACTCTCTAAGAGTATGATGCAGATCGCACACCAATCTCCATTGCATCATCAATATCTCATTCTTGATGATCCTTGATCGGGCTATTTGAGAATCATGCTTAAGTCATCTGAGTTCTCACAACCTCAATGATAACAATGACTCATGGGAACACTTATACGAATAAATGCAAACAATCAAACATTATATTAAAATAAGTGTATTGCCATCCATTAATATTAAATGAACTATAATATTAAATCAAACTGAATATCATCGAGTATTATGTCCTTACAATATATTATCTCTAGAACACTAACACTAACATTCAAGCCCTCCGACTAGGGCCTTCGTATTCTGCTTCATTGTTGGTGGCTTGAAAGTCGAACATGATAGCCGTTTGGAAGGAATGTCCATCCCAATTTAGTCGAGATTACGCCAAATTTAACTTCGGGTTTGAGTGGTCAATCCCACGTAGAGCTCTTAGGGGCCTCACCGCACTTCCGGCAAGTCATCCCGAAAGGTGAGTTCTACCATAAAATCGGCCAGGGCTTGTGCCTTGATGGCCGTTCATGGGGCATATGTGACACCAAATTGACCAACTTCGATTGTCCATTTCATGCAGTGCCCAGCCGTGTCGGGGCGGTGTAGCACGTTTCTTAGGGGTAGCGAGGTTAACACCTCCACCTGGTGGTTGAAAACGTATGGTCGTAGCTTTCTCACGCTCATCACGAGAGCGTAGGCGAGCTTTTTGAGGGGAGGATACCTTCGTTCCGCCTCGTTGAGTGCCTGGCTTACATAGTAGATCGGTAGGTTGTCTTGCCCTTCGGCTCGTACCAAGACCGAACTCAGGGCCATTTCGGAGGCGGTCAGGTAGAGGAAGAGCTTTTCTCCAGGGACGGGTTTAGCTAGTATCTTTGGGTTGGTGAGATACTCTTTGATGTTATCTAAAGCTATCTGGGCCTCCTCTGTCAACTGGAAATCAGTTTTAGCCTTCTTTAGTGTGTCGAAGAAGGGTTTGCACCTATCTCCCATGCGGGATATGAATCTGCTGAGGGTTGTCAGGCTTCCTGCGAGCTTTTAGACTTCCTTTGGGTTCCGTGGGCTGCCCATCTCTAGTATCGCCCTGATTTTTGTTGAATTAGCCTCTATTCCCCGTTTGATGACTAAGTGGCCGAGGAATTTGCCTGACTCCACGCCGAAGTTGCATTTCTTTGGGTTGAGCCTCATGCTGAATTTCCTCAAGATGTCGAACATTTGGGTGAGGTTGGCAAGATGATCTTCCATTTTCAGACTCTTGACGACTATGTCATCTACGTATACCTCCATGGATTTCCCATTTCCTCTACAAACATTTGGTTTACCAATCGCTGGTACGTAGCCCCGACGTTTTTGAGGCCGAACGGCATCCTCTTCCAATAGTACATATTTTTCTCGGTGAGGAAAGAGGTATGTTGTTGGTCGTCTTTGTGCATGGATATTTGATGGTAGCCCACGAATGCTTCCATGAAGGACATCATTTCATGCCCGACTGTGCTATCGATCAGGTGGTCGATATGTGGCATGGGGAAGAAATCTTTGGGACATACCTCGTTCAAATCGGTGAAGTCGATGCATAGTCTCCATGTCCCGTTAGCTTTCTTAACCAGGACAATGTTGGACACCCACTAGGGTTGGTCGGATTGCATGATTAATTCGTTATCGAGCAGTTTCTTCACCTCCTCTGCCAATGCAGCATATTTCACGGGTCCGAATTTCCTCCTCTTTTGCGAGACTGGTTTTTTACCGGGGTCGATGTTGAGCTGATGGCAGGCGACCTCAGGGTCAATGCCTACCATATCCTTGTGGGACCAAGTGAACACGTTTAGATTCCCTTGAGAGTCGACCAACTGTCCTCTCAATTCCGCCGAGATTTTAGAGTCGATTATGACTTCCAAGTCCTGTCGGGTTGGATCCACATTGACCTTTTCGAGCTCTTTATCCGGTATTGCTCGATGTTGGTCTCCTCTTGGTTCATCAATCGTTCCTTGGATAATGAAATCACGTGGCTCGAGGTCCTCGTTTATTTGTTCGTTTTGGTCGATTACCATTGGGTTTCTTTGATCGTTTGCAATTTCTTGTATGCTATAATTTAAATGATACCGGATATAAATTGAATATCCTCTTGAATCATGCTGATCGCCCTTAACGGTGCCGACTGCCCCATCTGAAGTGGGGAATTTTACACAGAAATAGTAAGTGGAGGACGCAGCCTCAAATTCGTGCTCGAATGGCCTGCCGAGGAAACCATTAAAGGTCGACGGCATGTCGATTACAAGGAAATCAAAAAGCTTTTTGATGGGTTAGGGTTCGTCGAGCAGCTGCTTATCCTTGATCTGAGTGAAGATGTATCTGGGGGATACGCCGAAGGCATCTATTAGTTTGACTACCACCGGATCTTCAAACGGCTTGAAGTTGCCTGGGGTCTTGTATTGCTTTGGTTTCTTGCCTGCCTTTGGGGGTGATGATTTCTTTCCTTCCCCCATCCTATCCGCCAGGAGTTCCATGGTGTTGATGATGTCGCTTGCGCGGTTTCTAAACTCCGCATAAGTCGCTGGATAGTTGGCGATGATGTTTTGCCTGAGCTTAGTTCCCTTCTTCAGCCCGACGAATGCACCAAATAGCTTAGCCTCGTTGCCCACCGATTCCTCGTCCAAGATGAGCCAGTCAAATCTTTCTAGGTAGGCTCTGTCTGTCTTGTCTTCGCCTTGCTCGAGTTTGCTAGTCGCTGCTTCCCTACGGGTCTGGGCGCCATGGCCGTGAAATGCCCCATGAAGAGCCAGCCCAACTGTTCAAAAGAGTCAATAGATTGAGGGGCAATGGATGTGAACCACCTGTGCGCTTGCTCGTTCAGAGTGAGGGGAAAAAGTCAGGACATGGTTGTGTCGGATGCCCCTACGGACGCCATGTTTGAGTTATACTTGGCGAGATGCGTCCTTGGGTCAGAGTCCCCTCCGTACCGATCAATCAAGGTAGTGTTGATCTTAACCTGAGTGGGAGCGGCCGTAATGGTCTTGCTGAGCGGCGACAAGGGGAGTGCCAAATAGGTCGCCTATCCGGCGGGGACTGGTTGACTATCCATCCTTTCCTGAAGGGCCCTAACCGTTTGCCTCAGGGCGACGAGCTCGGCATCTCGCTGGTTCACATGGGTATCCCGATGGTCGTTGGTGCTGAGTCAACTTATTGTTGAAATGCACAGCTCGTTCCTAAATTTCCTTTGGTGGTCGCTCCCTTCGACCATGATCTAAGGGTGAGAATTAGCCTCATCTTTTGCAAGGATTGGTCTTTTTTTGCGTCAAGTTACCGCCTAGGCGGTTGAAGACCGAGTTGTTCGCTTTGTTGTCCCCAATTAAGTTGAAGACTGAGATGTCTCGGGGCCCTTCGGGTTGTCTGTCCATGCGGAGGGATCTGTTCTCCCCCTCTTTTGGGGGAGGGTTAGCCTTTGCAGCCGAGATGGATTGATTGAGGCCGAGTTGTCCCCCCAGTTGATTTTTTCCTTTTGTTGCCGCCCCGTGGTGGGCGACCTTGACGATGGCCTGCTGGTCATCGTCAAAGTTCAGATTCTGCTTGAGCAAATATACCCAAGCGTTTTCATCTCTGCAGGAGTCTTGAAGATCTGAGCTCAGTTCTGCTCATCCGCAGCCTTCACTTGCAGGGTCTCGAGGCCAGTGATTGGGGTGTTGTTTTGCACCATTGTTCTTCGTAAGTTCTTATTGATTTGTGGATTCTATGAGGTAGTGTTCCCACAGACGGCGCTAAATTGTTATAGCCGGAATTAACCGAGCACATAAACATTCACTCACAAAATAACAATAGCGAATGCAGACAAGAGAGAAAGCACAATTTGGTGACCCGGTTCGCCAAATACGGCTACGTCCGGGGACAATACCAAGCTAGAAATTTTACTATAATATCTGCCTAAGAACTAAGATTTTCCATCCCTTACAATGAATGTTACAAGAAGTATTTATAGATGGTGAACTAGGTTAAATCTCCTCATGGGCCTCTTCTTCAGGCTTGCTAGGGCCGCAGCCACCATCATCGTGGTTTTCTTGATATCCGGTCCGCGATTCTCGCCTTAGGATAGACTTGCCTTGCCTGCTCCCCACGATATCCGCGCCATTAACTGCCCGAATCTTCTCCATATTTATCCCTGGGCGACCTCAGATGCTCACTTGAGGTTACCGACCAAAGTGGTCGCACCTGCTCCCGGGTGATCACCATCAATTGTCGATTCGCCACATTTCATCGTGCCTTAATGGTCGCCGTCCTTTGAGGGGTGGTCGCCCCGTAGGTATATGACCCAAACAAGGCCAAAGTCTACAAGCAATCAAACTCAACTATTGCCAAGGGCAAGGGTAAGGTGAAGGATATTGGTGGTGTCAAGAAGGATCCTAAGGGGAAGTGCTTCAACTGCGGTGAAAAAGGACATTGGAGGTCTGCTTGTTCCAAGCCAAAGCGGGCTGGAATGAAAGGTAATTCTCACGCACTAGTTGTTGAAACTTGTTTTGCGGCGTATGCATCCCATTCGTGGGTAGTTGATACGGTATCCACTGACCATATTTGTTTCACGTTACGGGGTTCAAGTTGACCCGACAACTTAGTGGAAGTGAGATCCTCATCACACTGGGCAATTCTACGAGAGTGGCAGCTAAAGTAGTGGGAGACGTGCACTTGTCTTTTGAAGATAAGATTTTAGTTTTGAAAGATGTTCTTTACGTTCCAGTTTTTCGCAAAAAACCTTATTTCAGTTTCTAAATTATTTAATGATGGATATTCTGTTCGTTTTTCTAAACAAGTTATAGTTTTTCATAACGATGTTTTTATTTGTCATGGAACTTTACGAAACAATCTCTATACTATTAACTGTGCACACCACTCACAAAATGCATCTTATAACACATCGACTGTTTCAAATAATAAGAGAAAACGTTCAAAAAACGTGAACGAGACACTTCTATGGCATCTTAGATTCGGTCATATTAATCTGAATAGGATCCAAAGGTTGGTGAAAGATGGTTCACTGTCAGACCTACAGATTGAACCACTTCCAACCTGCGAATCATGTTTGAAGGGTAAAATTACCAAGAGGGAATTTGGAGCCAAGGGGACTATAGCCACAGAAATGTTGCAAATCGTTCACACTGACGTGTGTGGTCCAATGTCAACCAAAGCTAGAGGTGGCTATGAGTATTTCGTGACTTTCATCGATGAGTACTCAAGGTTCGGGTACATTTTCCTCATGAAACACAAATCGGAAACTTTTGATAAATTCAAGGAGTTCAAAGCCGAAGTTGAGAATCATATGGAAAAGAGTATCAAGTTTCTACGATCTGATCTTGGAGGCGAATACCTCAGCGATGAGTTTTTGAACTACTTGTCAGACGAGGGAATTGTTCCCAGTTGACTGCATCCGGAACCCCTCAACGAAATGGGGTTGCAAAACGAAGAAATAGAATACTCCTAGAAATGGTCAGATCTATGATGAGTTATTCAAATCTACCCAAGTCGTTTTGGGGTCATACCTTGGAAACGACGACTTATGTTCTGAATTTAGTGTCATCCAAATCGGTTCCTAAAACCCCTAGAGAGTTGTGGACCGGGCGCAAGCCTAGCCTAAGACATCTAAGGATCTGGGGGTGTCCGACATACGTGCTAGACAATGAAGCTGGTAAATATGACGCACATTCGGAGCTAAGACTATTTATAGGATATCCAATGGGAACGAAAGGGTACATGTTCTATTGTCCCGAAGATCAAAAGGTGGTAATCAGTACACACTTTAGATTTTTTGAAAGAAAACTTTATGAACAATCAAAAGCCCAAAAGTGAGATTACCTTAAATGGATTAAGAGGGCAAACTCATATATCAACTATACAAATTGATATACCAAGCGTCACACCGACACAATCAGAACCTCGTCGTAGTGTGAGGGTTGTCCGACAACCTGAGAGATTCATGGGGATAGAAGAATCTTCGGATTTGATCCCCGGGGATAGTGAATTAGACCCCTGGTCCTACAAGGAGGCGGTCCAAGATAAGAATTCAGATTCCTGGAAAACTGCGATGGAAGCCGAGATGGGCTCAATGAATCAAAATTAAGTATGGGAGCTAGTTGAACCACCCAGTGGGGTAAAACCCATTGGATGCAAGTGGGTCTGCAATAGAAAAAGAGGACCGGACGGGAAGGTGGAAACCTTTAAGGCTAGGCTTGTGGCAAAGGAATATACTCAGAAAGAGGGTATCGATTATGAAGAAACCTTTTCGCCTATAGACATGCTTAAATGTATCCGTATTCTCTTGGCAATAGCTGCAGATCTAGATTTTGAGATCTGGCAAATGGATGTCAAGACAGCTTTCCTTAATGGGAGTCTTTGACGAGAAAATCTATATGCAACAGCCAGAAGGTTTTATCGCGAAAGGCCAGACAACACCTTGTTTGCAAGCTAAGGAAGTCCATTTATGGACTGAAGCAAGCATCTTGGGCTTGGAATTAATGTTTTGATCAAGTAATCAAATATTATGGGTTTGATCAAAACGATTTTGAGAGTTGTGTGTATAAGAAGTGTGACGGAACTGCCTTGGTATTCATAGTACTATACGTAGACGATATTCTGCTCATCGGAAACAATGTAAAGGTTTTGTCAGACGTAAGGGTATTACTATAAAAATAGTTTGATATGAAGGACTTAGGGTAAGCCGGTCATATTCTTGGGATCAAGTTCACTCGAGATCGAAAGAAAAGAATGATTGGTTTATCGCAAGCTTCATACATAGATACCGTTTTGAAGCGTTTCAACATGCAAGATTCCAAGAAGGGTTTTGTACCTTTCAGGCACGGAATCCATCTATCGAAAGACATGTGCCCTAAGACACAAAAGGAGATAGATGACATGAGAGGCATTCTTTATGCGTCGGCAGTAGGAAACCTCATGTATGCAATGTTGTGCACGAGACCGGATATCTACAACGCCGTAGGTATGGTAGCAAGATATCAAAGTAACCCCGGAAATCAACACTAGACTGCTGTTAAGAACATTCTAAAGTATCTGAAAAGAACTAGGGATAAAATGATTGTTTATCAGTCAGACAATTTATTTCGAGTGGGATACACGGACCTAGATTCCAGAAAATCTACCTTAAGTAGTGTATAGGAGGCTTTTCAAGATTGGATATTTCTTGAATTTATGAGATATTCTTGTATTCCAAGAATACATATCTTTTTCCATAAAATCTTTTCAAGAAAATCAAGAAAATCCTTCTTCCTATTATTACCCTATATATTTCGAAAATCACAATTAAAGAAACCAAGTGGGAGATTTCTTGAATTTATGGGATAATCTTGTATTCCAAGAATACTTATCTCCTTTCCATAAAATCTTTTCAAGAAAATTCTTCTCCCTCTTTTTCTTTAATAATTTCGAAATTTAAGGAAAATAATGCAACAATAATTTATTTTATTTTTAAACACCTTTTTCAGTTATTGGACTTTATGTTGGGCTACTTGAGGGGCCTTTAGGAGAATTAAGATTGGACCTTCCAATGGATCTTGAATTATCAATATTGAGCCACAATATTATTCAAGCCCATAAATATTAATTAATCCCACTACATAATTAATATTGCACTATCTATCTTAACCCATATTACACCAATTATGGTCCCCGGTTATTATTTCCCGTGTTTAAGATTATCTAGCCCATTAATTAATTCAAGCCACTGAAATAGCTTTCCATTAATTAATATCTTTTATCCTAGGTAAAGGAACGGTTCAACATTATTATCCATACCGGAAACTAGTTCCACTTGCAAGTTTTGGTATGATAAAACTTATGAACCTCCCAAGGGGGCAAATCGAACAAAGCGTGCTTTCTGCACACGATTCTCCGTATTAAATCTTAGCAATCGCGATGTGACCAATAATATTGCGAAGATATAAAGTATTGAATCTCGTTGATTCTCTACCCGTAATAAGTCAAAGCAATAATTACTAACCACACGCAATCCTATTTAAGGGACGAAGATTAAGAAATAACGAAACCACCGAGGTCTAATTCTTCCTAGTTCGGTTAAAGAATTTGTCCTCCTGTGAATCCTCTTCTTCAAAGACTAAACATGCACTAGTGTAATCTCTTGGTCAAGACAAGCCAATCTGAGCCTTACACTTCAACCTTTCACGATGGATTGTTCATTTCCATCTAGGTCTTGAATGGCGTACTTTTGGTTATAAGGGACTGTTAATTTAATCTTCTGTGATCTGGTATCACTAAATTAACTACAATGTAACACGTCTTATTTATTGAACAGTTATGCAGTAAATATATGTAACATTCGATGATATTTAAAGCATCAGTGATTAAAAATTTATTTCAGTAAATAAGTCCGAAATTCAGTTTGATTATACAAAGTAAAAGCATACTTTTCAGTATAATCCCAACAATCTCCCACTTATACTCAAAGTCTGCTTTTAAGTATACTACAACATGTCTCGTGTGGTTCCTAATAGGTGACATATAATGTCACCTACACGAACCTAATAATGTCTCCCACTTATACTCAAAGCAGATTGGCTACATACTTGACAACCATTCCTCCCACATGTCTCTTGAATGTTTCCAGAGGCAGACACTTTGTGAAAAGGTTAGCTAGGTTATCATCCAATGCGATCTTAGCCACCTCTTCATCTCCTCTCTTAACGATTTCTCGTCTAAGATTTCTTTCCTTCAGTGTGATTGTTTGAATCGTGGACTCTTGGTTCCCTTGAATTTGTAACTGCCCCTCCAAATATTGCTAGTCAAATTCGAACTCCATCCAAGTCCACTAGAAGCTAAACCAAACCGTTTCTTCACCGCTTCACAAGCATCTACTTACCCGCTCCATGGTTGAGTCGTTGATGCATTTCTACTTCACACTCGTCCATTTCATGGCTACACTTCCCAAATGAAAGCACACTAACTGAGGCAGATAGTTTCTGGAATTTATGTCTGATTGGAAATCCGAGTCCGTGTAGCCGATGGGGATTAGACAATCTGACTGATAAACCAACATTCTATCTCGAGTTCTTTTCAGATACTTTCGTAATGTTTTTTTCGCCGTCGATGTTCATTCCCTGGGTTACTTTGATATCTTGCCACCATGCCAAAGGCAAAGCAGATATCCGGTCTCGTGCACAGCATTGCATACATAAGGCTTCCGACAGCCGAAGCATAAGGAATGCCTTTCATGTCATCTATCTTCTTTTGTGTCTTAGGGTACATTTTCTTGGATAGATGGATTCCATGCCTGAAAGGTACGAAGCTTTTCTTGGAATCCTGCATGCTGAATCGTTTCAAGACATTGTCTATGTATGAAGCTTGCAATAAGCCTATCATCATTTTCTTGCGATCTCGAGTGATCTTGATCCCAAGGATGTGCCCGGCTTCCCCTAAGTCCTTCATATCAAACCTGCTTTTGAAAGCCATGCCCCTTTACGTCTGATAACACCTTTACATCGTTCCCGATGATCAGAATGTCGTCTACGTATAGTACTAAGAATACCAATGCAGTTCCGACACGCTTTTTGTACACACAACTTTTGAACTCATTTTTGATCAAACCCATAAGACTTTATTACATGATCAAAACATTGGTTCCAAGCTCTGGATGCTTGTTTGAGTCCGTAAATGGACTTCTTGAGCTTACAAACTAGGTGTTCTTGGCCCTTTTCAATGAAGTCTTGGGGTTGTTGCATATAGATTTCTTCATCAAGACTTCCGTTAAGGAAAGTTGTCTTGACATCCATTTGCCAGATTTCAAAATCGAGATCTTGAAAGAATCGACAAGAGAATTCGATGGACTTGAGCATTGCTTGGTGGAAAAAAGTTTCCTCATAGTCGATCCCTTCTTTCTGAGTATAACCTTTCGCCACAAGCCTTGCCTTGAAGGTTTCCACCTTCCCGTCCGGTCCTCTTTTTCTCTTGTACACCCACTTGCAACCAATGGGTTTAACCCCATTAAGTGGTTCGACTAGCTCCCACACTCTGTTATGATCCATAGAACCCATTTCGGCTTTCATTGCTGTTTGCCAAGAAACCGCATCCTTGTCTTGGATTGCCTAGTCATATGTCCATGGGTCTGATTCGTCTTGTCCGGGAATCAAGTCCGAGGACTCTCCTATCCCCATGAATATCTCGGGCTGTCTCACAACCCTCCCACTACGACGAGGTACCGGTTGTGAAAGTGTGTCGTTTGGTATGTAATCTTGTACAATTGGCAATGAGGTTAGCCCCCTTAGCTCATTTAAGGTAATCTCACTTCTGGGTCTTCTTTCGTTCATATAGCCTTCTTCCAAAAATCTAAAGTGGGTGCTTATTACCACCTTTTGATCTTCGGGACCATAGAACATACACCCTTTTGTTCCCTCGGTGTATCCTATAAACAAACTTAATTCTGATCGAGGATCCAATTTTCCGGCTTCCTTGTCCAACACGTGGGCGGACACCCCCCAAATTTTCATGTGTCTAAAAAATCGGCTTCATGCCGTCCCACAATTCTTTGGGAGTTTTGGGAACCAATTTGGATGGCACCAAGTTCAGAATGTAAGCCGTTGTTTCCAAGGCATGACCCCAGAACGACTTGGGAAGATCCGCATAACTCATCATTGATCTAACCATTTTCCAAAAGAGTTATGTTTCTTCGCTCTGCAACCCCGTTTTGTTGAGGGGTTCCGGCTGCAGTTAGCTGGGATACAATCCCTTCATCTGACAAGTAGTTCAAAAACTTATCGCTGAGGTACTCGCCTCCACGATCAGATCGTAGAGACTTGATACGTTTTCCCTATGATTCTCTGCATGAGCATTAAATTCTTTGAATTTCTCAAAGGTCTCAGATTTATGCTTCATAAGGAAAATATAACCGTACCTCGAGTAGTCATCAATAAAAGTGACAAAATACTCATAACTTCCTCTTGCTTTGGTTGACATTGGACCACATACATCTGTGTGAACGATTTCTAACACTTCTTTGGCTCAAGTCCCCTTGGCTCCGAATGCCCTCTTGGTCATTTTACCCTCCAAACATGATTCGCAGGTTGGAATTGGTTCAACTTGGAGAGACTCTAGTGAACCGTCTTCTACCAACCTTTGGATCCTCTTTGGATTAATATGTCCCAATCTTAGATGCCATAGAAGTGTCTCGTTCATGTTTGATGAACGTTTCTTTTATCATAAACAATTGATGTGTTATAGGATGCATTTCGTGAGTGGTGTGCACCGTTAATTGTATAGAGATTGTCCATCAATGTCCCATAACAGATACACTCATCATTTCAAGAAATGATGTCATTCTTATTAGAAGAAACTAAGTATCCATTAACAGAATTTTAGAAACTGAAAGTGAATTCTTTCTAAAACTGGGAACATAAAGAACATCTCTTAAAATTAAAACTTTATCTTCAAAAGACAGGTGCACTTCTCCCACTGCTTCAGCTGCCACTCTCGTAGCATCGCCCAGTGAGATGAGGATCTCACTGCTACTAAGTTGTCGAATCAGCTGGGACCCCGTAACGTGAAACATACATGGTCAGCAGATCCCGTATCAACTACCCACGAATGAGAAGTATCGCCGCTAAACAAGTTTCAACAACTAGTGCGTGAGAATTACCTTTCTTTCCATCCCTTTTGGGGTTGGAACAGGCAAACCTCCATTGTCCTCTTTCACAGTAGCTTAAGCACTTCCTCTTTGGATTTTCCTTGACACCACCGGCATTCCTCATCTTACCATTGCCCTTGGCAACATTTGAGTTTTATTGCTTATGGCTTTTGGTTCTCTTCTTCTTCTTGCCTACCCTTGGCCTAGAAGATGAAGATGGACCACTTGTCGTTCAAAGTTTGAGTTTGGTGCCCCATCAACATCTCTGCCGAGACCAAAGCTTGCAACAAATCAGCTAGCAAGGCCAAAATGCTCAAAAACTTTTGGGCAGAGAGTGAAGTACCAAATTTAACTGAGTCTCCAGATTATAATCTGCATTCAGAACCTCAAGTTTGTTCAGATGGGCCATTAATTTTGAGGACGTAATCCCTTACGGGTTTGCCCTCCACCATTTTCAGCGACGACATCTCTCGCAAGGTGATCTGACGAGTCCCGCATTTTTGACTCGTCAGTTGGCTTATCTGATTTTGGTGTGTCAAGAATCCACTTGTGCTTTTGTGCAGTTAGGACAATTATAATTTTTCGTTTCCAATCAATATAGTTTCCATACTCATTCGATTGACTTTAAGTATAATGCACAGTGGATTAAAAAGTTGCAACATGATGAACTGAAATAAATAATAATATGCATAAGCACAAATATATCACAAGGTTCGATTACATGCATCATATTAAAATCTCAAAAAAAAATATGAACATGCATCAGCCAACATCTCAAAAACAATTTAAATAAGCCACGTGGGGTGGGTCATTATTTAAACACATTCAAGCAGGTTACAAACAAGAACAGTTACAAACCTTTAATATCCAGATTAATAGTTGGCTCCCACTTGACCAATATAAAATTGACAGGGACTTCGAGGAAGTATATGCATATCAATTTTATACCTAAGTAATAACCATGATTAAATACAGAATTATTATTTCGCTTTGAACGAGCCTCGTGTGGAGGGTCATCGTCGCCACTACTAATAATTCACAATCATCCATTTGGAATTTATTTATGTGAAAGCTATCTTTTGACCGTCCCGTGGGGGGAATTTCTCCAAAAGAATCCACAAATAAATAAATCATGGAGGTCAAAATTAATTCAATTTTATTATCCATAAAATTGTCAATTAGTTGTTTAAACATACTTAGTAATTTTCGAAAGTGAGATTTTTCAAAATATTTTCTCGTGCATCGCAAATTTAAACACAATTTAAATAGGCATAAAATAATGCATAAACATCAAGACAAAAAATTAAACATATTGGGCACACATATCCAATTATCACGGTTAATTTTTATCATGTCTTGATCTCGAGAAATCATCTTCTTTGCCTTCATCGTTCTCTCGAAAGGTTCGCTACGTCTAGTGATGTCATCGACCAGCTCGTGGGTCGGAGTGCATGTCTTGCACTCCCCTAGAAGGTCGATCGGCACCCGATCTGCCAGACGCTTAAGCCACGCCGCGTCGCCAATGGTGTGCTATTTTCTTCGGCGAATACGAGCGGGGTAGGCGGCATGGTCTGCGCTTGCGCCCTTCTTGTCGTGCCCGCGTACCTCACCAGCGTCGCCCTCGGTATCGCCTGGCAGCATTGGCATCCCTCGATAACTGTCAACCATGCGGCCCTCGCCTGGCCTTCGCCCTTCCTGGTTGCCCGCCCGTGTGTGCCTGGAATTTGGTCAAGTTTCGGCTTGATGGCCTCGCCCAGCCCGTCTTTCCCACTTTGTCTGCGTCTGGCGTGCCTCACTGTACGTGTATTGAGCAGCATATACTTACTTCTGGCCCGATTCGGGATCCGTCTTTTAATTCTTCATCTCCGTATCCAGTTTTCTATCGATCACAATTTATTTACAAAATAAATAAACCTGAATCTAAACTGTCTATTCACATTGATCCGTCAAACAAATTACAATCTACTTTCGTGGATTTTCTCCGCGAGGGCAAAGCAATTCGAACTAATCGAATTAAAAAACCACAATTTATATGCATGCATAAATAAACACATTAAATTCCATGACAATTGGATACCTGCAAAAAAGATCTAGCAATTTCTACTATCCAATTTCAAATTTAATGAAACTGAACTAAATTACAATTTAAAATTCAGAGCCCAAAACCGAGGCTCTGATACCAGTTGTGGGGAAATTAATTGCACGGATCTATTCGGGATGAATATTTAAATACAAATTTAATTCTAACAATTATTACTAGCATGAATTAATCCTATATTAATTCAAATAATAATTCAACAACAAATCATGCATATAAACAGTTCAAGATAAATCCTACGCATGCGAATTGCTCTGGTTTACGTTCTAACCTCTTGGAGTGGCAATAGTCTCGTCGATAAAAACACACCAAAAAGCCTTCCCAAGTATTCCCTAGTCCTTGCTCGTCAATCCGGTGGAAGGAAGTTTGCGAACAATTAACAAAAGGGAAAATAAAAATTTGTTGCACCACCTTTGTGGATTTACTAATTTTTCCAGCACATGAAATTGTACACTCACAATTGACGTTTTTTGAAAATACACAATCTGTCGACGTTTCAAAATATTTTATATTTTATCGACATTCATCCCTTATTTATAATTTGTCCTCCTATAGGTCCTCTTCAGTGCACTAAACATGCACTAGTGTAATCTCTTGGTCAAGACAAGTCAATCTGAGCCTTACACTTCAACCTTTCACGATGGATTGTTCATTTCCATCTAGGTCGTGAATGGTGTACTTTTGGTTACAAGGGACTCTTAATTTAATCTTCTGTGATCTGGTATCACTAAATTAACTACAATGTAACATGTACTATTTATTGAACAGTTATGCAGTAAATATATGTAACATTCTATGATATTTAAAGCATCAGTGATAAACAATTTATTTCAGTAAATAAGTCCGAAATTCAGTTTGATTATACAAAGTAAAAGCATACTTTCCAGTATAATCCCAACAGGTTCTTGGCTCGATGAGGTGCCAATCAAGCTCGGGCGCCTCTGCTGGTTCTCCAGTTCATACCCCGCCTCCTGTTTCCGACAAGGGCAAGAAGAAGAAGTACACCGAATCTGCCCCAACGGCTGGGGATCATCCTCACAAGAGGGCGGTGGAGGAGACTGGCTCCCATTGGTCTCATCCGGACGCCGGAAGAGGTGTCCCATTTCTACTTCTCCATCGGCCTCGGCTCTCGTTGAGGGTCGTCATCCAAATGACGATTCTTGGATAGGCTGGGATGAGGAAGTGACGAAGAGGTAAAATTTTGCTTGTTTTTGCGAAACATCATTTAGGAGCTAACAATCTGACCAATTCCATTTCTTTTTTATTTTTTATGTCGCAGCTCGGACCTGACGCCGCACAAATTCTCACCCGAGGTACTGAGCTTCTTGAGGTCGAGGCTCCCCACCCTGGAAGGCGTCCCTGGTGATTGGCCCCACTACTTGACGAGGACAATGAACAATGTTCCACGAGTGTGGATGAAGGACAACCACTCTGCCGCTCGCCGCCAAAAGGTTACGGGTAATATGTACTTGTAGACCGTGCACGCCCTGAAGGCCGCCCTCTACATGGAGAAAGCTTGCGCCCAATCTGAATTAGAGCTCACCGACCTGGAGAAAGCTCGGGCGACGATCACTGATCAGGCCAAAACCGTGCAAAATGCCCATGAGGTGCAGAAAAAGTTGTAGGTCGAAAAGTCCGACTTGGCCAAGAGGGTCCAGGAGCTCTAGGAGCAGCTGAAGGGTGTCGAGGGCATGCTGGTGGCGGAGAGGGAATTTGTGGCCCGGCTGAAAGGGGATCTGGCTAGCAAGGATTCCGAGGTCAAGGCTAAGCTGGCTGCCGAAGAAGAGCGGTTCAAGAGGACTGAAGAGCAAAATGCTAATTTTTCTTACGTCTGTGCAGTGGCTGGGGCCATTCGGGCTATCCGCCGGAAGAGCCCAGACGCCGATTTCTCCAACCTCATCTCTGAACTGGCCAACTATGTCGGAGCCTACCCACTTGATCCTAACGTTGTGCTCGAAATTAAGGACTTGGAAGGATATGGTATTGACCTGTCCTTCTTTCCCAATCAGAGTCGGATTGTGTTCCCCACTCCTGATCCCGACGATACACAGCCGGCAGTCTCTGAGGTGGTCCTCGAAACTCAGACGGGCGAGGCTGGAGGCTGCTGAGACCTCGGGTGCGGACCCCCCTGACGTACAGGCCACAACCGGCCTCTAGGGAAGGTGCCCAAGATTCGGGAGATGAGCTGCCCACATATCCGCCATTGTTATTCAGCAACAATTAGGTGGGCAGCCTTTGAACATAGTCAGTGGTGATGCTGATGGGCTTCTGGATGTTCTTAAGAATGATAACATCAAGAATCCTGATAAGAAAAATGAAATTGAGAAGAAGTTGAACCCCATCCCCAAAAACACTTTTGATCAGCATCGCCCGGAGTAATATCAAGAATCCCGATAAGAAAAAGGAGATTGAGAAGTTGTTGAACCCCATCCCCAACAGCACTTTTGATCAGCATCCACTGAAGTCGATGGTCGCTAACGATCTGTCTAGGATTTGAATCTTGGTGAATTGCTAGTTGTTTTAGTATCCCAATGTCTCTTTACTTTCTTGTTGGCAGTTGGCCGCCTAGTGTAGTTTGCCTTCGGGCTTTCCGATGTAATTTCGACCATCGGTCCTTTGTTATTAATGAATGTTCTTTTCATTTTATTGTGCCGACCTAATTTCCTTACGCGACTTTTCCATTTGCATCTGTTCTTATCGTCTTATTGTCATTGCGAAGTGTTTGTGAACTATGCTTAGTCGTCTTATAAAGTTTGGGGAGGGTTGCACCATTTAAGGTGGCGACCTCGCCGCAAGTATGTTGAAAGTTGTTCTTAGGGAAGTTGATATTGTGCATATGCAACTTTCCTTAGTTTTACACATCATGAAAAAGAGAAATTATTATTATATAAGCCAAAAATCATTACAAATAGGCGATTCCAACTCATTGATAGTACTTCTTCAAATGGGTTGCGTTCCACGGGTATTGAGCCGGGGAACCATCCGGGTTCTCGAGTTCGTATGCCTCATTTGATAATACTCTTGTGACCTTGTATGGTCCTTCCCAGTTCGGACCAAAAACTCCTTTGGCCGCACCTAGTGTCTTCTTAAGGACCAGGTCGCCGATCTTGAATTATCGAATCCTCACTTTCGAATTGTAGTATTTCTCCGATTGCTGCTTGTATCTAGCATTCCTTATGTTGGCCTCTAGCCTTTTTCTTCGAGTAGGTCCAAGTTCCTGGCTAAGGCCTCCCCATTATGGTTGATTGCGACCTGATACGTACGCAATGTCTGAAACTCGACCTCCGAGGGAATCACTGCTTCTGTGCCGAAAGCCATCGAGTATGGGGTCTCTCCAGTTGAGTTTTGGAACGTTGTTCTGTATGACCATAGTACATCTTGCAGCTCGCTGGCCCACTTTCCCTTCTTATCTTCGATCTTAGCTTTCACAGTGTGTTTGATAATCTTGTTCAGTGCTTCGACCTATCCATTAGACTGGGGATGATACGGGGTCGAGAAGAGCTTAGTGATTTTCCATTTTCTGAAAAAGTTGTCGATCTTGAACCCATCAAATTGTTTCCCATTATCTGATATTATTGTTTGGGGTAGGCCGAATCTGCAAATGATGTTCCGCCAGATGAACTTAATGATATGCTCTTGATCTATGGTTTCCAGAGCTTCAGCCTCGGCCCATTTTGTGAAGTAGTCCACTGCAACTAAAGCGTACTTAACAGAGCCCGGGGCTGTAGGAAGCAGCCCGATGATATCTATCCCCCACTTCGCAAATGGCCAGGGGCTGAGAATGCTAGAAAGTTCCTCCGGGGTGACTTTGATCGAAGGAGCATGGACTTGGCACTTGTGACATCGCCTTGCAAATACGAGCGCATCAGCTCGTAAAGTGGGCAAAAAATATCCTTGTCTTGTCACCTTATGTGAGAGCGATTGCCCCCCAGCATGGTTTCCGCATACCCCCTCGTGTATATCACGAAGGATAACTTATCCTTGTTCCTGCGTAATGCATCGAAGCAAGGGTATGCTGAAACCCCGCTTGTATAGCTCTCTATTGATCAGAGTATATCTGGCTGCTCGGAGTTGTAGTTGTTTCGCCTGAATTCGATCCACCGGTAATGTCCAAGACATCAAGTAGTCGATGATAGGAGTCATCCAGCTAGTAGGGTGGGCATCTACTGTAGCGACTGCGTCATGGATAGTGGAAGGGTGGGAGAGCTTAGTGATGGTGACATCCTCCATCTCTGCTGGCCCCTCCGAAGTTGCAAGTCGTGCTAATGCATCGGCTTGCGAATTCGCATCTCTCTGTACCAACTTGATGTGAATTTGATCGAACTTCAGGTATAAAGTTTTGATGACCTCTTGGTAGGCCGACATCCTATCGTCCCTGGCTTTGTATTCTCCCGATACTTGGAATGCTACAAGCTGAGAGTCGGCAAATACTTGGAGCCTTGTTATGCCCATGGCTATGGCCATTTCCAGGCCGCTGATGAGTGCCTCATACTCTGCTTTGTTGTTGGTAGCAGGAAATTCGAAAGTGATGGCGTTCTGAAAAGACGTGCCATTCGGGCTAATCAGTACCACGCCTGTCCCTGATTTGTTAGCCATCACAGAACCATCCACGTATAACTCCCAAGGCGGGTTGGTGGTGCCGCTATTTCCCGGTGGGAAAGTTAGCTCGACAAGGAAATAAGCTAATGCTTGAGCTTTAATCGCAGGTCACGGTGCGTATATTACACCATACTGCCCAACTTCAATAGCCCACTTGAGGCACCAGCCTGTTGTATCAGGTCGATGGAGTATGTTGCGTAGAGGCAAAGAGGTGAGAACTTCGACCTGATGATCGAAGAAGTATGGCCTCAACTTTTGCACTCTCATGACTAGGGCGTAGGCTAATTTCTCCATGCGGGGATACCGTTGCTCTATCTCGCCTAGCGCTTGACTTACGAAGTAAATGGGAAGGTGATCCTGACCTTCAGCCCGTACGAGTACCGCGCTCAGAGCAGTTTCTGAGGCCGCCAGATATAGAAAAAGTTTCTCTCCAAGGACTGGCTTGGCTAGTATCCCAACATTGGCCAAGTAATCCTTGATCTTGTTGAGCGCTTCCTGGCTCTCCGTGGTCCATTCGAACTTTGATTTTCTCCGGATCGTGTCAAACATGGGCTTGCACTTATCCCCCATTCTAGAGATGAACATGTTCAAAGCAGCTAGGCATCCGGTTAACTTTTGGACCTCCTTGACTGTTCTTAGTGCTCCCATGTCTGGAATAGCTTGCATTTTGGCTGGATTCGCCTCTATTCCTCACTTGCTAACTAAATGGCCCAAAAATTTGCCCGACTCGACCCCGAAGTTGCATTTCTTCGGATTGAGCCTCATGTTGTACCTTCTAAGGATCTAGAAGGTCTGGGCGATGTGCATTAGATGATCCTCTTTTCGTAAACTTTTGACGATGATGTCATCTACGTATACCTCTACTGACTTTTCTATCTGCTCTGCGAACATGTGGTTGACTTGTCTCTGATATGTGGCTTCAGCATTTTTCAAGCCGAATGGCATCCTTTTCCAGCAATACATGTTCTTTTCGGTCAGGAAGGACGTGTGTTGACGGTTAGGCTCATGCATGGCTATCTAATGGTATCCGACGAAAACATCCATGAAAGACATCATTTCATGCCCCGCTGTATTGTCAATTAATTGATCGATGTGCGGCATCGGAAAGAAGTCTTTTGGGCAAACCTCATTGAGGTCAGTGAAGTCGATACAAAGTCGCCAAGTCCCATTTGATTTCTTCACGAGTACAGCATTGGCTACCCATCGTGGTTGGTCGACTTGCATGATCAAAGCGTTATCTAGTAACTTTTTCACCTCCTCCGCGAGGGCAGCATACTTCTCAGGGCTGAATTTCCTTCTTTTCTGAGCTATAGGTCGTAGCGTTCGATTCCAACCATATCCTTGTGTGACCAAGCAAAAACATCCAGGTTGCTCTTCAAGAAGTTCATCACATCTGCCCTTAGGTCGTTGGGTATTTTTGATCCAATAATCACTTCCAGCTTGGGTCGAGTTGGATCTACTTGAATTCTTTCGAGCTCCTCTCCGGGTATTGTTCTGGGCCCTTCCACTCTCAGATCGTCTATTTCAGATTCGAGCATGAATTACTCTAGTTCGGGACCCAACCTAGGATCGAGATCTTCGTGCTTTCTCTTGTTTGTCTTTTCATTGGTTAATTCGTTGTTTAACATCATTACTTGATGGCCAGGTTCGTGCATTGAATTGAAATAAGACTGAGAGTAAAGCAAACATCCTCTAGCATCCACTTGGTCACCCTTAACGGTGCCAACAATCCCATCCTTGGTGGGGAATTTTACACAGAACTAATATGTGGCGGACGCAGCCTCAAACTCATGCTCAAATGGCCTTCCGAGGAAACCATTGTAGGTGCTCGGGAGGTCGATTACAAGGAAATCTAGAAGTCTAGTGTTCCTAACTTTTTCATATATAGTGGACACCAACTCCACAGACAGACAAATCATACCCAGAGGCTTGACAATTGTGTTCCCAAAACCTTTCACCGTTTGGTCGCACGGGGTGATATATGCTTCGTAATCGCCGAGTTGGTCCAAGGTCTTTTTGAACAGAATATTACAAAAAGCCCCACCATCGACCAGAAATCAACTCACGGTGGTCCCCATGATGTTGGACTTGATGACAAGCGGGTCAATGTTAGGGTACACAATCTCGGCCTTATCGACCTCCCCGAACTCGATCTTGCGAGTCTCTTCGGTGACAGCTAAGATGGGCAAAACCTTTTTCTGGACACTCTCCATTGCCCTGATCTCCGCCTTCATTCTCTGTTTTGACGAGGAGGCCAGGGAGAGGCCCTCTATTGTGGCGAGAGGCGAGATAGTATGGATTACGCGACCTCCTGCACCTTCGGGCATTGGAGGTACAAGTAGCTCGCCTCGTGCTCCCCCGTGGATGGGATCCCCCTGGCGAGGTTGACGGTCCTGAGGTTGGCCCTGCCCATCGCGGCCATTGGTGCGGGGGTTCGTGATGAACTCGTTCAAATGTCCATCCTCGTAGAGTTTCCACAATTGCTTCAAGAGATCCCTACATTCACTGGTGTAATGCCCCTTTTGTGCATGATAGTGGCAGAACTTGTTGGGGTTTTGTTTGCTTTTGTCCTTGATGGGGCGGGGAGCGTGTAGCATGTCCCGTCCTTGGATTTGGGTATATATATGCCCGGGCGTCATACCTAATACCTCTGTCAGCTTCACCGGAATGGATTCTTCAAATGGCTTGAAGTTGCCGGGTGCCTTGTACTGGCCCCCTGGTTTTCTTGGAATTCTTCTTGGGTTCCGCGACTTCTTTTGTCTCCGAAAGTCAGGATTCCAATAACTCCATGGTGTGGATGAGATCGCTAGCATGCTTCCGAAAGTCGACATAGCTGGAAGGGTAATCTGTAGTCATACGTCGCCAGAGCTTGGTCCCCTTCCTGAGGCCAGAGACGGCCCCCAACAGCTTAGCCTCATCCCCTATGGGGTCACCCTCAACGATAAGTCGGTCGATTCTTTCGACATAGGAACAATCCGACTCAGTTTCCCCTTGTCGGATGTTCATGAGTCACTGTCTGGTTGCGGGTCAGGGCGCTAAGGCGGTATAGTGACTCAGGAACAATCGAGCCAACTGTTTGAAGGAGTCCACCGAGAAGGCTGGTAAGGAAGTGTACCACATATGGGCTTGGTCGCTCAGTGTCAAGGAAAACAGCCTACACTTCATCGCGTTCGAAGCCCCCATCGAGGCCATATACGAATTGTAATTAGCCACATGGATCCGTACTCCCGTTGTAGCGATCTAGAGCGGCTATGTTGATTTTCCTCTGGGTGGGAGCTAGAGTAACCATCGTTCCCAAGGGGGAATCTGGAATGGTGAGACCATCGTCTACTCTCGTGGAACCATTCTGGTCCCCAACCTTTTCCAACAGTTGTTGAATAGTCCTTGCCAGCGCAGCAACCTGCGCATCGCGCGAGTTGTTAATCGCGTTCCTCCCTTGCCCCTGGCTCTGGTTGATTGCAGAGGCACCCGGAATACCTCCATGATGCATGTTTAGGGCCATGATTAGGTCCTGCTCCACCTGTTACGCGCGGCGTGGATGAGAATGGGCCTCATCACCATCTTCCACCGGAGCTTTCTGGGCAGCCTGGCTTCCGAGGCGGGTGAACATATTGTTCGACGCCGCTGGTCTTTCCAGGACCCGATTAGTCCGAACGATGGCATGTTTGGCTGCATTGTAAGCCAACTGACCCGTGGATCGTCCCTTTTTGATCATGTGGCCCTTGCCCTTGGAGGTTCCAGCATCGTGAATAGTCTTTTTGGCCAAAGGTTGATCCCCCTCGCCTTCCATGAAAAGGAGCTTCTTGTTGAGGACAACAATGACCGCCCTGGCATCCGCGGGGGTCTGAACCAGGTTCCACCAGTCGGGTGAGCTAGCCGGGGCTGCCCGATGAGTGCGGTGGGAACTCTGTGACACTTCAACGCCATCACGTGCGTCCATTTCATTGAGTAGGGGAGTATTTCCTTGGTTGGCCGCCATTGCTGTTTTTTCGAAAAGGTGGGATTTTCTAGAACTGGATTAGTTCTTCAAGAAAATGAATTGTATCTTTCCCACAGACGGCGCCAATTGTTGTAACTAGCTAAATTTGCCTAGTTTAACAATGAATTTAATCAAATAAAATAGCTAAAAACGGCCAAAAGCTATAAAAGAGAGCACGTCAATTGGTGACCCGGTTACTCCTTTGAATCAGACTACGTCCGGGGGCGTCCATGCCAGGTATGAGTGTATAATATGTTTGCCTAGAATGCTAAGGTGTTCAACCCCTACAAATGTGACCTCATTGGTCTATTTATACTATATGTTCCGCCTTTAAGACGGGAGATTACATAAGGAAAAGTGCCCCTTGGGCGCCTTCAATCCCGTAAGTCGTCCGTCACTTTGGTCCAACCTGATATTGCCCCTTTAATGAGCGCCAATCGAGGGATGGAATACCCGGGCGGATTGGCTGGCTTGTCGGATGCTTTCCTTAATTGGTTTTGATTGTCCGTTACACGATACAGGTCGGACACCGACCTGGATATCGCAAATGGACATCACATTATGACCTCTGATTCTCTCTTAGGTCGCTATACGACCTCCCTGTTTCTGCGACTTGGGTCGGTTCGCCTTTTATGGCGACCTCCATCTGCTGACGTCACCTCGAGGTGTAAGCCTCTTGACTTGTATCTATAGGGGCCGTGAGATAGTGGTTATTCCGTGCTACAACAATTGCCCCTCAAGTCGAGCTCGCATGTTATGGAATGAAATATCGACTTGATCTCACGACTAGCACGAAATACGATTCCTTGCCCCGAGCATACGAAAAGTCACCTCAATAATACGAATCGGTGCATCATATTTCCTTGATTTTTGTAGATTTGAAATGATGGCTTACCAGGCCGATGACGTGAGGCACCGCTATAATGTCTAATAGGATGCCGCAGTGGCTCCCACGCGCAAATCCCGCGATTTTGATTGTCGGAGGGGCTCGAATTATGATCAAATTACACTTTGGTCCTATGCTACAACACTCTTGGGCGAGAGTTTGAACTATGATGTTCTCATTCAGCCCACTTGGAGTTCTTTGCTCGGGAAATGCAACTCAAATTACGCTCCCACTGGCTGAAAGAGGATCACTTAGTGATAAACTTCCACCATGTGAGCTGCTGAATGCTCCCACTGAATCTTTGTCATGTTGCTTTGACAAGACATCAGTCTCCTTGTTAAGTTGTGGTTCTTGAATTTCTTTAAGTTCTATCGTCTTACGGCTTTGTTCCTTGAAGACATAGTCTTCTTCAAGGAATTTAGCCTGCCTTGAAACAATCACTGTTTGTTTCTGAGGTAGATAGAAATAATATCCTCTAGTTTCCATAGGATATCCCACAAAATAAACCTTTTCACCTTTTGCTTCCAACTTGTCAGTGAGCATTTTCTTCACAAATGCGGAGCAACCCCATGTTCTAATGTGAGAGAAATTTGGCTTATTGCCATGCCATAACTCGTATGGCGTATGCTCAACTGATTTGGATGGAATCATATTCAGAATGTAGATTGAGGTTTGGAGTTCGTATCCCCATAAGAATGTCGGAAGGGAGGAGAAACTCATCATGGACCTTACCATGTCTAACAGGGTTCAGTTTCTCCTCTCGGACACTCCATTCATTTGGGGTGTACCGGGAGGAGTCCTTTGTGATTGGATTCCATGCAACTTCAGATAATCAATGAATTCAAGGCTAAGATATTCTCCTCCTCGATCTGATCGAAGAGTCTTAATACTCTTACCAAGATGTTTCTCTACTTCAGCTTTGTACTCCTTGAATTTCTCAAACGATTCGGACTTCTGTTTCATTAGATACACGTACCCGAATCTAGAGAAATCGTCAGTAAAAGTTATGATGTAGCCGAATTGACCCCTAGCTAGAGTGGGCAGTGGTCCATAAACGTCACTGTGGATCAACTCTAGAACTTCTTTGGCACGAACCCCTTTCCCAGAAAAGGGTTTGTTGATCATCTTGCCCTTGAGACAGAATTCGCAATTACCATAAGATTCAAAGTCGAATGGGGTTAAGTAGTCTAACTTTCTTAACCTTGCTATCCTATTCTCATTTGCATGACCAAGCCTACAATGCCACAAGTAAGTCGGGTTTTCATGACTACTAAGTTTGAGTAGTTTTGTTTGTATATTAAGAATGTTATGTCCACAATGCAACAAATATAAACCATTTGATAAAGGAGCATTTCCATACACATCACCATTAAGCGAAAAATAACAATTATTATTTGCAAAATGGAAGGAAAAACCTTAAATATCCAACATCGGAATAGAAATAATGTTGTGGGTAATAGAAGGAACAAAATAACAATTATTTAGTTCAAGTCTAAAACCAGAGGGTAAATCTAAAACGTAAACGCCAACACGTTCTGCAACAACTATTGCTCCATTTCCAAAGTGTAAGGCGACTTCACCCAGCCTAACTACCCTGCTATGCTTGAGACCCTGCACATTTGTACAAATGTGTGAGCCACAACCGGTATCTAATACGCAGCAGTTAGTATAATTTGTGGACATCCTTATCTCAATAACAAACATACATGTTCCAGTGGCTGAGACACCTTGTGTCTTCTTTTCAGCTGCTAGAACCTTAAAGTCATTCTTACAATGCCCCTTCTGCTTACAGTGGAGGCATACATCTTTGTCCACCCTATCCTTCTTTTGAATTCCACCTTTGGGCTTAATGAAGCTATGCTTAGAGCCTTTCTTCGCCTTGCCTCTCAGCTTCTTCTTTCCTTTCGGACCAGAAGAAGTAGAGGCACTCACCATGAGTACGGGCTTCCCTTTAGCAGTGGAAGACTCAAAAGTCTTGATCATGTTATGCATCTCGGGCATGGTCGATTCCGTCTTATTCATATTAAAGTTTACTATGAAACTCGAATATGAATCGGGAAGTGACTGAAGAATGGCATAAACAGCAACGTTGGTCTTCAGCTCAATGCCCAGACGACCAAGTTTCTCGATTAGCCCTATCACCTTCAATACATGAGGAGAAACCTTCCCTCCCTCGGACAATTGGCATCTAAACAGATCTCTCATCACTTCATAAATCTCAGAACGAGATTTAGAATCAAAGACATCCTTCAGATTCTTAATCTGTTGGAATATAGAGGCACGTAAAACACGTAATCACATGCGCAGCGGAAATTAAAGTTCACCAACAACGAACAATTAACTGCATATAGATTTCAATAATCATAACGATAAATCTTACAGTAACTCGAGTGCAGATTTCTCTACTACGGTATCCACGTAATCCCCAATCACGGATTTTCATGGATTTGCCAGCGTTGAATCCCGAGACAGATTTGCTAGGAAAATCCAAACTCTAGATTTTATGGAGAAAATATGAAGTGATACTGTTTGTGAATTCCAATAGCTTGTATATATAGAGAGGCTTAACTTATTTCCCAAGCTAGCCCAATTAGGGAAATGAAATCCCTAATCTTGAATTAAATTAATTCCTTTTAATTTAATTCCCTAAATATAAATCTCTACGGATTTAAATGTCTTATATGAAAATCTCTACGATTTACTTCCATATACATTAAATCCTACAATTATATTCCAAATATAATTATTGGGAATTCTTATTTAATTAAATCCAATTTAATTAAATATTAATAATAATTAATTCCAAATTAACCTATTATTAATTACTTCTCCATAAATTAAATATTAAATCCAATTTAACATTTAATCAACCAACTATAATCTGTAAAAGGGAACTACTTGTTGTGTGACCCATAGGCCATCACATACCGAGCGATTAGTCAAACTAGCGGTCTTAATTGATTCCTAGTCAATAAATCAGACATTCTCAATATATGAGGTACGTTGCGAGTAACATGCAACTACCTGTAACTGAAACGTGGGCAATTGCAATTTCCTCCTTTCATTCACGAATACTCGATTAGTCTTGAACATGATGAAGTGTCTATTCAAATAACTTAATCAATTTATCTCAAATCACTAATTGATCATCAGTGTCACACTTAGTCACAAAGTCTAAGTTGACGTGCATTGGCCAATGACTTAGATCCAATTATGATGAGAACATGAGTATTCTCTCTAAATCCACTTTGAGGAATGAATCCTTTTCTTGGCTCAACTACCACGCACATGCACTTCGTGATGAACCCAATCCAAGTCATATCTACCCATAGATGGGTGCAAGCGTCGGTCAAGGTCAAAGTTCATCACTCCACACATGTCGTGCGTATTGACCTCAAGTCAAAGGAGTATCGTATCACTCCCACTAACCGAGACACCCGTAGACAAATTTAGTGGAACTACATCAAACGGTTTCTCTGATGGGTATACCAATACCCTCTAAGGTATTTGTGCATCCATCATGAGATACCTAGTATCTCACAGTAAGTGAGATCTTACTACACTCTCTAAGAGTATGATGCAGATCGCACACCAATCTCCATTGCATCATCAATATCCCTTTCTTGATGATCCTCGATTGGGGCTATTTAAGAATCATGCTTAAGTCATCTAAGTTCTCACTAACTCAATAACAGTAGTGACTCAAGGGAACATATATAAGAACAAATGTAAACAATCAAACATAATATTCTAATGAGTGTAACGCCATACATTTAATATTAAACAAACAATGATATTAAACCAATACTGAATATTATCTGAGTATTATGTCCTTACAATGGATTGTCTCTAGGACACTAACACTAACAATCTCGCACTTGAACTAAAGCCAATCACCTACATGTCTAACCACTAGACCATCAAAATGTCTAGTGTGTACATGAACACTCAATGCCTTGGTGAAAGGATCAGCCAGGTTATCCTCCGTGGGGACACGTTCTAACTCTATTTCTCCTCTAGCAATTATCTCTCTTATCAAGTGATAACGCCTCGGTACATGCTTGTTTCTGTTATTGGATCTTGGTTCCTTAGCTTGCGCAACCGCACCAGTATTGTCACAATACAACTTTATTGGGCTGCTGGCACTCGGAACTACCCCTAGTTCATTTAAGAACTGTTTTATCCAGACAGCTTCTTTGGCAGCTTCTGCCGCAGCAATCTACTCAGCTTCGGTAGTTGAGTCCACGGTAGTCTCTTGTTTGGAACTATTCCAACTAACGCCCCACCATTGTGAACGAAAACATAGCCCGACTGTGATTTGTAATCATCACAATTGGATTGATAACTTGCATCAGCATAGCCAGTTTCAACTAGCTCTGACATTCCTCCGTAGACCAAGAAATAGTTTTTAGTACGTCTAAGGTACTTAAGAATGTTCTTGACAGCAATCCAGTGAGGTTCACCTGGATTCTGCTAGTATCTACCAGTAGTGCTAACAACGAAGGCCACATCTGGCCTTGTGCAAGTCATGGAGTACATGATGGAGCCAATTGCGGATGCATATGGTATATCCTTTATGCGCCGGATATCAGCGTCCGTGGAAGGACAATCCTTCTTAGACAACTTTATCCCATGACATGCCGGTAGAGAGCCTCTCTTAGAGTTCTCCATCGCAAATCGCTTTAACACCTTATCTACGTAGGTTGACTGTGACAGTCCCAACATCTTCTTGGATCTATCCTTATGGATCTTGATCCCTAAGATGTAGCATTCCTCACCAAGGTCCTTCATCATGAAGGTCCATGATAACCAATCTTTTACCGACTGCATTAGAGGGATATTGTTTCCCATAATTAATATGTCATCGACATACACAACTATGAAAACAATATTTCTCCCTCTACGTTTACGATAAACGCATGGATCTTCTGAATTTTTGATGAAGTCAAATGATTTGACCTCTTCATCAAATCAGATATTCCAACTCCTACAAGCTTGCTTCAGTCCATAAATGGACAGTTTGAGCTTGCACACAAGATTAGACTTTGGCTTAGATACAAAACCTTCCGGTTGAGTCATAAAAACCTCCTTATCAATGTTGCCATTGAGGAAGGCTATTTTGACATCCATCTGCCAAATTTCATAATCTAGATGTGCCGCTACCGCAAGTAAGATTCGAATGGACTTGATCTTGGCAACAGGTGAGAAAGTTTCATCATAGTCAATGCCTTCATGTTGACTATAACCTTTTGCCACCAACCTAGCTTTGTAGGTTTGTACCTTGCCATTTGCATCAGTCTTACGTTTGTAGACCCATTTGCAACCTATTGGTTTTACCCCTTTCGGTAATTCAACCAAGTCCTAGACTTGATTGGTGTACATCGAGTCCATCTCGGATTTCATGGCTTCATGCCACTTCTCTGAGTTAACATCTAATGTTGCCTCAGTGTAAGTTATGGGATCGTCTTTATCCGGGATCTCCACGTCAGCATGTTCCTCTACGAGGAAACCATAATATCTAGTGGGCGGATTACAAATCCTAGTAGACTTACAGAGTTGTGGTTGTGCAGGCTGTACATTTTGATCGTGAAAATTTTGTGGTGCATCGATTTCATCAATGTCCGGAGAGTCCTCAAGAGCAACACTTTCTGATGCCTCTTGGGCAGGAGTTTGAACTATGTTGTTCTCATTCAGCCCACTTGGAGTATGTTGCGAATGCAATGCAACTCCAATTACGCTCCCACTGGCTGAAAGAGGATCACTAAGTGATAAACTTCCACCATGTGAGCTGCTGAATGCTCCCACTAATTCCTTGTCATGTTTCTTTGACAAGATATCAGTCTCTTGATTATCTTGTTGTTCTTGAATTTCTTCAAGTTCTATCATCTTATGGCCTTGGTCCTTGAAGACATAGTCTTCTTCGAGGAACCTAGTCTGCCTAGAAACAATTATCATTTGTTTCTTAGGTAGATAAAAATAATATCCTCTTGTTTCCTTAGGATATCCCACAAGGTAACCCTTTTCACCTTTGGACTCCAACTTATCAGTGATCATCTTTTTCACAATCGCGGGACAACCCCACGTTTTGATATGTGAAAAAGTTGGCTTCTTGCCACACCATAGTTCATATAGCGTATGCTCAACTGATTTGGATGGAATCATATTCAGAATGTAGATTGAGGTTTGGAGCGCGTATTCCCATAAGAATGTTGGAAGAGAGGAAAAGCTCATCATGGACCTTACCATGTCTAACAAGGTTCGGATACCCCATTCATTTGGGGTGTGCCGGGAGGAGTCCATTGTGATTGGATTCCATGTAACTTCAAGTAATCAGTGAATTAATGGCTAAGATATTCAACTCCTCGATCCGATCGAAGAATCTTGATACTCTTACCAAGTTGCTTTTCTACTTCAGCTTTGAACTCCTTGAATTTCTCAAAAGACTCAGATTTGTGTTTCATAAGATACACATATCCATATCTTGAGAAATGGTCAGTAAAAGTGATGAAGTAGGCAAAGTGACCCCTAGCTAGAGTGGGCAATGGTCCACAGACATCACTGTGGATCAATTCTAGAACTTCTTTGGCATGAACCCCTTTCCCAGAGAAGGGTTTGTTGGTCATCTTGCCCTTGAGACAGGATTCACAATTTCCATAAGACTCAAAGTCGAATGGGGTTAAGTAGTCTAACTTTCTTAACCTTGCTATCATATTCTCATTTGCATGACCAAGCCTACAATGCCACAAGTAAGTTGAGTTTTCATGATTACTAAGTTTGAGTCATTTGTTTTGTATATTAAGAATATAATGTCCACGGTGCAACAAGTATAAACCATTCGATAAAGGAACATTTCCATAAACATCACCATTAAGCGAAAAATAACAATTATTGCTTGCAAAATGAAAGGAAAACCCTTCAATGTCTAACATAGGAATAGAAATAATGTTGCAAGTAATAGAAGGAACGAAATAACAATTATTCAGTTTAAGTCTAAAACTATAGGGTAAATATAAAACGTAAACGCCTAACTACCCTGCTATGCTTGAGACCCTACACATTAGTACAAATGTGTGAGCCACAACCGGTATCAAATACCCAGCATTTTGTATCATTTGTGGACATGTTTATCTCAATAACAAACATACCTGTTCCAGTGGCCGAGACACCTTGTGCCTTCTTTTTAGCTGCTATAACCTTGCAGTCCTTCTTCCAATGCCCCTTCTGTTGGTGTATAGTGTAAAACAAACTTTTAGTAAGCTTTTGTGGATGTATATTCAATTTCCTTATTATCTGAAATAAATGGTTTTTCACATTATTGCATTCTTATAAATTGCTTATGTGTCTGCTTATCTTATATTGTAGACAATGTGGTGGGTTTGTAGTCACATAGAAGATCACATCGTCAAGTTCCTTATAAGATATAAACAGTATTCACAACTGAGATAGTTCTGGACATAACTATTGGTTTAAGTTGTAGTATAAACTTGTTAGTGGCTTGTCTTGGCCATTAGTTTATACTAGTGCGCTATGTCGTATTGAATGGGTCACAGATAAGACATGTTCTTCTATTCTGATTGTTATGAAGAACTAGAGGTCTTGGTGACTTTTATTATTCTTAACCCTAAGTGTGGTATTTAGATATGTGGGGTGCTTGTTCACTACTTTGATTTACTATAGGTGAGAATCTTGGTAGATATCTCATACTTCGTATTTTGGGTAGTGGCATCGCTCTCATGATATCTATTTATTGTCATTGGGGCACCGTGTCCTGGACATCCAGGAAGATGACGTCCTCTTGAGGAAACTCATAAAGGATTGTGGTATTAAACCCTGCAGGTAGATTTAATCCATACGACAACAAGATTGAGTGGTACTACTCAAGGAATAATAGATATTAATTAATTAAAGCAGTCAGAAGCTTTAATAATTAATGGACGTGCGATATCTTTAACACAGGGAATTATAAAGTCTAATAGAAGCCCTGATTCAGTTCAGGATAGGACGGGAGTGCAACATTAATTTTCTAGTGGGATGAATTAATGCTCTCGGGCCAAATTAATGTTCTGGGCTGAACATAAGATTATTTCGGCCCGGAAGAAGCCCAAACCCTATACCTTCTAATGGATCCCTAGTCTGGCCCACGAAACCTGAGGAGTATAAATAAAGGGGCCTGGTTTCGTCTAAAACCTTAAGCACACAAAATCTGAAAACGCACGGAAACAAAACAGGAGACATCCTCTCCACATTTGATAGATTGCTGTCCACTCGGCATTCGGACGAGGCTGGGAAACAGACTAGAAGATCTGTAGTGGAATCAACGCCTCGATCTTCAAGGGTAACAAATCTAAACCTTTTGCTTTAGACGCATGTTTAGGTTTTAATTTTAATACGTATACGTTTGGCATCCAATAACGATCCTGGGTGACGGATCGCCTTCACCGGTGTGATCCATCAATTGGTATCAGAGCCTGGATCCGTGGATTATTAGCTCTGCCTGAAACATTTTCGTTTGTAGATATTGTTTCTATTTTGATCGTGTTTGAATTTGTTTCTCTATCGCAACCCTTTAATGTGTTTGTAATCGTTTTCCCACCAGATAAGAAGTGTGGGTAGTTATAGGCATTTTACATAGATCACTATAATAGGGTTCTTATTATTGTTGTAATTTGATCGCGATGGAGGTTGGAGGATAATATGGAAAACGGGCGATTAGGGTTAGGGTTATGGCCATTGGTCGGTTAAAACCATTTTGGCCATAACTTTTGACTCGATTGTCCGTTTTCCTATTATAACTATGTTTTGAAAACATCTCGAGGTCCTCTACATATCTCATAACTATGCCATGACCGCCTATGGTTGGAGCTAATTCAATTTCCTTGATGAAGTTTTCTGCCAGTTTAAGTTGGTGGACGTAAAATCGAGTCGTTTGCCTTGCGTGAGAGGCCGATGCGAGGCATCCATCCGCGCCATTCATTTATCATTGTAATAGCTTATAGTAGGATGTTTTTGATAGTTTTACAAGGGGTTGCAATAGATGTGCATTTATTTCTGCTTTTATTTATCGCTTCTTGTTTTGTTGTGGCATGCTTGTGTTTCTTTTCATGATATGCTATGCCTGTAAATAATCTTCATGTTACAAATGACTAAGTGATATAGATGTGAATTTTAATTAATTCACTGGCCTCCAAAATTGGTCTTTATGTAAAGGTGTTTGTTGCTCGTGGGACCTTGGAGTCTCCCCCTAACGGATGCAGCATTCACGAGCTTACTAGCTAAGACTTCTAGTCAAAACGTTTTAATCTTTAGATGAAGTGTGTGGTGCTCCCCAATGGATGTGTCACACATGAGTTCATCGGTAAAGAATAATTCAAGATAACTGTAGGGAATTGTTTGCTGGCGATGTGTTCTCTTGATGAGCTCGTCAATTGTGAATAGTGGTTCTTACAGTTAAATTGTGGTCATCACTTAGATGTGAATTTTAATATAACCCCCCAACGGGGTCCCTATTCTAATTCACATGGCCAGTTTGTTAAGGTCCGACTGTTGATTTCGTTCGTCATAAGGATAGGTTGACGTGATATCGAAATCAAAGACTGGGTGTCTGGTTGACAAATACATACGTAAATGACCACCCTAACGTGGCTTGCGTGTGTGTTTGTTGGGCTGTTGGAGGTTGTATTAAATGTTAGTTTTGAAGGTTTCCAGTATTTTATGCTTCAATTCATGTGATTTAATGCTTGCTTGCATTTTATTTATTTCAGATAATTATGATGATGTCACTCAACCCGCTTTTGATTATTTTAAACCAAAATAAACTTCTTGGTCCGAATTATTTGGATTGAAAAGAAATCGACATTGTCCTAGTTCTTGATGAGTACAAATTTGTGCTCAATACACCTCGCTTCCCCCCCCTTGAACCCGATTCCAATTGAAGAGCAAAAGGAGGCTCATAAGAAGTGGCACAAGGCTAATGAGTGGCTCGTTGTTACATTTTGGCATCGATGTCAAATGTTTTACAACAGCAGCATCAAAATATGCCTAATGTCGCAGATATGATGTTGAGCCTAAAAAGCTTTTTTCGTGAGAAAGATAGGGGTTTTCTTCTTTTTGGCTATGAGGAGCATTATGTCAACCTCTATGCCGGAGGAAGCGTCCGTGAGGGACCACTGTCTCAAGATGATGGAATATCTGAATGAGATAGAGGTCCTTGGAGGAGAAATCGATGGTAATACCAAGATCGATATGATCCTGAACTCGCTCCCAAAGTCCTTTGAAAAATTCTATTTAAACGTGATCATGAGTAAGAAGGACTATACCATAGCCGAGGTTCTTGCAGAATTGGTCGCGGCGGAGGGTCTCATGGGTAAGGGTAAAGGACCACAGGCTCATGTTTCTGTTTAAGCTGGATCTTCTTCGTCTAAGGGTGGGAAGAAGAAAAGGCCTTTATAGAAAAAGGGTAGTGGAAGCAGTGGGAGTAAGAAAGTGGCACCTTTTGGTGGCGTGAAAAAGCCGAAAGGCAAAATGCTTCAAATGCAACAAGACAGGACACTGGAAGCCTGATTGTCCTCTCCTGAAAAAAGACAACTCTGGTACGTCTCTTGCTCTGGTTGTTGAAACATGTTTCGCGGCTTGTTCTGCCTTTTCTTGGGTAGTAGATACAGGAGCCACTGATCATGTTTGTTATACCTTGCAGGGGTTTCTGCAGACAAGGAAACTGAGTGAGGGCGAGATTACTATCAGTTTGGGCAATGCTGCGACAGTAGCAGTGGGAGATGTGCACTTGTGTTTTTCTAATTCTGTTTTAGTATTAAAGAACGTTTTATACGTGCCGAGTTTTCGGAAGAATTTAATTTCAGTTTCGAAGTTATTTATGGATGGATGCTCAGTTGTTTTTAATGACAAAGTTGTTATTATGAGAAATGACTCTTTAATCTGTTCTGGTGCGTTAGAAAATAATCTTTATACTATTACTTGTGCATACAATACTGTGACTGAAGCTCATTCATCGTCATCATCAAATAAGAGAAAAGAACCTTCTAAGCTGAATCAAACATACCTTTGGCACCTAAGGTTGGGTCATGCCAATCTGAGAAGGATTCAAAGACTGGTTAGGAGTGGGTTTTCCAGTCTCTCCAAGTGGAACCATTCTCGGTCTGCGAATCTGTTTGGAAAAGCGAAGATGACCTCGAGGCCTTTTTTAAGGCCAAGGGAATAGAACCAATGGTGTGTTGGAATTGATTCACTCGATTTGTGTGGACCCATGTCCGCTCAAGCTAGAGGTGGTTTTGAGTATTTAGTCACTTTCATTGACGATTACTAAGATATGGATATATCTACCCGATCGCCCAAAGTCCGAATGCTTTGGCAAGTTCAAAGAATTTAGGGGCGTAAATGGAGAACTGTCATGGTAAAAGTATCAAATCACTACGATCCGATGCGTGGTGGCGAATACTATAGCAATGAATTTAGGCAACACTTGTTAGAGAACGGGGATTACATCCCAAACCATCGCTACCGTACTCCCCAAATGAGAATGGAGTGGCCGAGAGGGCGAATAGAACTTCTATTGGAGATGGTGAGATCGATGATGAGTTATGCTTCATTACCCACATCCTTTTGGGGATATGCCTTGGAAACGACAGCGTACCTTCTAAATTACGTACCTTCTAAAGCAGTTCCAAAAACTCCAATCGAATTTTGGTATGGGCGAAAGCCTAGTCTAAACCACATTCGGATTTGGGGTTGTCCAGCGCATGTGCTGAATAAGGAAGCTAATAAGTTGGCACCTACAACTGAAGTACGGTTGTTTGTAGGATACCCTAAAGGAACAAAAGGTGGTTATTTTTATAGTCCTAATGATCAGAGGGTGATGGTGAGTACCAATGCCCGGTTTTAGAGGAAGTCTATATGAATGAGCATAAGTCCAACAGTGAAATCATTCTAAATGAGTTGAGGGGAGACAATGGCACACCAAGTGTGCAAGAGGAAATACCACAAGAGACTGCACAACGTGGTTACTCTGATGAACCCTTGTATACATTACCTCGTCAGAAATGGAGGGTTGTTCGTCAACTTTGATCGTTTCATGTTTTTTTGGAGAGTCTGGACTTGATTCTAGATGATGAACATGATGATAACGATCTGGACTTACAAAGAGGTAATTCAAGACAAAGATGCAGAGTCTTGGCACAAATCTATGGATTCAGAGATTGAATCCATGGATGTTATGGAAGTGTATGACCTAAGTGAACTTCCCCACGACAAAAAAGTTGTTGGGTGCAAGTGGGTCTACAGACGTAAGAGAGGATCTGATGGGCATATTATTACTTTTAAAGTACGGTTGGTGGCGAAGGGTTTTACCCAGAAAGAAGGAATCGACTATGATGAGACCTTTTCACTAGTAGCCATGCTAAAGTCGATCCGGATTCTCTTATCCATAGCCAATCACATGAACTACGAGATTTGGCAAATGGATGTCAAGACAGCTCTCCTTAATGGAGAGTTGGATAAGGACATCTATATGCAGCAACCCGAGGGTTATGTGAAGAAAGGCCAAGAGCATCTAGTCCGAAGTTTAAAAGTCTCTTTATGGGTCAAGGCAAGCTTCCGTGTCTTGGAACATTCGTTTTGATGAGGTGATCAAATCTTTTGGATTTGAACAATGTCAAAATGAAAGTTGTCGCGTCTGAAGAGGTAACGAGACGTAGTGGTATTCTTGGTGGCTTTGACGTAGATGATATTCTTCTTATTGGCAACAATGTGAAAGTATTATCGACGTAAAAGGTGTGGCTTTTCGAAAGCGCGTTTCAAATGAAGGATATGGGAGAAGCATCGTACATTCTTGGTATTAAGGTCATTAAGATCTAAAAAAGAGAATGTTGTGTTTATCTCAAAGCGCCTTACATTGATCTTTCAGGTTGCTCGTTTACATGAAAAACTCCAAGAACGGATTATTACCTTTTGAGACGTGGAGTTCCCCAATCTAAGGATATGTGTCCCGAGACACGAAGGAGATAGAGGAAATGGCTAAGGTTCCTTATGCATCACCGTAGGAAGCCTAATGTATGCAATCTTTGTGTCTGAGGCCGATATTTGCTATCTGCGCATTGCATGGTAATCGAGATATCGGTCTAACCTGCGGTCAAGGGCATTGGATAGGCTGTCAAGCACATTCTCAAGTATCCTGAAAAGGACTCGAGATTATCTTGTTTGGTATACCCGTCGGACAACATGATTCCTTTGGGTTACACCGATTGATTTCAAGCCGTCGAGATGAGCGAAAAGTCTACCTATGGCTATGTGTTTTATCTTTGGGAGGCGGAGCCATATATTGGAGAAGTGTAAAGGTAAAATGCATTGCGGACTCCAAGCCGAAGCGTGTAGTGCGCCTCGGTGCTTCAAAGGGTTGTGTGGGCTCGTAGTTTCTTCTTGGACCTGGGGTTTCGAGAGTATCTTGAGGTGTATCACCATTTATTGTGATAACGCTTGGTGCGATGTAACTTCGAAGAACCTAGAGCCCAAAAAGCGAGTAAACACATAGGCGGAAGTACCACATTATCTGAGACATCGAAAATCGGCGAGACGTGGCTGTGGCTAAGATTGTATCGTTGGACAACTTTGGCCGATCCTTTCACAAAGACTCGCAATAAAAGTCTTTGAGAAAACGTGTAGGGTCTTGGTTTACGATGTATTACAACTAGACTTTTAGTATAAGTGGGAGAATTGTTATGGTTTCATGTGTATACTAAAAGTTTAAATTTTTATGAGTGGGAGATTGTTGGTGTATCTTTGTAAAACAAACTTTTAGTGAGCTTTTGTGGATGTATATTCAATTTCCTTATTATCCGAAATAAATGGTTTTTCATTATTGAATTCTTATAAATTGCTTTATGTGTGCGCTTATCTTATATTGTTTATTAAATGGTGGGTTTGTAGTCACACACGTAAGATCACATCGTCAAGTTCCTTATAAGATATAAAACGAGATTCGAAATTGAGATAGTTACGGACATAACTATTGGTTTAAGTTGTAGTATAAACTTGTTGGTGGCTTGTCTTAGCCATTAGTTTATATACTAGTCGATGTGTATATTAAAAAGTTTAGCTTTAGTATAAATTGGGAGATTGTTGGTGTATCTTGTAAAGCAAACTTTTAGTGAGCTTTTTGTGGATGTATATTCAATTTCTTATTATCTTAAATAAATGGTTTTTCACATTATTGCATTCTTATAAATTGCTTATGTGTTCCGCTTATCTTATATTGTAGACAATGTGGTGGGTTTATAGTCACGTAAGATCACATCGTCAAGTTCCTTATAAGATATAAAACAAGATTCAAACCGAGATAGTTACGGACATTACTATTAGTTTAAGTTGTAGTATAAACTTGTTGGTGGCTTGTCTTGGCCATTAGTTTATACTAGTGCGCTATGTCGCATTACATGGGTCACAGATAAGACATGTTCTTCTATTCGATTGTTATGAAGAACTAGAGGTCTTGGTGACTTTTATTATTCTTAACCCTAAGTGTGGTATTTAGATATGTGGGGTGCTTGTTCACTACTTTGATTTACTATAGGTGAGAATCTTGGTAGATATCTCATACCGTATTTTGGGTAGTGATATCGCCGCATGATATCTATTTATTGTCATTAGGGCACGTGTCTCTGGACATCGGGATGATGACGTCTCCTTCAGAAAACTCATAAAAGGATTGTTGTATTAAACCTGCGGTGGATTTAATCCGTGCGACAACAAGATTAAGTGGTACTACTCGAATAATAGATATTAATTAATTAAAAGCGATCGAAGCTTTAATAATTAATGGACGTCAAAAGATATCTTTAACACGGGAATTATAAAGTCTAATAGAAGCCCCGATTCGATTCGGGATAGGGCGAGTGCAACATTAATTTTCTAGTAGGATGAATTAATGCTCTCGACCAAATTAATGTTCGGGTGAACATAAGATTATTTTTACCCCCTAAGAAGCCCAAACCCTATACCTTCTAATGGATACCTAGTCCGCCCACTTAAACCCGAGGAGTATAAATAAAGGGCCCGGTTTCGCCTAAAAACCTTAAGCACACAAAATCAAACGCATTTTAAACAAAAAAACAGAGACATCCTCTCCACATTTGATAGATTGTCGTCCACTCGGCATTCGGCATTTAGGCCGGAAATAAACTAGAAGATATGTAGTGGAATCAACGCCTCGATCTTCAAGGGTAATCTAATTTAAACCTTTTGCTTTTGATGTTTTAGGTTTTAATTTTAATACGATCGTTTGGCATCCAATAACAATCTGGGTGACGGATCGCTTTCACCTGCTGTGATCCATCACCTTCAACTCTTGATGAGGCATACATCCTTGTCCACCTTGTCCTTCTTTTAAATTCCACCTTTGGCTTAAGGAAGTTTGGCTTAGAGAGCCTTTCTTTGTCTCGCCTCTTTCTTTCTTTTTCTTTTCTTGAGCGTAAGAAGTTGAGACACTCACCATGAGCACGGGCTTTTTCCTTAGAATGGAAGACTCAAAAGTCTTTAAAGATGTTATCTGGTACCGGGCATAGTTTATTTACGTCTTATTCATATTAAAGTTTACTACTAAACTTCGAATATGAATCGGGGAAGCGATCAAGAATGGCATAAACAAAGAACGTTGGTTTTGGCTTCAATGCCCAATCGACCAAGTTTCTCGATTAAATTTCATCATCTTCAACACATGAGGGGAAACCTTCCTCCTTCCCATATCCGACATCTAAACAGATCTTTCATCACTTCATAAATCTCGGAACGAGATTCAAAATCAAAGAGATCCTTCGGATGCTTGATCATCTCGGGGGAAGCATCCTCTCTCGTGCTACAGGTAACTTTCGAGTCATCCCCAGAGAATAACACATCGAGCACGGGAAGCATCATCTTGATGCTTCTTTTTGAGCTTCGGCGTCAAATGCCTCGGCTCCTTCAAGACCGACCTCGGGTACTCAATCTTTTCTTGCCTAAGCACCAAATGCACATTTTTGATTGTCGATCGAGAAAAAATGGCCCGGCCAATTTGTTCATTTCAAAACTCCGATTGATAAGTTATTCATTTCAACAATCACAGAAATAAAATAAAATGGGAATTAAAACACATAATTCCTATGATCGATATTCAACAATCAAAATAAATAATGGCCTTTCAAATTTATTTTGTCTCCATTATTTTCACATATTCAACGACCTCATCGGAAGAATCTGAATTTATATATAATATAAATCATAATGACTTTGATCCACATTCCTACTATCATAATTCCAATTGGGGTTTGAATATCACAATAAAGATAACTGGTAGGTCTCCAAACCAATTGCAAAAAAGCTCGCATTCTAGTTTATCGAACCCGGTTCGATGATGTCCTTAACTTTTATTCCCCGAGAAAGTGAAACAAAATTAAGTTGGTTTTACAACCATCGTCGCGACATTACGTGTCCCTATAAAAGTCTCGTTAGATGTAGATCCGAGCAAAAGACAAGGGCCTTAAATACTCATTGGAACGAAATCTTCGGTTTTCTTTTAATTTTGATGGAAGACATCTTATCAAATCAATGAGAAAACCATATTTTAGTGAGGAACATTTTAATGGTGGGGTATTAATTGCTTAATCAATATCCAACATGTTAATCTATATCACATTTGAGCAATTATTGGGCGCCGCCTACCCAAACATGATTTCACACGGACTAACACTTAATACGGTCCGACAGTTATTGGGTGCCGCCTATCCAAATAGATATAACGCGGACTGTAAAAGGGTTTTTACGAATTAAATTATAAAGCAGTTAAATAGTGGGATTTAACAATTTCTTTTCAACCGAATTTGGAAAAATCAATTCTAATTCGATTTTAAATCATTAAAAGGGAATAATTAATCCAATTAATTATTTTGGTCCAATCATAATTCAAATTTTATATTAATACTTTATTAATTTCAAATTTAATTTAATTTAATTATTTATTTGTTAAGGGCTCATGTGCAAATTTTGAAAATTGCAAGGAAGGGCCTGTCCTTGATCCAATTTCGGCACAGTCCTTCCCCTCATCATCGCCCAGTTTCCGAAACCATTTTCAATCGTGTCAACCAACATCAATCAAATGTCCAATAATTCATCACAGTTTCGTCAGAATTATTCCAAACAATTCGTAAAACTGCCCCAACTATCAGAATTCAATTAATCACAGTTTAAATAGTTCCAAACATCCCAATCGAATGCAATAGTTGATCAATCAAAAAAAAGAACCCAGAAACCGAAAACAACTCAAAGTCGACTGGTACAGCAAGTCGTCGCTGCCGCTAGGCGTGTGCGGGCGACTCGTCGTCGCGAGTGTTACGTAGGGACGCGCGCGGAGCCGCGCCCCTTTAAACTGGGTCAGAACCGAGGTAGCCAAGCGAGAGGATCGATCAGTTCGATGGTGAGCCGCCTTGAATCGAGTCGAAACAGGGAAGAGCCACCGCGAATCTAAAGAAGTGGAGGAGCGCCGCCCTGATATGATGGTGCTCTGCCGCGAATTGAGCCAAATCGGAGCGCATCACCACGAAGCGTTAGTGACCACGACCAAGACGAGACAAAACAGGGGAGCGTCTCATCGAGTCAGTGTGGATCTAATCTGTCAGTGTGGCGGTGTGGGCTCGCGCGACCAACGCGAGCTGCGGCACAAGGCCACCTTGCTCGAGTGTCATTGCGGGTCGCCTGCAGATCCAGGAAGCGCGCAGCAGGGAGGCAGAGGGGCGACGACTTTCGCCCAGAAAACCCTAGGTTTTTGTGGAGAAGATGACCATCGAAAAAGGGGCCAGACGAGAGCAATGAAACCACACCCGGTTTTGATAAATAAAAAAACTTTAATTTTAATTTCAAAACCAATTTTATGCAATTAAGAATTGAGAGCCTGAAGCTCTGATACCACTGTTGGAATATAGAGACACATAAAACACGAATCACACGCTGTTTTAAATTAAAGTTAAACCAACAACAATTAACAATTAATCGCATCTGATTCATAATAATCATAACAAGAAATCTTCTGAATCGAAATCACAGATTTACTACTACTTTATCCACGTAATCCCCAATCACGAATTTGCACGGATTTGCGAGAGTTGAATCCCGAGATAGATTTGCTAGGAAATCCAAACTCTAGATTTTATGGAGAAAATATGAAGACATCTTGTTTGTGAATCCCAATAAAGATATATATATAGGGAGAATTTTATTTCCCATTTTCAAATTTCAATTAGGGAAATGAAATCCCTAATCTTGAATTAAATTAATTCTTTTTAATTTAATTCCCCTAAATATAAATCTCTACTGGTTTAAATGTGTTATATGAAAATCTCTACAATTTTCTTCCATATACATTAAATCCTACAATTATATTACAAATATAATTATTGAGAATTCTTATTTAATTAAATTCAATTTAATTAAATATTAATAATAATTAATTCCAAATTAACCTATTATTAATTACTTCTCCGTAAATTAAATATTAAATCCAATTTAATATTTAATCAACAAACTATAATCCGTAAAGGGAACTACTTGTTGTGTGATCCATAAAGCCCTCATATACCTGGCGATTAATCACTAACTGTCTTAATTGAACCCTAGTCGATAAATTAGACATTCTCAATATATGAGGTGCGTTACAGAAACATGCAACTACCAAAGAATCAAAACGTGGGCAATTGCAATTTCCTCCTTTCATTCAATGAATACTCGATTAGTCTTGAACATGATGAAGTGTCTATTCAAATAACTTAATCAATTTATCTCAAATCACTAATTGATCATCGATTGTCACACTTAGTCACAAAGTCTAAGTTGATGTGCAGACGGCCAAACGACTTAGATCCAATTATGATGAGAACATGAGTATTCTCTCTAAATCCACTTTGAGGAATGAATCTTTTTCTTGGCTCAACTACCACACACACGTAATTTCGCCATGAACCCAATCCAAGTCATATCTACCCATAGAGCCAGTTGTAGCGTCGGTCATTACATTCAAAGTTCATCACTCCACACATGTCGTATGTATTGACCTCCTCAAGTCAAAGGAGTATCGACTCGCCCCACTAACCGAGACACCCGGTAGACACATGTAGTAGAACTACATCAAATCGGTTTTCCGGATGGGTATACCAATACCTAAAGGTATTTGTGATCCATCACAGATACCTAGATCTCGCAAAGAAGTGAGATCTTACTACACTCTCTAAAGAAAGATGACGCAGATCGCTTTGAATCTCCATTGCATCATCAATATCCTTTTTAATGATCCTCGATTTGGGTTATTTAAGAATTATCTTAGGTCCTAGTTCTCTCTCACTCAATGATGAGAAGATGACTTCGAGGAACACATATAAGAACAAAATCAAACAATCAAACATAAAATTTAAATGAGTGTAGTAACGCCATACATTTAATATTAAACAAACAATAATATTAAACTAATATCGAATATTATCCGAAGATTATGTCCTTAGAATGGATTGTCTCTGGACACTAACACTAATATAATTATCTCGGGTTTAAGCATCTTCTCATCTTTGCTTTTGCGGCTCGGGAGTCATTCTCGGTAAAGATAACACATCGAGCTTGGGAAGCATCCTCTGATGCTTCTTTTGGGCTACAACGTCCGAATGCTTGACCTCTTCGATGATCAAATCAGGGTAGCGAGGGAGTGGCGTGTCCAACACGACTTAATCTTCTCTTGCGAGCACCAAACGAACGTTTTGCCGAGAAAGTTTCGCCAACCAACTTGTTTGTTTCAAAACGCTTCTCAACGACAAGTTATTCATTTCAACAATCCTAGAGAAATAAAATAAAATCGGAATTAAAACACACAATTCCTATGATCAATATTCAACAATCAAAATAAACATGGCCTTTCAATTTATTTTGTCTCCATTATTTTCACATACTTAAAGAGACCTCAATCGGAAAAGTACGAATTTTCATCTAATATAAATTATAATGGACTAGGATCCACATTACTACTATCATAATCCCAGCGAGGGTTGATCATTATAATGACAAAGATAACTCCAGGTGTCCAAACTAATTGCAAAATCGCAACTCCTAGTTCGACCGATGTCAAACTTACCCTTTGTTCGAGGGCTAGCTAAACAAAAGTTAAGTTGGTTTTACAACCATCAAGCGACATTTTCATGTCCCTATAAAAGTCCCGTTAGATGTAGATCCGAGCAAAAGACGAGGGTCTTTAAGTACTCATTGAAAAGAAATCTCCGGTTTACTTTTAATTTCGATGGAAGACATCTTATCAAATTAATGAGAAAACCATATTTTAGTGAGGAACGTTTTAAAGGCGGGGTATTAATTGCTTAATCAAGATCCATGAAGTCTAAGTCATATTTGAGCAATTATGGGCGCCACCTACCCAAACATGATATACATGGACTCACAAATATTTGGGCGCCGTCTACCCAAGCATTTAACACGGTCCGACATTTATTGGGCGCCGCCTACCCAAACAGTTATAATGCGGACTTAAACGTTAATTAATTTAAAACGATTAAACAAGTTAACAGTGGGTTTTAATAAATCCTTTTAAAAACGAATTTAAATTTAATTAAAGATTCATTTTATGATTATTAAAAAATTAATTAATCCAATTAATTATCTCGGTCCAACCGAAATTTTAATCTCAGAATTATATCCAATAAAATTCCAAAATTCAATTTTTATTTATTTTAATCCTGGGGGCTCAGGTGCAATTTCTAAAATTTGCACGGGAGGGCCTGTCTCAAATCGAATTTGCAAAACAGCCCTCCTACATCATCACCCAACCAAATCGAATCCAATTCGAAATCCAAACACCCAATTAACCTAAAAATTCAGAATCAAAATCGCATCACAATTAATCAAATTAATTTATCCATTCAATCCAACTAAGGAACCAAAACAATCGAAACAAATCCGGTTCCAAACGAAGACGAACAGAATCGGAAAGTCGACGCGACGAGGTTCGGCCCATCCAATCGCGGGTTGCCAACGCCACACCTAGCGTCACCCGTCATCTATGCAAATCTTAATCGGAGGGGTAAGGCGATCTTGACCCCACGATCGATTTCTAGTTCAAAACCAAATCGACAAACACGTAAACGACGAAGCCTTTCGGCTGCACGTCGCCAATCGACTTTTTCCCAAATCGGTGACGTAGCCTTTGAAACTGCGTCGAGATTCGCACGCCCGCCAAGCCCCGAAAGCGTTCAAGAGACTAAAGATTCAAATCGGAGAATCGGCGGTGATTCGCCATGAATCGAGGCGAGAAGATCGACGCCTCAAGATGGGATCGGGGCACCCATTAAGTCGCGCCTGAAGCTCCTCAAGACGCTGTCGTGAGCGCGTGTTGGAGGTTTGACTGGTTTTGGTGACGCGTACAGAATCGAACGAAAAGGTAAAGCGAGATCAAATCTTGGATGAAAAGAGGGAAAACCCTAATTAAGGTTTTAGGCGAAGACGAAGGAGACGAAAGGACGACAAAAACAAATAAGGGGTCGAATAATAATAAGAAACTGCGGCTTAATTTATTTAAAAAAAAAGAATTTTAATTTTAAAAATAAGATTTTAATGCAATTAAAACAAGAGCCTGGAGCTCTGATACCACTGTTGGAATTTAAAGGCACATAATCACGTATAACATGCGCAGCGGAAAGGACAGTTCACCAACAACGAACATATAATTGCATACAACGATTAAAATAATCGTAACGAGTAAACTTACAGTAGCTGTAGGACAGATTCGTCTACTATGGTATCCACGTAATCCCCTTCAACGGATCTGCACGGATTTGCCAGTGTTGAATCTCGAGTCAAATCAGCTAGGAAAATTCAACTCTTAATTTTACGGAGAATTGTGAAGTGTAAAAACTGTTTGTGAAATCCCAAGAGTTAATATATATAGGAGGCCCAAATTAAAACCTAAGTCAACATGTTGGAAATTAAAATCCTTTTAATTAATTAAATTAAACTCCTTTAATTTAATTCCTTAAATATAAATCTCTACTTGACGAATTTCATATATGACAAATCTCTACGATTTGTTTCTATATATATATTAACTCCTACAATAAAATTCCAAATATTATTATTAAATTCTTATTTAATTAAATCGATTTAATTAAATATTAATAATAATTAATTCCAAATTAATCTATTATTAATTACTTCTCCATAAATTAAATATTAAATCCAATTTAATACTTAATCAACCAACTATAATCTGTCAAAGGAAATTACGTGTTGTGTGACCCATAGGCCCTCATATATCGAGCAATTAGTCAAACAACGGTCTTAATTGAACCCTAGACAATAAATCAGACATTCTCAATATATGAGGTACTTTGCGAGAAACATGCAACTACCTGTAACTGTAACATGGGCTATTAGGATTTCCTCCTTTCATTTACGAATACTCGATTAGTCTTGAACATGATGAAGTGTCTATTCAAATAACTTAATCACTTTATCTCAAATCACTAATTGATCACTTATGTCACACTTGGCCACAAAGTCCAAGTTGATGTGCATTGACCAATGACTTTGATCCAATTATGATGAGAATGTGAGTATTCTCTCTAAATCCACTTTGAGGAATGAATCCTTTTCTTGCCTCAACTACTAACGCAGCATATGCACTTCAAAGTGATGAACCTAATCCAAGCCATATCTACCCATGGAAGGGTGCAAGCATCGGTCATGGTCAAAGTTCATCACTCCACACATGTCGTGCGTATTGACCTCAAGTCAAAGGAGTATCGCATTGCTTCCACTAACCGAGACACCCGTAGACACATATAGTAGAACTACATCAAACGATTTCTCGGGATGGGTATACCAATACCCCTAAGGTATTTGTCGGCATCCATCATGAGATACCTAGTATCTAATAGCAAAGTGAGATCTTACTACACTCTCTAAGAGTATGATGCAGATCGCACACCAATCTCCACCGCATCATCAATATCTCATTCTTGATGATCCTCGATTAAGGCTATTTGAGAATCATGCTTCGTCTATCCGAGTTCTCACACACTCAATGACAACAGTGACTCAAGGGAACACAGATAAGAATAGATGCAAACAATCAAACATAATATTCTAATTAGTGCAATGCCATATATTTAATATTAAACAAATAATAATATTACACAAATACTGAATATTATGTGAGTATTACTTCCTTACAAAGGATTGTCTTTAAGACACTAACACTAACAATGTAAACACACGAAAAAAATCGACGGGGTCCCTACGGGTCTCGAACGCCTCAAGTCGTTATCACCCAAATTCAAATCAAAATAAGATCAAATAGCTCGAATTCACGTGTGTAAGTAAAGCATGTGCTTGTGTGTTTAAATAATACCGGATAGGATGTTTAAAATCCTCCAATAGGAGGTTTCTCTTCTTCCTCCACTCAATACACTTTCGGATCGCGTGTGTTGTTCTTTTTCCCCTCTCTCTAAAGGTTAATTTTTCTCCCACGCCTTTCTCTCTTTTCTCAGAATCCTCAATCTGAGCCCTTGATTTCAATCCAACAGTTCATTCTTCTCGAAACCTCCGGTTTCTGCGTAACTTATATATCATAACTAACTCCTTCAGCCCACTTCCCAGTTCACGCGGGTCAACACTCTCTCATCATTGATATCCTCTTTTCAATTGATTAATCTCTCATTCCATGGGCTATTACACATTAAGCCCCTAAAACATCTCTCGGACAAAGGTCCACCGATCTTGGGGCTCCGCTTCCCCTGGCCTATCTTCTTAGATTTATCAGCCCAGTTCGGCCCAGCTCCTTGAATCCTTAATCTCTAGGATCCAATTTATCCTCCTGGGATCATCTTTTTAGCTCGTTTCACTCCATTGGGTTCGCTTCCCTCTAGGCCCCTTAGGTAGGGGCTTCACTGATCTACTCGAATATCAGGATCTTGGGCTTCTCAGTCAAGTCCAACTCATTTCTTCATTAGTATGACTCATGCGATTATTCTTCAATTTCTTTAATATGTGGTCAAATCTCCACGTGTCTCTTTCCCATTGGACGACATAAATATTCTCCATCAGTGTATTTAAAAAGTATTAATATTGTTCAGTCTAAGAACTAATACTTTTCTTTATATGCAGTAGTACTTCCCATTTTATATTATAGTGTTTTTTGTAAACGAGTCAAACTTTGATCAAAATTGCACCAGTTGTAGGGTGCAGCTAGTGCATGGAAGTTTTTGCCTATCAACCCCCACATTTGTGCTTAATATTACTAGGGATATATTTGTCCGACTTTTACAATCAGATTTTTTAATTTCATATCTCCAAATTTGCATCAGATCAAGGTGGTCCCGGGGTAAACGAGTCTCACACGTGTATGGGGGGAATACACTGTTGTAACACGAATAATCCCGTCCTATGGACAAGTTGCAAAGCTGACAAGTAGCCCTCCGGCAACCAGGTAAAGCGACTTGAGGGTGAGACTCTATGAACCAAAAGCTTGAAGATCAGATGCTCTGAAGGCCAGATGATCAAGAAGTCATTCAAGAAGTCGCAGCCCACGGTGTGAGGTAGCTCAGCTACCGTGCTCGCAGTCGCGAGTCGCGGTGGCTCCACAGTTGCCGGAAGTCTCACCAGGTGGCTCACGGTTGTCAAGTCGCAGGTCGTGGGCACACCATGTCACGAGGGTAGCTCACGGTTTGCGAGGAGTCCCGCGGTGGCTAGGCGACTCACATGGAGACCTCCACAAGTCGGAGGCGACCTGTACCAATCAAAGTCATACATCTCGGTAGTCAAAAGGGAACACTAGACAAGCCATGAAATCCACCCACGTTATGGCGGCGCTTGTAAATCAAACAACCTCGAGACGGCGGAGGCTAATTCCGGCGGTGAGATTGAAGCCACTTTATTGCATATTCCTTATGTATAAATAGGCCACCATGACCTTACTAGAAGGAGGTAAGAACTTTGATCTCAATCTTAGTGTTAAAAACATATAAGATAGTAAAAATACTCCCGGCTTGGTTTCCCCGCACGTAGTCTCTTTAAAGACAAACTGGGTCAACAAATTCTTAGTTTTTATTGTTTTCTGTTCAATAATTCATCGTTTAATTAACTTGTTGGCCGGAAAATTAAACCAGACACAACATACACGTGTATAGTGATTTTTAAACTTTTTTACCAAACTGTAATCAGTGAGTCAGGGTGTCCTGAAAATTAGTCCTGAGAAGCACAAGATGCTCTGAGTCAAAGTCTACAGAGACAATAACACTGAGCAGCTTTCAGAGACTTCAGATTAGCTCAACTGATTTGAGTTTTTAAAACAGAGTCCAAATAAGCTTGGAGTAGATAATAATCTTACTGACTACTTAGGTGAGTTGATTAGTTTGACAACTATCTATACTAGCTTATCTAGAGTGCGGAATGTGTAGGCCCTAAGTTTATACTCATTTTACTTTGCTGAAAATCTTTTGTTACTCAGTAAAATATTGATTAAGGATGTGATCAATATAATACAACCTCAGTGGATTGATTCCAACTGATTATCAGAAAACTGAGTATGCTTTCAGTGAAAATATGCAACAGGATAATATGCAAAACATAAAGCAAACAAAACAACAAGTTATAGTGATTCAGAGACTCAAGCTCCTACGTCCACTCTCTCTGATCCTCAGAGAAATTCCTTAACACACTACTACTACCTTAAGCTTTCAGATGAACTCAGCAGCTTACTAACTTTCCACTATGAGTTTTCAGGCTAAACTACACAAGCAATTACTAACTCAACACACATAAGCTATCGACCGAACACACCTGAGCTTACTAACTTCTTCTCTAGAGGTTTCAAGTCGACCTCCCCGCACACTTACTCACTTTTACAACTCTCACTTCCAACAACTACACACTCAAACTACCTAACAAAAGGGTTTGGGTTTTTGGTTGGTTTCAAACTAAGGTGAGATATTCTTTTTTTACAATAATCACAAGGTAAAAGGCTAGGATATCTCTAAGTAAGCTTTGAATATGCTTGAATCTAGGCTTAGTGAATGAGCTCTCTTCAAAGATGAAACACTTGGGAAATTCTTCAAGTTTATAGTGCTTCTCAAATGTAAACTTCAATCTGAATGAGCTATGGAGTTGCTTGATTTCCGTAACCTTGAATGTTGCAAGGTCTCGTATTTATAGTGTTGGGATATTTTAGTTTTGATGAATTATGCTAAAACATTATCAACTTGTGTTATTGAAGCTAATTTACGATAACAAGTTGAGGGGGGAAACGAGAGAACAAGTTGAGGGGAACTCACGGAATCGTAAGTAGATGATCGAGATCGATAAGGTCATAGCATTTAGACCCATCGAGATCGATGAGTTAGATGAGTTTCCGAAGTTAATCATGAAATGAGCAAAATTAGAATTGAAGAAAAAAAAGCTAAGCCAAAGAATCGGGAAGAGAGTCACCGATCGATACCGTAATGGACATGTTCTCAAGACCAAAAGAATAAACGAGCCGATCTGGTGATCGAGAGAGCGAATGTTGATCGTAAAAAAACCACCGAAGATCGGAAGAGAAGGTCTGCAGATCGTAAGAGAAAAGTGTATGAGATCGATCAAGATCGACGCGGATCGAGATCAGACAAGATAACCCGATATGCTAACCTGATGTAATCGAATTCGATGCTATCCCCGAGATATGTTGACTGAAGATGTTGATATCCGACAATGAGCCGATCGATCAAAGTAAGAAGAAATCGAGGCTTTCGAGTCAAGTGACCTCGAGGGTCAAGAAGTAAAAGTGACTGAGGGTCGATGTTCAAGTCGAAGAGGCTAACTCAGAAGCCTCGAAAAGATGATAGACGAATAAGGTCCGGTCCAAGAGAAGTTCCGCCGAATCAAGAAACCCGAGATCAAGAAACCTCGAGACTTAAGATCCCAAGACTCGTATGATCCCAAACTCGTAAGAAACCTAAAGACTCAGAGAAACTCGACACTCAGAGAATCAAGAAGACTCGTAAGTTCTGAAGAATATAGTCGTTAGATTCACCGACGTGACCAATGAGAGGAAGACAACCAGCCCGAAAATGTCAAGCAGAACTTCAAAATAACACGGATTTGAATGTGATTCTCCAACAAAGAATATTTCAAATCCACACTATAAATACAAGGTCTTTCATCATTCTAAAGTGTGTAAAATTAACAGAATGTGGCAAAGATGCTTCAGAGCCAAAGAGCCACATACTCAAGCATTCCCACCATAGAACACAAGTCTCAGATATACAAATACATCCATGAGTGTTCTAAAACCCAATCTAAGCAACCCACGACATATCCTAGCTTAGAGAGATTTTCCCAACCTTAGCATTGAGGCTAAACAAATGTAAGGGAAAATCTCAACCTAGTTGGAGACACCAATCCAAACCCAAACCCTATTGTTAGGTAGTTTGTGTGATTGTTGGAGTTGTAAAGAGTGAGTAAGCTGCAGAGTAGTCAGCCAGAAAACTCTAGAGAAGAAGTGAGTAAAACTATCTTTGATAGTCGTAAAAGCTTGTGTGTGTTTGAGTAAGTAAATGTCAGCAGAGTAGTCATCCGTAAAACTCAAATGTAGAAGAAGTGAGTAAGCCATGTTGAGTTAGCCCGAAAACTTGTAGGCGATCCCGTGAAGGGTGATAAGTCCCGTTTTGAAGGAATTTCCCTAGGAACAGGGAGAGTGGATGTAGGAGCTTGAGTCTCCGAACCACTATACTTTGTTGTGTTCTTTATTGCTTTATGTTCTTATCTTGTCAAATGCATTCGATTTTAAGCAAAACACAACACATGGACTTTAAAAAGCAAAAAATTGAATCACCATTCCTTCACCCCTTGCTTTTATATGCATTACATGATTTTTTCCGCATTTCATGGTTTTTTCAATCGACAAACATATAGGCAACTCACTAAGATCACTCTTGTAAAACTATCCGTTGGAAGAGATAGATCAAGGGTTTCCTTATTTGGATAGTAATGAATCGGCTATATTAGGGTTTGAACACTCCGCCATGGGTTTGGGGTAACAAGTAACCAAAAAATTAATCAATACTTTCTCTGTGAACTGAGTTATCGATCTGACATTTCCTCAGAGATATGTCGCTTTTAGTGTCAGTAAAGTACGCTGTTGTCGCCTCCTCATTGGTCGAACTCTTCCTTTGAACAGAGACAAACAAAACGGCTCTTTTCAAGTCAACTACACTGAACTGATATGCTCCTTATTGTCCACGAATGTATAACATTCTCTTTGTTTGTACTAAGAATGAACAAAACATTATTAACTTAGAAATAGTTGTTCAGGGTCTTTTGGGTCAGTATAAAACAGTCTTTAGGATCTTCAGCCTTCAGGGTTTTCTGACTTCCAGGATTTCCTGTTCTTCAGGATCTTCTGTCTTCAGGGTCTTCTGAAGTATCCCTAACTATCCTGATCTTTATCTGCTAATTATACATGGTACAAATAGTCCTGATCCTATTATCTAGAAAACCTGATCCTTATCAATCAAAATGTTCTGATTCATGTCATACTCAGGGTTTTTGGGATCTAATCAAAATCTTTATTAAATTCATCTCCCAACAATTTCCCTTTTTGATGATGCCAAACCATTTTGTTATAATATCAAAAGGAAAACACAACCTAACACCTACTCAGGTTTTTATTTCCTAAGACAAGTATCCAATTGTTATAATAAGGCAAAGCATCAGTAAGATAATGAGATATTATCTTTTCAGAACAAAAATCAGTAGAGTTTTTCATTGATAGAAAATATCATAAGTACAATATACATTTTTTATCCTACTTTTCAACCTAACATCGAAAACATCTTCATTCTTCTTAAGTCTCAATTTCATCGATGGAGGATCTGGGTTAAACATTCCATAAAGATCTCTTCTTCACTCTTCTTTCTTTCCTCGAATGATCCTCGCATCATTTCCAATCATCAAGATACTCTTGATCTACAAAGTCCGCATATATGAAGTAATAATTGATCATCCCATTCCCGAACTTGGGTGGTGGATACTTCATTTTCCTTGAGCCTTCAACCGATATCCCGTAGTACCAAATAAATCAAACCACTTTTTGGCACATATCGCTGAAATTCCTCGCCAGATATGCAATAAATGCATCATCTCCGTCCCGAGATAGAATGAGGCCAAGCTTGTAAAATGTCATAGTTAAACACAAACTCCCCTCCCGGCTTGTTCCAACTTGTCATTCATCTCAATAGCATCCACTTGTCAAGATGAGGCCATTGTCTTTTCCTCGGTTTAGTGCCTCTCCTCCTTAGGACAAACCTTTGAAATCCACCCCGATCCTTTTTGCTTCCCTCTCTCTTGCTTTTTCGGTCATCTCTTCCCCACACGTATAGCAACTTTCCTCTTCTTTTCACTTCCATCATTTTCGCTTAGTTATGCCAATCCCAATTGATTCTCTTTGAGGCCACATCATACTCTCCAAAGCCCTCTTTGAGCAGATCATCGGCCGGACTTCTCTTCTTTGAGCTTCAAAGAATATCTCGCCTCGAAGAATTCTTCGAGATGATTTTCTTGATTGGCTTTTTTAACTGTTTCTTCTTCCGTATAGTTTTTCAATGAAGCGGAGATGGTTTTGGAGGGTTCGAGAACACCATGAGCTTCTCCCATCTTGCTCGATTCTCGTGCCTCTATCTTTCACTCCTTTGTTCTAACACCCTCCTTGGCGCCTTTTAGGATGGATCAACACTTTAGGCTCCTTCCTTTTACCTCCTCGGTGTATAATCACCTCTCTCTTGTTATTTTCTTTCTAGTGAGGGCAAAGGGACAAGTCTATCATAACTTTCCCCTTTGGCATCATAATCCTTAAGAATCGTAGATGTAATTACATTCCATGTGCATTGCTCCTTCCAATGCATCTCACCAAAGAAAGAATAAGGAAGTTTTCATCCCAAGATCCTCAGAGTACATTCAAGCCGATTGATGTGTCTTCAAAGAAGACCACCATACGTTGTCGATTTTCTCCATGAGTGAAGAACTCATTTCTTCAACAATGACTTTAATCGTTCCTCGCCTTTTGCTTTCATCAAATCCTCCAACATCTTTGATCTTAGCTCAAATCTCCTCTCCATCTATCCCAGCACATCTTTAGACATATCCTCCAGTCTAGTATCTATCTTAGCAAATTTATTATCAAGAGAAGTAGATAATAAAAGTTACCCGATCGAGATGTTACCATGGATGTGCTCAAGATTTCAACAGATTTTGCTCGGAAAGGTTTGAGCATCGTGAAGTTTTGACACTTAAGATAGCGGCCGGTGCTCTTGCTAGTAATGAACCCGCCTCCCAAAAGTAATTAGGCAGAGGGCGAACATCCCGAGCTTGTTCCCCCTGAATGGTTGCATCAACACTCGACTCAGCAACCTTAGTACTCTCTTCACGAATATTTTCAGCATCCTTCTTCTGAGAAGGTTCCTGATCATCTTTGTCCCGACCGCTGACCTTCCCTTCAGGTTGAGTGGTAACCTTCCTTTCAGTGATCTTTTTACGCACCAAGGCATCAAACTTAGACTGTTTGATCCTCGTCTTCCTTTTCCTAAGCGAAAAATGCATCCAATTCAAAGAACTTCTTCGCCTAAAAACTCCTCTCCCCTGAAATTGCCAATCTTCAGCATCATAGCGAAGGATTGATTGACAATCAGCATGGCAGTTTTTAATCTGAAGAACATATCCTGAAGATCAGGATAGTCTGCTAACTCAACATATTTGTCTAAGACAAATCTCTCCCTTTCCTCCATTCCCTCTTCACTTCACCTTCCCCGAAGTTCAAATGCGTGCCTCCTCTTTTAAAGCTAGGCCGAGCCTCCGAAGGTATTAAAAAATATTTAGCTCGAGGGGTGTGTGGGGTGGAATAGAATTTGGCTTTCTTCAACAGTTTTTGAGAACACAAGAAGATCTCTGGTGATTTGTCAAGGTTTATCTTTGGGTACCAAGTACCTCGGAAAAGACATCTTCATCTCCTCCTCCTTCGTAAAATTACTTCTGATCTGCTTTTTGTTCAATGAGCTTGAGAACCACTTTGGCAAGTGTATATAGCGGAGATTTTTCTCCTGACTCCAGCTCTCTAATCGTTCTGCGCCTTTCTTCTTCTGTTTTTGCTCTTCCTGAGCCTTCTTCTTTTCTCCAATCTCTCTCTTGACTTTCAGCAACTAAAGAGATTTCTTCCTTTTCTCTGATTCTTCAGGACGTTTTTCAACAACTTTTTTGGCCTTTTTCTTAGTCACCTCAGGAATGGTAACATTATCCTAATCAGATTCCGAATCTTCCTGTTCCTCCTGAGCCGTTGAAGTCGGATTGCCTGAAGTAGCAGGTTTCCTTTTCTGAGGCATAGGCTTAAACATGATTCTGTTCCGAGAAAACTCAACTTGTTCCGGCTTACTTGCTCCAAACGGCCATGAGACATAGGCTTACGAAACATGATTCTGTTCCAAGAAAACTCAACTCCAGTCATTAAAAACATATTCTCTCTGGGCAAGGTTTCAATAAGAAAGCTTATCTTAGTACCAAAAAGTACCTTCCCATTCTTAGTAAACGCTCCTCTCGCGTACTTCAACTTCTGGTTTTGGTGCAGAATGCAATCCACCAGAATCAACCAGTTAAACTCGACAGATGGAGAATCCTCGATTGCGGCCATGAGCCTCAACTTGTTCCGCTTACTTGTCTAAACTACCGTAAGTGCTCATCAAGCACTTCGCCACAATATCAATCAATACTCAGATTTTAATTTTAAGCATCGTTTATCCAGAGCCCCCTTCAATTCCACCTTAGACTCAAAAAATGGTCCAAAATCTCCCTTTTTCTACGGACATATACAAAGCTAAATCCTCCCTCTATTACTAAGCTCAAAAAACATCATTGATATCATCAAGAGTTAGGCACGACCTTTTAGTGCATACAACCTCTTTTGATTTACGCATGAGTTCCAAAACTCACCGTGAAACAAGTGAACCTTGCTCTCATTCATGAAGGTTGACTACAAATTGTAGCTCCTCTTGAGATAATTCCAAGTCCGCATATTGCTCACCAACCTTGCAGAATCGAGCAGATTTAGCATATTTAGGGCTTCTTCTTCGACCAGAGTGGCTTTGTTGCTCCATCATGGCCACCACATGTTTAAAATATGATTTTTTTCCATTTCGACAAGATCCTTAATCATTGCATAGTTGGGGAATTGATTGTAGAAAATTTTGAGAAACGAATTTGAAGATTTTGAAGATTAAGGGTTTGAACGTTTTGAATATTTGAATAGGCAAAAAATGTAAAGTGTTTGATCAAGAGTAAACACTTGGGTATTTATATGATCTGAAAAATGAAGATCAATGGCTGAGATTAAATCTTTGATGGATAAAAGGATGAACGGTTGAGATTTAATCTGAGATTTAAAAAAAATAATCTCGAGGGTTATTTACTATTTATAGAAAATAATCAGATATATAGAGCAAATAGCAGCAATTAGGGTGACAAAATGATGTTTCACTCACCCTTCTATCTCTGCAAAAATTTTAGCCAATAGAATTCTTTTCAAACATTCCCGCTTAAAAGTTCAGGCCTTTTGTCATTTATTTCAAATGATTATTGACTGAAATAAATGCTTGTGAGTAAATGCATGAGTCAAATATGTTTTAGGATTAATTGAATATTTAAATCTTACTAAATACTGACCCTGACAAAATTCGTCATGAGTCTCAGTTTCAACCTTGAGAGATTTTTGTCCTGAGTTATTCCTTCCTGAATAACTTCATAAATCTGAAGAACTTTTCTCTTCAGTGAATTTTACTCACCTGGATCTAGCATCCCTAATTCTATCGACAACTCCCGAAATCTTGACTTCAAATGAACGGCTTAGTAAGAATATCAACTTTTTGTTTATCAGTATGAATTTTCTCCATCCTGATATCTTTCTTCTCAACATGGTCTCTAATGAAATGATGTTTGATGTCAACATATTTGCATCTGGTGTGCAATACCGGATTTTGTGTAATAGCAATTGCACTATTATTGTCACAAAATATAGGTACTTCATTGGCCATAATCTTGTAATCCCTCAATTGTTGTCTTAGCCAAAGAATCAGTGCCTGACAACTTCCCCAACCATGTATTCAAATTTTCTTCAAGAAAGTACTAGTTATGGCGAAGTTTGTTTCTTAGAGAACGAAGATATCGGGCCATTTCCAAGAAATTAATATGTTCTGACGTGGACTTCCCACAATTCTACAACCACTATAATCAAGATCCGAATAACCGCTAACTCAAGGTTATCATCACCGGTACCATAATCCTCTATTCAAAGTGCCTTTAAGATATCTCGTGATCTTTTTCGCAGCTTCCATGTGACTAAATTTTAGGATTAGCTTGGTATCTTGCACATATCCCAATAGCAAAAAAGTAATATCGTGCCTACTTGTCAGGAGATATAGCATGATCCAATGATCCTCTATAATCAAATAAGGTGGTTAATCGACGGCCTTCGTGATCGGGATCCATTTTGTAGTTAGTATTCATAGGAATCCTAACTGTATTGCAATGTTGTACACCATATTTAGCTATCAGATCCCTGGTGTATTTTGCTTGATTGATGAATATTCCTTCCTTAGATTGTTTCACCTGAAGTCCTAGAAAGAAATTCATCTCCTCCATCATTGACATCTCAAACTTTCCTTTCATCAGAGTAGAAAACTTCTCACACATCTGATGATTAGGAGAACCAAATATGATGTCATCCACATAAATCTGAACTAGTAAGATATCTTTTCCGTCTTCTATCCTAAATAAGGTTCTATCAACAGTTCCTTTGGTAAAACCATGGTCAGTAAGAAACTGAGAAAGAGTATCATACCATGCTCTGGGTGCTTGCTTCAGACCATACAAGGCTTTTCTGATGGATTCTAGTCTTCCAATAGGTGCAAAAGTTTCATCATACTACTTGTTGTGTGACCCATAGGCCCTCATATATCGAACGATTATTCAAACTAACGGTCTTAATTGAACCCTATATAATAAATCAGACATTCTCAATATATGAGGTACGCTATGAAAAAGTGCAACTACACCGTAATAGAAATGTGGGCAATCATGATTTCTCCTTTCTTCCACTTAACACTCGATTTAGTCTTGATCATGATGAAGTGTCTATTCAAATAACTAAATCAATTTATCTCTAATCACTAATTGGTCATTAGTGTCACACTTAGTCACAAAGTCTAAGTTGACGTGCATTGGCCAATGACTTAGATCCAATTATGATGAGAAGATGAGTATTCTCTCTAAATCCACTTTGAGGAATGAATCCTTTCTTGCTTAACTACCACGCACACGCACTTAATTTTGTGATGAACCCAATCCAAGCCATATCTACCCATAGAAGGGGTGCAAGCGTCGGTCAATTTCAAAGTTCATCACTCCACACTTGTCGTATGTATTAACCTCAAGTCAAAGGAGTATCGTGATAGTTCCCACTAACCGAGAGACACCAGAGACACATATAGTGGAACTACATCAAACGGTTTCTGGGATGGGTATACCAATACCCACTAAGGTATTTGTGCATCCATCATGAGATACCTAGTATCTCGTAGTAAGTGAGATCTTACTACACTCTAAGAGTATGATGCAGATTGCACACCAATCTCCATTGCATCATCAATATCCCATTCTTGATGATCCTCGATTTAGGGCCTATTTGAGAATCAAACTTAAGTCATACATGAGTTCTCACACACTCAATGACAAAGATGATTCATGGGAACACATATAAGAATAAATGCAAACGATCAAACATAATATTCTAATGAGTGTAACGCCATACATTTAATATTAAATAAACATTAACATTAAACAACATCTTGAATATTATCCTGTATTATGTCCTTACAATGGATTGTCTCTGGGACACTAACACTAACATGTTAAACTAGACAAATTTAGCTAGTTACAACAAAGAGGCATTCTGAAGTGCTCAAGGAGCATCCGTAAGTTGTCGCTCTTGAGGTCTCCCCTGTCGACGATGAAATCGGCCAGACCAAAAAAAATTTCACGATCGTAATGTGCACTTAAACAACCACAACTCCGTAAGTCCACTAAAGTTCGTGAATCCACCCACAAGATATTATGGTTTTCTCATAGAGGAGCATGATGGACGTGGAGATCCCTAATAAGGATTTAACCTAGAAGTGGCATGAAGCCATGAAATTTAGATGGACTGATAAAACGTCCAATCAAGTTTGGGACTTGATTGAATTTCCGAAAGGGGTTAAACCCATAGGTTGCAAACGGTCTTCAAACCAAGACCGATGCAAATGGCAAAGTACAAACCTACAAGGCTAGGTTGGTGGCGAATCGGTTATAATCAATGCGGCTAAGGCATTGACTATGACAAAACTTTCACCGCTTGCTAAGATCAAGTCCATTCAATTTTACTTACATAGCAAAGACATCTAGATTATGAGATTTGGCGGATGGATGTCAAAATAAATATCCTCAATGGCAACATTGATAAGGAAGTGTTCATGACTCAACCTCGAAGGTTTTATATCAAATCCAAAATCTAACCTCGTGGTGCAAGCTTAAACGATCCATTTATGCTCTAGCGATTATCTCTCCTCTAGCGATTATCTCTCATATAAAGTGATAACGCCTTAAGTACATGCTTGTTTCTATTTTTGATCTCGGTTCCTTAGGCCATGTGAACTTTATTGATCATTTGGCACCTTAACTACCCCTAGTTCACTTAAGAAATGTTTTATCCAGATAGCTTCTTTAAAGAAATTCCTCCTTCCAACCGCGAACGATGTACTAAACCCTGTTGTTGAATCCATTAGGTAGTCTCTTGCTTGAACTATTCCAACTAACCGCCCACCACCATTGAGAGTGAATATACAGTATGAGGACTTTATAATCGCCACAATGGATTGGAAACTTCATACAACAGAGCCCGGGGCCATCAATTCTCGATTTGTCTTTTCAGAGATTAAGAAGTATTCTTTAGTACGTCTCCGAGGTACTTAAGAATATTCTTGACAAAGAATCTAGTGAGGTTCAACGATTCTGCTTTTTATCTACCAAAGGTAATCGATCATGAAGACACATCCTACCAGGTGTGCTTTTCATGGGGTACATGATGGATCCAATTGCAGATGCATATGGTATATCCTTCATGCCCGGATATCGTTTAATCCGTGGAAGGACAATCCTTCTTGGACAACTTTATCCCATGACATGCCGGCAGAGAACCTCTCTTAGAGTTCTCCATCATAAATCTCTTCAATACTCTTGTTTATGTAGGTAGATCGTGATGCCCCTAGCATTCTTTTCGATCTATCCCTATGGATCTTGATCCTAAGATGTAGCAGTTTCACCAAGATCCTTTATCATGAAGGTCTTTGATAACCATTCTTTCACCGACCGCATTAGTGGGATATTGTTTCCTTATAACGAAGTATGTCATCGAATACACAACTATGAAAATAATATTCTT